>SJYT01048402.1:0-70575 GCA_006410635.1 Cephalophus harveyi | reverse complement strand
GAAACTCCAGTACTTTGGCCACCTCATGCGAAGAGTTGACTCATTGGAAAAGACTCTGATGCTGGGAGGGATTGGGGGCAGGAGGAGAAGGGGACGACCGAGGATGAGATGGCTGGATGGCATCACTGACTCGATGGATGTGAGTCTGAGTGAACTCCGAGAGATGGTGATGAACAGGGAGGCCTGGCGTGCTGCGATTCATGGGGTCGCAAAGAGTCGGACACGACTGAGCGACTGAACTGAACTGAACTGAAAGGGTGCATACATTCCTTGTCACTTTGTCCCCTCTATCTTCGAATTAGTTAAGGCACAATTAGTCTTCCTTGTGGTTCAAATCTGAATTCCCTTCTGCAACATCTGTTCTGCTTCCAGGTGGAGGAAGTTTTCTGCTTTTAAGGACTCCTGTGATTAGACTGGGCCTCTCGGATAATCCAGGATAATCTCCCTATTTTAAGATCCATAATTACAGCTTCAAAGTCTCTTTTGCCATGTAACATAACAACCACAGGTCCAGGGATTAAGGCATGGACATCTTTGGGTGGGTATGCATTCAGCCTACCAAAGCGGCAGCAGGGGAATAATCAAAACATTATTTGATTTTTGTAGCTGATATTTTTATTTGATTTATATATTCTATAATGTTGCTAGAAAGTGCAATGTAGAATAAATCTGAGTGAGGGCACTGGAGGTGCTATTGATATTTTGGATAAGACAGGGAGGCCCACCATGAGGAGATGACATCCAAGAGGACTGAAGGAAGTAACGGGGTGAGTGGGAGTGTGGGGGGCTGGTGGAACAATAGTCCAGGCAGAGGGCTAGAGGCCTGGGATGGGAATGCATTTGGGCAACAATCAGAGGCCAGCAGGGCTCAACAGGAGTGCCTAGGGAAGAGCAGGGGCCAGGTGTCTGGAGAGCTAGCCAAGACCAGCCCAGGAAGACCTTTGCCCAGATGCTGGGTTTTGACACAATTCACTCTGGGCTGCTGGTGTTCTTTACAAACTCTAAAGCTAAGGCAGGAAAACAGGATCAAATGCACAGCGCTAAAGCATGTTAATCAATTCAGGGAGCTCAAAGAGCATGGAAGGAAGAACTGACAGCATTCTCAGTCTGAGAACTTGCAGAATCTGATTCACTAGAGCATCCCTGGAGTGTAGGTGAGGGGGACAGGAATGGCCTGGACATGGGCTACTCATCTGGAGCCTGGTGAAGTCCTGCCTGCTTGATGTCTCTGACCAGGGGTTGTGAGGCATGATGACATGAAAGAAATAGATACATCCAGGTCCACTTCCACTCAGAGGTCTCTGCCGTCAAGAGAGGCCTCTGCCTAGAATATTATTATTCTAGATCTCTGCCAACTTCCCTTCCTCAGATCTTTAGCTCAAATATTACTCTCTCAGAGGACCCTTCTGTAAAAGAAGGTTCTTTCTAGAAGAATCCAATTCCCTCCCATGCTTCTCAGCCCTCACCCTATGTCAGGGTTTTCCAGACTCAGAACTGTGGCTTTTTAAGTTGGATAACTCTTTATTGTAGGAGACCCTCCTGTTTACTGCAAGATGTGTGGCAGCCTCCTTGGCCTTTATCCACTAAATGCCAACAGCATCTCCCCAGCTGTGATAACTAGAAATGTCTCTGGACATTTTCAGTGTCCCCTAGGACATCAAATGTGCCACTAACATCCTTTGATGACCACTGTTCTATGTTAGTCTTCAAAACACCACCTTCCAAAATTATTTCATTCAACAACAAAAACTTACTCAATATGTAAGTAGTATACTATATGCCAGGTATAATTCTAGGGACAGGAGATAAAGTAGTGAAGTTAACAGACAAAATTACAACCCTTGAGGAGCTTACATCCTCACAGAAAGAGACAGATAATTATGAAGAAAACAGACAAAATGATCACAGACCAGATGGCAATGAACACTATGGGGAAGAATGAGGCAGGCAAGGGTTAGAGTGAGGCTGCAGGCTGGAGGTGGGTGGAGAGGCTCACAGGGTTAAACAGGGGTGTTCAAGGGACAGCAGGAAAGGCAGAAGGGCTGGAGTTGGGTGGGTGCGGGAGCCCAGGAGACAACATCAAAGGACACCGGGGAAGATTGCTTCTCTCCCACGATGACAAGAGATCTCCTATGAAGAGGGCTCCTGTTTGTCTCAGTCAGTGGCATCTCCAGGGCCTTGAAAGGGGCCTGATGAATGGACACATGGATGGTCAGCTCTGGGGAGGGAGAGCTCAGCCCCAGATGTCTTCACTGGAGCACTTGTCTGCCCTGCCTGTGAATCTCAAATAGAAAAGGAAGGGGCAAATAATACTAATATCTGATAATTTATTGATCCAAACATCGTCCCAAGCACTTTTCAAATATGATCTCATTTCCTCCTCAAAGCAGCCTTGTTAGGTGGGAACTCGTCTTGTCCTGATATGATAACTAAAGAAAGAAACTGGTCATTGCCCCAAATCATGGAGGTAAGACTTTAACTCAGGATAGTTCATCTCCAGGACACACGCAATGCTATCTTTTAATAGGAAAAATGAAATAGGAGCTCAAGAAGCACAGGGTGATCAACACGGTTAGAGGTCAGACATCCTGCAGTCTCTTTTTCTACCTTGTAACTGATGACAACATGCAACATACATTTACTGAGCCTTGACTTAATTAGCCCTGACAAGCCCATCTTGTCTTATCATCTTAAATGTACTCTGTGATCTCACTGGCCTGCAACAATCCTCTGTGAGGCAGAAGGACCAGCCATGTTCATCTTACTCAGAATAAACTGGGGCTCAGAGAATCAGCACCTGCAGGGAACCAGGGGTGGTGAGTCCCCAGAAGAGGCGGCTACGATGTACTGTTCATCTTCTCTCCCTCAGATACTTAAGGGGTCATCAGGTAGATGAGGGAACAGATTTATCCTGTGTGAGCCCACAAGGCAGCACTAAGGCCAAAGGAGACTTTGGTTTAGGACAGGCCTCAGGTGAAATAATCAAACCTGAGAAAAGAGTTAAGTGGAGAAAAGTAGCTTGGATGGAATATCTGCTGAGTAGATTTCTGGTGGATTGAACCCTCTCTGTGAGCACTCTTTTTAAAAATTTATTTTATTTAAGTATAGTTTATTTGCAATGTTGTGCTCATTTCTACTGTACAGCAAAATGATTCAGTTATACACAAAGTGAAGTAGCTCAGTCATGTATGACTCTCTGCGATCCCATGGACTGTAGCCTACCAGGCTCCTCTGTCCATGGGATTTTCCAGGCAAGGGTACCGGAGTGGGTTGCCATTTCCTTCTCCAGGGGATCTTCCCAACCCAGGGATTTAACCTGGGTCTCCTGTATTGCAGGCCGATGCTTTACCATCTGAGCCACCAGGGAAGCCCAGTTATACATATATACTATATATATGTATATATATTCTTCTTCATATTCTTTTCCATTATGGTTTATCACAGGATACTGAATATAGTCCCTTGTGCTATACAGTAGGACCTTGCTGTTCATTCATTCTATTACCCATCTTGTTGTTGTTCAGTTGCTAAATCATGTCCAACTCTTTGTGTCCCCTTGGACTACAGTACATTGGGCTTCACTATCTCCCAGAGTTTGTTCAAACTCATGTTCATTGAGTCACTGATGCTATCCAACCATCTCATCCTCTGTCACCCCCATCTCCTCCTCAATCTTTCCCAGCATCAGAGTCCTTTCCAGTAAATTAGCACCTGCTGCTGCTGCTAAGTCTCTTCAGTCGTGTCCAACTCTGTGCGACCCCATAGATGGTAGCCCACCAGGCTCCCCTGTCCCTGGGATTCTCCAGGCAAGAACACTGGAGTGGGCTGCCATTTCCTTTTCCAATGCATGAAAGTGAAAAGTGAAAGTGAAGACACTCAGTTGTATCCGACTCTTAGCGACCCCATGGACTGCAGCCTACCAGGCTCCTCCATCCGTGGGATTTTCCAGGCAAGAGTACTGGAGTGGAGTTCCATTGCCTTCTCCAAATTAGTGCCTACTAATCCCAAATTTCCAATTCATTCCCCGCCACCACTCCAGGCAGGAGCTCTCTTACTCATTGACGTCAATGTCCAGGAGGATCTTGGGTGCATCACAGCTTCATGAACCAGCCTGTAAGATCTTGGATTCATGATCCTCAGTGGTGACAGAGAACTCCTTTCCAAGACAGGCTGGCACAATGAAGAGTATACCTGCATCCCACTTGGGCCCCATTGGACATTCATGTTATACTTGTATAATTTAATTGCTGTAACTATCTGAGCCTGAAACTATTAATACTACTACTTACAAAACAGAGTGTTTTCTTTGGCGGGGGGCGGGGGGGAGTGCATCATTTAACAGACACTGAACTTGGAATACAAATCAAGAAAATATGGTACTTCCTGCTCTCTGAAGAGTCATTCACTAGTTTGGAAAGCTTATCACAAACGGAAAACCCCACTCAAGGAACATGGATCACCAGTCTCCCATTAGAACCATCTTGCTTTGCAGTCGTCATGCTGAAGACAACTCTATTCCAAATGTAGAAGCATTTAGTACTTCATTATGTCTTTGTAGCTAAGCCTGAACAATTACACGTTGCAGTCAATATTATTTTATAGTAAATTAATTTCCTTTTTGTCTTTATATCATAGCTAGGGCATTGTATTGATTTTATTGAAATTACACTTGTAGACAGTGTAATATAGGCAACCTTTGAATTTTATTCCAGGATTGTAAAAGAGGCACTCAAAACGTGTGTCACAAAAAACAGGGCAAGACCATGGGCTGAATGAAAACAAGGCATTTTCATTATTGTTTTGATGGACCCTAAGTTAAGAACTAAAATGAAGTCAAATAAAAAACACAAGGAAAAAGTGACACCTTAAACAGGCATGTTAAATGATTCAGAAAAGTGGGTGAAAGTGTGCAGGTGGAGGTGTGAGCCTCCGATAGTCTGATAAGAGGCAGAGCATGCCATCAGAATTAGAATGTCACCCTCAAGCAGAGAAATCGGGCTATGGAGAGGTGACCTACCAATCAAGACTAAAGCAATCTCACTCCCCATTCTTTCACATGGAAAGTTCTGGAGGGCTGTTGTGTGATGACTAGCTCAGATATGCAACTGCACACATGTTGTTAAGAAGGTGCAATGTATACACTATTGATACTATGTATAAAATAGATAACCAATGAGAACCTACTATATAGCTCAGGGAACTCGACTCAGTGTTCTGTGGTGATCCAAAAGGGGAAGGAAATTCAAAAAAGAGGGGATATATGTATATGATTCACTTTGCTATGTAGTAGAAAACAACACATTGTAAATCAACTATTATCCAATAAAAATTCATAAGAAAAGGTGTAATAATATGGTGTCTATGTCCTTACAGTAGGAAAATGAATGCGATCCTATAGTATGAAAGAGAATAAACATTTCTACTAAGTGTGGTGTCAGATGAATGGTTCCTAGAACAGCAAGCATCTTTCATAGGGACTATTCTACACACTCCATTTAAATACTTGTATGCCAAGGACTTGGGATACAGAGCTCAAAAAGTGATAATTTCTGTCCCGAGTTCATGTAAAGGTGGTTTTTCCCAAACCTGTTTCCATAGTTTTAGGATCAAGTAGGAGTGGGGAATGCTAGTGGGTTTAACAGCTTTACTTCTGGACTTCTCAGCATTTCTAATATGCCAGCATGGTGAATGTCCAAGGGAGGGATAGAATATGTGGATTTCTCAACCTCTCTGTCCACAATTTCTGAACACATATTACCATCTCCTGCAATATCTTCTAGAATTAGTCTAGAAAATGCCAGTCCAGGGTTACTGCAGGGCTGATGTTCAAATCTGAATCTCAACCAGGCTACAGGCTCAAGTCACACTGAATTTATTTGTAGATATGCAAACTCTCCTCTACTAGACAATCATCTTCTTGAAGGAAGGCTCTTGGTATCACATTTAAAAAATAATTTTCTGTCTCAAACAACAGGCATTCAGCGTGTGCTGAATGAACAAGCTACATTTAAATCTGGTTTCTCTGGATGAAATTATTATAGACAGAAATCATCCAGTCACAGTATTGCTTTCCAGTATGACGAGATCTTGGTTCCTGACCCAAGGAGGGCTCAGGGAAATGAAGACGTGCGTAGGGTTGTAGAATGCCCTGTGTCAGAGGCCAGAGCAGAGGGTTGACCTACATTTCATACTGCCAGTCATCCCACTCAAAGTATCTCCTTCACAGTTATTTAGCAAGTTGTCAAATGTTGGTTTCCTTAATCACCACCATGAAATTTACCAAGGTGTCCAACTTTGCCATCAATTACCTTTCTCTTACTTGTTCATGACCCAGTTTGATCCAAACTCAGAGGTAAGTCAGTCCTTGAATATCCCAATTTTGTTGTTCTGCAGATAAGGATTCCTAGAGAAATTCTTCCTCCCTCCCTAGAGAGCCAGGTCTCCATCTGCCTGTCTCTGGCCTAATTTGGAGACTGAAAGGAACAGGATGCAGTTTACTTTTAAATTGTTCCTTAAAGCACATCTTCTGGTTAATATTATGTCCTTAATGGGGTCGCAAAGAGTCGGACACGACTGAGCGACTGAACTGAACTGAACTGAATACAGAAGGACACGTTCTCTCTGTAAGCAATGTCTGGGATCCTGTGCAAACAAGGCTCCTATAAACTTGCCATCTTCTCTCAACTGGCCTGCCTTCCCCTACTCCTTCTCCAATCACCTGCTACTTTGAGTTGTCTTCCCCTACTCTTTTTTGCTGGTGTTTGTTTTTAAGATACTCACTAACGGCATATGAACTGAAGTGGGTTGAATCTTTATGAGACTATCATCATCTTAGTTTTATTTGTTTTTAAAGTTCTGCAGACAGCTGACTGCTGGGTGAATGACAGCTGCTTGCATACAAGAGATGATGAATAGATAGAACAGTTGGGAGTGAAAACATCTTTGTGCAAGGATGTGGGAGTTCCCCTTTATTCCACCTGGGCAGCTGCGGCAAGGACCCCGTGCTGGTGTCTATCTGGTCATCCACAGCTGCTATGGTTTAGGGGCTCCTTTAATACGGAATTAACACATTATTGACTACAGACATCTGGTCATGACATACTGTCATCACCAGAGACATATTAATACATCTTTGTTACCTGAACGTTATTGACTGGAGACATATCAATACATTTTTAGACAGTGATGCAATAAACATCACCATGGGAAGTTGTTAGAGCTTAAAGTTGATCAAGAGTTCATTATACAGCTTAGGATTGTTATCATTTACATTTTGCTCCATTATGTTTTTGTTCCAATCTTGCATATATTATAAATGCAAAATTTTCAAAGATGGCCCATCGTGAAATTTCGAGTGAAGAGGAAGTTTTAGGTGAATTTTGTGCAGACATTTTCTCTTATTATCCGAGCAACACATATATTAGTGTCTCAGAAGATGATAGCTCTTCAGAATACAGTTCTGATTCAGAAGATGTGCATATTAGATCAACAATAACACCAACAACTTTAGTGACTGATTCTGATACATTAAGCAAACATGAAGCTCAGGGTGCTGGAGAACACTCCTTAGCTCCTATAGAAGAGTGGATTGAAGACATTTCACGAAGTTAGAAAACATTATAGGTTGTCAGGTGTAACTATTGACTACTATAACCCATTGTTAGTGAAATACCAGAATTAATTAGTTTGGGGGCAGCCAAAAGAAAAACCGCCAGCCATAGTCATCAGTTTCTACAAAAACCGCCTGGTCAGTAATGGGTTAAATCATACATCGTTTCAATAAGAAGGGAGGGGGCTAAATGGGAGAGGTAGGCAGATCTTCCCTCCTATTTTAGGGGCCTGTGGGTTCTGTGAAGCTGACTGGGAAAGGGAAACAAAGAGCAAGGGGATCTGGCTGGCTCTTCGAAGGTGAATGTCTGCCATAGAAGATAATTCTAGCAGCTAACAAAGACAACCCATGGTAACGGTGCTCTGTAGGATGCCTGGTGAACACAGCTGAATCTGATCAACATGGCTGAAACATGAATTCCTTGAAAACAGGTACTTGGCTAGGCTACGGTCAAGAAGAGAAAGAAAAACAACCAAGTTCCCAAATCACTTGGATTTACCAGCCCTGCCTGGAGCTATACCACCACCTCAGAGCCTCTCTGATGGCTCTGGGTAGGACTATCATTCTCAGATCACCGACAAGGAACTCAAGGCTTGGAGAGCCTGAAAGTGAAAGTGGAAGTCACTTAGTCCTGCCCAGCTCTTTGCAACCCCATGGAACACTCCAGGCCAGAATACTGGAGTGGGTACCCATTCCCTTCTCCAAGGGATCTTCCCAACCCAGGGATCGAACCTGAGCAGCTTTCCAAAGGGACAAAGCAACAAGGTCAAGTCTTGAAGGCCCATCTTCCAACTCTAACATTTCATGCATTTTCTGGGGATTTTCCAAGCAGAACACAGCTGATACATAAAAATTGTCATTTTTCCTAAAATAATATGAAACAGTTAACCTTTTCTAGGCAGTGGAAAGATTAAAAACTGCAAGGTGACTATGTCATACTTTTCTTTTTTGTGTGTGTGTCCGACTCTTTGCAACCCCATAGACTGTAGCCTATCAGGTTCCTCCGTCCATGGGATTTTCCAGGCAAGAGTGCTGGAGTGGATTGCCATTTCCTTCTCCAGGGGATCTTCCTGACCCAGGAATCAAACCCGGGTTTCCCACATTGCAGGCAGACGCTTTACCGTCTGAGCCACCAGGGAAGCCCATGTCATACTTGGGGAAAAGCAAAAAAAGGACTTTTTTCCCTGACCCAAGGGCTTAGGAAACCTTAGCAAACCCTCAGCAATCAGTTAATCACCATTTTTAAAGCAAGTGGGGGCTTCCCTGATGGTAAAGTGGTTAAGAATTCACCTGTTAATGCAGGGGACATAGGTTTGAACTCTGGTCTGGGAGGTTCCCACATGCCTCGAGGCAACTAAGCCCTCGTGCCACAGCTACTGAGCCTGCACACCCAGAGCCTGTGCTCTGCAACAAGAGAAACCACCACAGTGAGAAGCCTGCACACAGCAGCTAGAAAGTAGCTCCTGTTTACCGAAACTAGAGAAAGGTCACATGCAGCAACGAAGACCCAGTGCAGCCAAAAATAAGTAAATAAAATCTTTTTTAAAAAGATCATGTTATTAAAAAAAAAAAAAAAAAGCAGGTGGATCTCATTTTCTAATGGAATGAATAGTAGAAAAATACAACAGGCCACAGACTAAAAGCTGATTAAACAAGTTACCTCATTAATATTCACACTCTAGGTGTTGTTGTTATTTATCCTATTTTACCAGGGAGAGAACTAAGGTTTAAGGAGGCAACTTGGCTAAGCTCCTAGAGACTAAGCAGCTGAATTCCAGCCTAACCCAAACCTGCCTCAGTTTCCCAGCACTAAGCTGAAGGCTCAGCATGGGGCTTTGCTGAAGACACCCTGTCTGGATGCCTGAGATGCACTCGGATTCAGGGAGACAGGTTCCCTCCAGTGGAGTCCTCACGATTTCCAAGAGAATCTAAATGACTGGTATGGATGACTCAGCCACTGATGTGTGGTGCAATCCTCGGTCTTAAAATAACAAATCCCCGTCATGAAAGTCAATGCATTTTGATGTCCCATAAATCCTTTTCTAATGATCACTTGATGTCACTGGCTGATTTAAATGGACACATCACTTCTAACAGGGCTTTTCCCCCATCTGCTCTGCCCTTTCAAAAGCAGCAAGAAGGGAAGGAACTCACTGTCTTGGCATACCAAGTAGGAGCTGGAGAGGGTATAGGTACCTGTCTGTCTCCTGACCTCACAGTCAGAGATAGACCGGGAGGAGCAGGAGGGGACATGCCATTTTGGTCATAATAAATTCCCCAGTGTGCTACATTTTTCTTTCCCCTTGCAAACCCAGATTGATGACCGGTGGTTTTTGTTTGATGTGGATAATCACGACCCTGATCCTGTGCCCTGGAGGCACTGCAGTTTATCTCTATGTGACATTTTCTATTATTCCACGCTGTGGAAGGAAAGGCAGGGACTAAACACACACCAGGGTTTACCTGCGATGCCCCTTCACCCGTCAGAGAAGCATGGGTGTCTCCAGCTTTAAGAAAGCTGGAGTGAAGGTGTTGAAATCCAGAATGAGGTGATCATTCTCTGACCAAAAGAAGCAGGGGAAGCCCTCTCACTGGCCCACTGTGGGTCTCTAAAGGGTCCAGCCTCAAAGGCACTGAGAAAACCATCCCTTGCGGTGGGGGGAGCAGGGGAAGGGGAAACAAGGTATCATGTTTAATCAGCGCAGATCCCTTCACCTTCTGCCCCAGAAACATCTTGGAGACTTTGTGTTAGGCAGAACCCTGGGCTCCTTCAGGCCTTTCAAGGTGCAGTGTCTAGATCTCACATTTTTAGAAAATAGTATTATTCTGTTGTATTTTGCAATTTGTTGAATAAGATAACAAAAGCATCAAGAGTTCTTACATTATTGTTTGCCTAAAATATTACAATGATTCCAAAGTCACAGAAAGAAGAAATTATTTTCATGATTTCTCTTCTTGATTGGATCAAATTTCTCTCCATGCATTGTTAACTTTGTAGTTAAGGTAGAGAAATGACTTAAATAATTTTGCAGTTCTCTTTCCTCACTTTGTATAACTTGCATGGTCCAGGAATTTCACATAAAAAGGTGCTTTTCAAAGACCAAAGTCATTTCGTTCAGAACTTTCTAGCAGCTAAAATGATCTAATATGCTCATAGATTTAAGTAGTCAAATCTCGCCTGTCCCCAGATCTTTGACACAGAGCCAGGTGACCAGTGTACAGTCCCAACTGAAAGTGATTTACTGAGACAGGGTTACTTTTTAAAAAAGGATTCTTGATTCTGAAGCCACTAAAATTCAAGCTAGGAAGGTTAGTGGTTAACAGCAGGCTCCTGACTTATCAGACTCCAACCTTTAACTCTCTAAGCTTGACTTTCCTAGGTATAAAATAGAGATGAGAATAGTTCCTGCCCAATGAGGTTAGTGTGAGGATCAGATGAGAGTAACACCTAGAACACACCGGCTATAGCACTTGGCCAGTACTTAGCTGGGACGCAGAGACATTGCCTTGCCCATTACCATAACAGTATACCTCCACGTTGCTTTGAGGCCATTTTGGGGGCCCCTCCCTGAACCTGAAGAATCGATGCTTTTGAACTGTGGTGTTGGAGAAGACTCTTGAGAGTCCCTTGGACAGCAAGGAGATCAAACCAGTCAATTCTAAAAGAAATCAACCTTGAATATTCATTGGAGGGACTGATGCTGAAGCTGAAGCTTCAATGCTTTGGCCACCTGATGTGAAGAGCCAACTCACTGGAAAAAGATTCTGATGCCGGCAAAGAGCAAAGGCAGGAGGAGAAGAGGATGACAGAGGACAAGATGGCTGGATGGCATCACGGACTCAATGGACATGAGTTTGAGCAAGCTCCGGGAGATGGTGACGGACAGGGAAGCCTGGAGTGCTGAGGTCCATGGGATTGCAAAGAGTCGGACACAACTGAGTGACTGAACAACCACCACCCTGAAGCTGGCCTCTCTCAGGGATGCCCCAGAATCCCCCACCGTTCCGTGACTCAAGGGTTAATGCCCTGTACAGCAGGGAGGTGCTGGAGGTTAAAATTCTTCAACTGCAACCCCTGCAGGTTGCGATGCCTGGTGGGTGTTACAGAGGAAAATGACATCCTGTGAGGCACACCTGGACCTTCTGGCAAATGTCAGCTAAGGAATGTCTCCCCACTCGGGACGGCCTTCCGTACAGGCACCCCTGACCTCTGGCTGCCCAGGACATTCAGCCTGGACCTTTCTTTCCTTGTCTTATTCCAGCTTTGACCCCACTCTGACCTGATCTCTGAATGTGCACATCTGGATGCTCAACTCTCATCCTTGGTCCTGTGGCCGGTGGGGTCTCATATCTGCATCTGATCCTCAGCACTCAGAGCTGACTGACTCCTCCCACTACAGACTCACCTGAGTCTCCAGGATCGGCTACCACCTATATCACCTTCAGGGGGCACCATCCCCAGACCCCTGCCCTAACTCAGTAGAGCTGGTCTAGGTTCCGAGTCCCAACCCTTCTTGGTCTGACCTGTCCTACTGTTCTTGAGCTCCAAGTTCTCATCCTGACCCACAACACAGGTCTGCACCCTTGAGAACAGGGTATCGAAGCAAAGAGGATCTCCAGAGGCATTCTGAAGGTAGACAGTGGCAGGACCAGAGCCTAAAGAGGGGAGGTTACTCTAGTTTCCTTCTTTATAAGCTCCACAAGGTCACGGGCTATGTCTGATACACTAGCACAGGGCCCAGCACAAAGCAAATGTTGGACAGACAGGAGGTGAACAAAGAATGAATGAATGAGCGACACTACTGATAGAGACAAAGAAGAGAAGAGACCCATGTGTGGGGTTAGCAGCAAGACAGAAAATGGATTTGATTTCTGACACAGGGTGTACAGGGGCTGTGCTCCTTTTAAGTACCAATTACCAAATACATCTGCCTTTTCTCCTTCCAGGCACATGGCTGTGTTACACTTGGCCACACCCACTGAAGGTGGGCACAACCACATGGCATCCTTTAGCCAATTTAATGTTGTTGGAAATGTCACTTCTTGGAAAAGACACATGCCCGTCAGCGTTCACTGCAGCATCATTTACAACAGCCAAAACATGAAAGCAACTTGAAAGTTCCTTGTTAGATGAAAGGATAAAGAAGATGGGGTATATATACATGATGGAATATTACTCAGCCACCAAAGGATGAAATAATGCCACTTGCAGCGACATGAATGCAACTGGAGATAATCATACTAGGTGAAGGAAGCCATTCGGAGAAAGACAAGCGTCATGTGACATCACTTATATGTGGGATCTAAAAGAAAAAGGTACAAATGAACTTATACACAAAGCAGAAACAGACACACAGACATAGAAAGCAAACTGATGGTTACCAAGGTGGAAAGGGGGAGGGATAAATTAGGAGTTTGAGATTAGCATATACATACTACTATATAAAAAATAGATAGCCAACAAGGACCTACTGTATAGCACAGGAAACTATATTCAATATTTTGTAAAAACCTATAACGGAAAAGAATCTGAAAAAAAAAAAGATCTATGTATGTATAGCTGAATCACTGCCATACATCTGAAACTAACACATTATAAATCAATTATGCTTTGACTTAAAAAAAATTACAAAACAAATTATGTCACTTTTATTAGAAACTTAGAGTAAGACATCAGGGGACTTCCCCAGGGGTACAGTGACTAAGACTTCCACACTCCCAATGCAGGGTGCTTGGATTTGATTCCTAGTCAGGGAATTAAGGGCTTCCCAGGTGGTGCTAGTGGTAAAGAACTCTCCTGCCAAATCAGGAGATGTAAGAGATGTGGGTTCGAGCCCTGGGTTGGGAAGATCCCCTGGAGGAGGAAATGGCACCCCACTCCAGTATTCTTGCCTGGAAAATTCCATGGACAGAGGAGCCTGGCGGGCTACAGTCCATGGGGCTGCAAAGAGTCAGACATGACTGAAGTGACTTAGTACCCACGCACACACAGGGAACTAGATCCTACATACTGCAATATGACATGTTGTAGCAAAAAAAAAAAAAAAAAAGTCAGCTACTTTCATCCCCATACAAAGACAATGGACCCTACAGGTGACACTCGTAAAGATGCCAACTGGATCAGGGACTGAAGGTCAGGAGAGAATGCCACCGACTGCCACGGCCCAGTAGTGACACTGCCTGTAGCTGCAGCCCTAAGCAGAACCAGAGGGCCAACTTGAGTATGGTCCACTGCTGAACTCAGGCAACCAGAGGGCTTCTCCGTGCTCTGACTTACCTCCTCTTCCTGAGAAGGTCCTCACATCACACCGCACCCCACCCGCCAGTGCCCAGCATGTCACCCTCCTGAGTTTACCTGTGTTGTAGCCTCTTCCAAGGGCAGGCCAAGGACGGTGATTTTTCCACAGGTTTCCAAGGTACCAATCGCTCTGGTTCTCTACCAGGCCCAGGACCTGCTGACCTGCCAAGTACAGAGAACACAGAAGTCATAAAAGAAGCCGAGCCATGTAAGTACAGGACAGGAAACAACAGCAAACCATTGTAATGCAGCTTTCATTTAGGAGGGACCAAGACCTGATTTTGGGCTTCCCTGGTGGCTCAGAGGTTAAAGCGTCTGCCTCTGATGCGGGAGACCTGGGTTCGATCCCTGGGTCGGGAAGATCCCCTGGAGAAGGAAACGGCAATCCACTCCAGTATTCTTGCCTGGAGAATCCCATGGGCGGAGAAGCCTAGTAGGTTACAGTCCACGGGGTCACAAAGAGTCGGACACGACTGAGCGACTTCACCTCACCTCACCTCACCTCAAGACCTGATTTCAGTGCTTAACTTCTATTAACGTATTTATTTCTCACACTTAGGCAGCCTAGCCATTTTCATTATCCCTATTTTATAGGAAAGAAATGGAGGTCACCTACAATAGCTAATTAACTTGCCCAAAGTCACTCATGGTTTCCCAGGTGCCACTAGTAGCAAAGAATTACATCTCCTGCCAATGCAGGAGATGTAAGAGATGTGGGTTTGCTCCCCAGGTCAGGAAAATCCCCTGCAGTGGGGCACAGCAACCCACTCCAGTATTCCTGCCTGGAGAATCCCATGGACAGAGGAGCCTGGCAGGCTACAGTCCATGGGGTCAAAAAGAGTCGGACAGGACTGAACTGACAGTATGCAAGGTCATTCAGTTAATCTGTGATAAAGCCAGAATCCCCAATCATTCATTTATCGATCCATCCATCCATCCATCTCTTAACTCATGCAACATGTATTATTTACTGCTATACTCATCTTTAAATGTTCCAGTTCTTTCTCAAGGTATATTAATGTACTGGCTTTCAGGGCATGAGCTAATTTTCTCACTCAGAAAAGAAGAAAGGACCCTTGGCTAATGAGAAAGTATATCCCAGAGAAGAGCCACCCTCTCACAGCGTTTTGCTATCACATCCACTTTGTCTTGTGTCAGCACGGCAGGAGTGTTTTCTAGAGGAACAATTGCTTCTCTGTCCCCAGAGCTTGGCTCTGACGTTGGTGTTGCTTGTGAGTGTTCTGAGAATCACGTAGGATCAAAGGTGAGTCAGGTCACTCAGTCAATTTCGTAGCAGCTTTAGCACCTCAGGTGAGTCTGCCACTCACCCCAACCTCCTTGTGTGTTAATGTTTCTGGACTCAGGTCTTCTAGGTGGGGCAGGTAGGCATCAGAATCAACTGTCTTCTTAGACAACCCTATCCCACCACATGCAGAAGCCATTCCTCCATGTGACTATGATCAACAGCTTTTATAGACTGGGAAACTGAGGCCTCACATAGGATCATGATTTGCACAAGAAGCAATGGAGCCAAGATATGCATCCACAGTCATCTGACATCTGGATTCTTTCCACTGTCAGCGCATTATTGCTCACCTTTAGGACAAATGTTTGAGATAGGCATGATGAATCTACATTTTTTAGGATGAGAAACTGAGACTCAGAAAGTTTAAATAACTTGCAAAAGGTCACAGGAGATGAACAGGCATTGTCTGTCACAGGTAACCAATGCCTTCTGGAGCTAAAATTCTTATATTGTTGGCCAGTCTGAGAAATAAAGCCATTTCTGACCAAATGAAAGCCCAGTAGCACGTGAAGAAAACACAGTGGCTCTCCGAGAATACCATGCTGGGTGAAATAAAACCTCCTTGGTGTGATGACAGCTCCTTGAAATGATGGTGTGTGGGTTTGGTGTAATTTACTTGATCAATTTATCGAGCTCCCATCTAAATCATCACCCCAGCACAAATACATAAATTAGAGGCATAGGAAAAATACTACCACCCACTTTGTCATTGTACATGATCATATCCAATACGTGAAGAATCCCTCAGAAAAACAGATCACCAATTC
The DNA here is from genome assembly GCA_006410635.1 of Cephalophus harveyi. NCBI lineage: Eukaryota > Metazoa > Chordata > Mammalia > Artiodactyla > Bovidae > Cephalophus > Cephalophus harveyi. The sequence goes on along the minus strand of SJYT01048402.1, from coordinate 54,595 downwards.
AGCAAGTGCAAGAGCCAATCAACTTCACACGCAACAAGCTTGGGACGTTCGTGTAAAACAGAACTGAAAGGCGCGGTGCCCTCAGTCAAGCAAGCTGCGTGCCGAGTCCCGATGCTGTGACCTTGTTAGAGAGCCTACCAAGTCACCTCGCTCCGAGGTTAGAATGCAAAGGGGACACGGGGTCCTTGGGGGAGCCGGTTCATCATTACTGATGACCCTAGTTGGCACCGTCATGGCTTTTTTGGTATGATGAAGGAAGAGTGTCACCTGCTCAGAAATGATAAAAAGGGAATGAAGTTTCACTGAATCTAGGCTGGCCGTGTGAATTTCACAAAAGACAATCTTCAGCTGTCTGAAAGTCCAAATCCCACCTTCTGGAATTCCATGAACTGTATTCTGCCTCAGCCTACTTCTGCGGGTGAATTCTATAATAGCCACACGAAAGAGCGCACAGATCTGCTGCCTGGGTCCTCACGTCTGTCTTGCTCATACAGCTCTTGCTAGGCCAACCCCCAACAGTATTCCTTTCAGGCTCATCTCTAGCAAGAAGATGCCTGTGATGGGGGACATTTCTACCTAGCACATTCATTGTGGGTATTTCTGCCATCTGCTGACTTATGTCCTGCCAAGGACACAGTGGATGATATTCACATACACATCTCATCTGTAAATGTCCATCTCTCCATTTGACCAAGGGCAAGGACTGTGTAATAGCTAACACACTAATGCATTAATCAATGTCTGCTAAATAAATGATGTCTGGTACATAAATCTCTCCTGATTGGAGACCACTTATGTTAGTATATTAGCGACCCCACATTTCTGACACTGCAAAGCATTTCATCCTTTCCCCATTTGCCAAAATCAACACATTCTCCTACTCGGCTCTGGGAACCCTGGCGTCATCCTCACTTGTGTGGAAAACTGCAAACATGGGGTGACAGCCCCTGAAGCATTTTTTATATGGTTGCTCTACTGGAGTCTTCACCTGAAGGTCTTCATCTTCAGAGAAGGAGTAATTTGCATTGTTAACCTTAAAACATGTGATCTCAAAGAATAACATCCAAGTTTTCCTTCTCTCGCTTTACACCTGGGCTGCATTTCTTATGACGGTGGCATACATACAGCCCTTTCATGTTATGCCAGTCCTCTTCAAGGTGAAGAAAACAAAATCCTTAATTAGCAACATGATAGTTAGAATTTTAATATCCACTGGTTAGGAAGGCAAAATAATTAACAGCTACTAAGACTTCATTTTGCTTTTTTAGATGAATTCATTAGCTGCTCTGTTAATGAGTAAATTGATAGCTGGGGTTTGCCAGTGGGTTTGGGAACACCCTGGGTGAACTGCTCAGTGCCTTCACCCCTGCAGAGATCTGTGTCCATGGATAGGGAACCACTTGGAACAGTGTAGCCAGAGGGCAAGACTGGAGCCAGACGTCCTGGTTCCAATTTCTAGCCCTGCCACTTTTCAGCTGTGCAGCCTGGAGAAAATTACTTAACCTCTCTCTGCCCTAACTATTGTGACTTCACTTGTTTAAATGACTTCACATATGTTAAGGGCTAACTACAAAGAAAGGTAATGCAAAAGAATGCTCCAACTACCACACAATTGCACTCATCTCACATGCTAGTAAAGTAATGCTCAAAATCCTCCAAGCCAGGCTTCAGCAATACGTGAACCGTGAACTCCCTGATGTTCAAGCTGGCTTTAGAAAAGGCAGAGGAACCAGAGATCAAATTGCCAACATCCGCTGGATCATGGAAAAAGCAAGAGAGTTCCAGAAAAACATCTATTTCTGCTTTATTGACTATGCCAAAGCCTTTGACTGTGTGGATCACAATCTCATGCGAAGAGTTGACTCATTGGAAAAGACTCTGATGCTGGGAGGGGTTGGCGGCAGGAGGAGAAGGGGACGACCGAGGATGAGATGGCTGGATGGCATCACTGACTTGATGGACGTGAGTCTGAGTGAACTCTGAGAGATGGTAATGAACAGGGAGGCCTGGCGTGCTGTGATTCATGGGGTCGCAAAGAGTCGGACACGACTGAGCGACTGAACTGAACTGAACAGGGGCTGGGCCATGTGAAACACCATATAAGTAATGTAACGGCTCTTTTGAAATACCATCATTCAAGCTCGTCTGTCAGCTTCTGAAAGACAGCAAGCCCATCCACATGGTTTTCTTTTTGGAGGTCAGCTAGCACTTTGTTTCTAGAACAAAGACTTTATAGAATATTTAAGATTTTTTTTGACATGGACCATTTTTAAAGTCTTTGTTGAATTTATTACAGTATTGCTTTTGTTGTTTTTGTTCTGACTTATTGGTCATGAGGCATGAGGGATCTTAGCTCCCCAAATAGGGACTGAACCCACACCCCCTGCATTGGAAGGCAAAGTCTTAGCCACTGGACTCCCAGGAAAGTCTCTAGAACTTTCTTTAAGTGTGGTCTGAGGACCAATTAGGGCTTCCCTGGTGGCTCAGATGGTAAAGAATCTGCCTGCAATGCAGGAGACCTGGGTTGGGAAGATCTGTAGATTTCTGGGCTTCAGCTGTGAAATTCATTGTGACTGGAAGGCTGCTTCCCATTTCTCATTAAGGTCATGTGGAAGGAATTAGCTGCCTCTATGAGTTTCAGAGAGAGCTGAGTTCAGGTAGCTCAGCCCAGCACTCCCACCTCCTCCCTCCCAGGAGCCAGCCTGCCAGCAGAGTGCAGCCTCGGATGAGTCTTACAGGGCAGGCCCCCTCTGAACGAGGCTGCAGTCTCCACGTGCTTCCTGTGACAAGCCGGGCCATTCCAGCTCTGGGGTTGGTATTCTGAATATCCACTGCTGTTGTCGTTTAGTCACTCAGATGTGTGCAGCTCTATGTGACCTCATGGACTGCAGCACGCCAGGCTTCCCTGTCCTTCACTATCTCCCGGAGTTTGCTCAAATTCCTGTCTACTGAGCTGATGATGCCATCCAACCCATCTCATCCTCTGCTGGCCCTTCTCCTGCCCTCAGTCTTTCCCAGCATCAGGGGCTTTTCCAATGAGTTGGCTCTTTGCATCAGGTGGCCAATGTATTGGAGCTCCAACTTCAGCATTAGTCCTTCCAATGAATATTCAGGGTTGATTTCCTTTAGGAATGACTAATTTGATCTCCTTGCTGCCCAAGGGACTCTCAAGAGTCTTCTCCAGCACCACAGTTCAAAAGCATCAATTCTTTGGTGCTCAACTCTCACGTCCCTACATGACTACTGGAGAAACCATAGCTTTGACTATAAGGACCTTTGTCTAAAAAGTGAATATCCACTGTAGATGCACATTAAGTCAAATCCTCCAAACTTACTGTTATCAGCAAAATCAGGTGACATTTTGTTCTCATTTCTCTATTTTATCTCTAAGGTCTGGGAGTGTGGGTGTAATATATATTAATTACCTCATCACCTAACACTCATCTAAATAAGAATTCTGGCCATTGAGTCTGGTAATATGCGTTCAAAAATTCCCCAGGTAATTTGGATATATATTAAAATTTGAGAATTATTCATCAAGGTCTGGGAGCTCTGTCTCTACTTTAGTCAACACAAGGTTTCCCCAAAGGGCCGCTAGCACACAATCAACTCATGTGGTGTATAAACCCAGTTCATCAACCAGCAGAGTTCAGCGGCCTCCTCTAGCGCTACACTTCCCGCGAACAGTAAAGTGGTGAAGAAAATGAATGACAGAGCCAGACTGCCAGGGTTCCAATCCTGGCTCCTTTCCCAGCTGATAGCTGTGTGACCTTTGACTAGTTACTTAATCTCTTTTTTTTTTTCATTCATTTATAACACAGTGTGGACAAAAAAGTACATACTTTAGAATTAAACGTTTTCTTTTCTCTAGGTACATGGCAACCCACTCCAGTATTCTTGCCTAGAGAATCCCATGGAAGGAGGAGCCTGGCGGGCTACAGTCCTTGGGGTTGCAGAGTCAGACGCAACTGAGCACACACACACACAGGCACAAGGTAATTTGTGAAAATGAAGCTGTGTTTTTTGCTTATTCACAGATCGCCAGTAAGCAATGTCCAGAAAACAGTAAAATGTTCAGTAGGTATCTACACTTAACATTATGCCCAGAGTCCCCCAGCCCTCTACTCTTCCCCCTCTCCCTGGATTCAGGCGTCTGTGGTCTCAGCCGTTTCCTCGCTTCCTTAGCTGACACCACCCTTACTCTGCCTAGGCTTTGGTTCAGTTTAATACTGATTGAGGGTTTGCTTTGTGTCAGATACCACACAAAGTACCAAGGAATCAAAGACAAATAAAATACAGTCTGCACCCTAGAGGCAGTTAGAAGGAGAAAGACAAACAATTATGACTTAGCGAGATGCTTGCAGTGATGGAAATGCTGATAAGTCAGAGGAGTGGAGGGCAGGGAGTAGTGGCTTCTATGGGCAGGGTGGGTGAAGTCTACTTCCCGTCTCCCCCGGAGCATCTACCACAGACCCTGCTGAACTGCAGCCACACTTGTCCCTCCCACCCAGACCTCCAAGCTCCCGGGCTTCCCCCAAAGCTTTTCGGATGACACCACTGTCCTGCCACACCCTCCTAGACATCAGGTCCCCCCAGGTCCCCAGTGACAGCACACGTGGGACAGATTATCCTTCACAGCTTCACCAGTCCCAGCTCACCAGCCAGGTGGCATATGCAGTCGGGGTCTGGTCTCCGGAAGTCAAAGTCTAAAGCCTTAATCTTGATGATGCAAACACATCCTGGGCTTGCCATCCCATTAAGAGGAAAAATCCCAGGGAATCCTCTAGGGGAGATGAACTGGGTGGCTGGTGTGCCGCCTCCTCAGCATCCCACACCGCCTGTCTCCTCTCCTTAGGAGTTGTTATCATAAGACACCATGGCGAACAGAAAAGGCTTTGTCATTGTTTTCTGTGCTGGCCCTGTGGTTATGATTAAGTGCACCGTTTCCCGTCTTCCTTACTCCAGGCACAAGTTAACTTATGGAAATGAAGCTGTCTTCTTTGCTTATTCATACATCACCACGAACAGCCAGACAAGAGCGAACAAGCTTGCTATTCTGCTGGGGCCCTGGTGCTGGTGTCACCAGCCAGCAGACGGATGGCTCCAGACTGGGAACTCCCCTGGCTCCCTCCTTCCGCAGCTTTTGGCTCCAGGCAGGGCTCCTGCCATTCAGGAGGTGAGGGCCCAAGGGAGCAGGGCATGGTGATGCTTCCAGGTGGCACGCTGGATGTGGCAAGGACAGGTGGGGCATTCACTCACCAAATATAAATTAGAAAGACAAAGGGTTTTAGAATGAGGCCAAACAGAGTTCTGGCCCCAGTTCTCTATGGCTTGACCAAGGCATGATTTCTCTGATCCTCAAGTTCCTTATCGGACTTCCCTGGTGGCTTAGAGGTTAAAGCGTCTGCCTCCAATGTGGGAGACCTGGGTTCGAACCCTGGGTTGGGAAGATCCTCTGGAGAAGGAAATGGCAATCCACTCCAGTATTCTTGCCTGGAGAATCCCATGGACAGAGAAGCCTAGTAGGTTACAGTCCATGGGGTCACAAAGAGTCGGACACGACTGAGTGACTTCACCTCACCTCACCTCACCTCAAGTTCCTTATCAGTAAAAGGACAAGAATAGAATTTCCCCACTTGCCTCCAAAAATAAATGTGCAGATAAATAATATGCATAAGTGAAGCGCCCGGCCCTTGGCAGGTGCTCGGCTGCGGGCATTTTCCGCCTTCTCTTTGGTGGCTGTCATTGTTCATGAAGTCTGGGTTTCTGTTTGAAGCGTTGACACTAGCTGCACAGGCAGGACCCTAGGAAACCTGGCCGCTGCTCCCCCACCTGCCGCCCCACCGGCCTCCCCCGCCCCGCTGAAGCCTTTAGCTTCGGTGATGCCGGTCTCCTGGCTGTTTTCTTCCCTCTGGACACTCCTTCCCTGCCTCCTTCAGGGGCTCCCCTCCCTCTGCCTCCCCTTCAGAGCTGGGCTCCCCGACTCCCATCCTCGGCCCCTCTCTTTGCTCTACATTTTACCCCTTGGTGATGGAATCTACTCCAACGGCTTCCAATACTGCGAGAGGAAGGTCATTGCCCATCTCCTCCTCAGACTGCTTTCCAGCGCTTCTTACTCTTAAATCCAACTACCTGCTCACAGCTTCATCGGCTCTTCCACAGAGACCTTCAACTCAAATGGATCAAAATCAGATCCACAATCTTCTCTTCCTAAATAGCAGCCTGACTCCTGCCTATTCTGTTGGTTGGTAGCATCAAGACCCAACCTGTCACCAAAGCCAGGACCTTTGAGTCAACCAAGACACCCCGCCCCCCTCACCTCTCACATCACTGCTATAACCAGCTCCTACAGGTTTTATCTTTTATTTTCCAAACTCATCCCCTTTCTGGCTCCATCCTCATCACCTCTCTTTCCCTGATACCTTAGCAGATTCATACTTGGTCGCCTTTCCCTCAGGGAAGCCCCTTGGTACTCTATTGCGTTGGCCAAAAAGTTTGTTTGGGTTTTAGTATGCTGTTATGGAAAAACTCAAATGAACTTTTGGGCCAACCCAATATTTTGCTTTACATGGCCACGGAAATATTTAGAAGTCAAATTTAATGATTTTGTTTCCTTGATTGAAAAAGTTAATGCTCCTGGGGCCTAGTATAGTGTGGCTGGAAGGACAGATGAATGGATAAATGAAAAGTAAATACTATCTGTTACCCATAAACCTAGCCTGTCTGGAACTGGTGGGGTCATGGAATTAGGTGGGCACTAGTTTAACCTCTCCAGGTAAACACCAGGAGCAGTAGCTCTAAGTCCTGATCATGGATGCTTCCAGAGCACTCTTTCCTCACCCCCTGGGAAGCTCCTGGGCACACAGAGGGAGTCTGCCAATCACTGCGGCACACCAAACCAGCTGTGCTTAAGGCATCAGGTGAATATGAAAACTGTCCTGAGTATCAGCAGAGAAAGTTAACAATGCGCTTCCAACCTCTTACGTATTCTACTAAGCTATTTTAAAAGAGAAAGGCTTTAATAGCACCATTCCATGCATGTCTGAGTGCAGGATGGCTGTAACAAGGAAAACACAAGAGTATCACATTGTCATTTACTAAACATCTGAAAGAACCACTTCACAGCCACAGGGGCACCCCCAACCCCACTCCACCCATTACTAGTGGGTGCAGAACAATAAAACATCTCCTGAGAAGATGCGACATAAAAGGGTATTTAAACAACCCTGAAAGGGATGAAAAGGACTGCTTCTGAACTTGCAGGTTTCACAGCTCCAACTTCTTCCGTTCTGCTCCAGCTAAATGCACTCTCGGATCACAGAGGTTCACAGGGGCTGAGGAGGGCTGAGTAATTCCTCTCGAATCGCCTACTTTGACAGATGAAGCCCATAGAAAGGGAGATGTTATGCCGTCAACACAAGAGGCAGGACTCCACCACCAACTCTACACCACATGGTTTGTTTTTTTCCCCTATGTTTAAGCTTCTCCAACTTGGCCTCCTCTTCTTTCCTTCAATTTTAATTCTCATCTGGTTCAGATTTCTAGCTCTTCTATGCCTGAATGGTAATCCTGGGCAAATTCTTAGCTTCTCAGGTTCTGCCTCTCTAAAATGGCAAAGGATTCTATTTCACGAGGGTACACTGAGACCCTTAACCAGGTTTCTATACCCCGCGTTTATGTTGCATGTCCTTGAGATGGAGTCCACGTACTCTAGTTAAAAAGGGCCCATCGTCCATCCTTTTGTTTCCTTTGGGCTGCTTGTTGAAGCACCCCTGGCTCCAGTTTATACCTTGGTTCAGCCAACCCTGATTTCATTTGGACAAAAATACTTCACCCTTACTGACCTCTATAGCTGAGGGATAATCCCTTCTAAGAGGAATTAGAATCAGTGTCACTCTAGAAGGTAGAATTAGGCTGCATGAGTTAAGATTGAAGGAAGATAGATTTTGCTTCTTATAAACCAAACTGTAAGTACCACCAGAGTTCACCCAAACAGAAGTGAGCTGCATTTTCAGGGAGAAGCTTCCGGGCACTGGGACAGTTCTACATGAGGCTGCATGATTGAACCCCTACCTGGCAGGTGTTCATCACATCCCTACTGTGCACCGGGGACTCTGCCAACTGCTGGAGACACAGCGGTAAAGGAACAGACCCAGAACAAAACCTTCTGGGTTATGTGATCTCTACAAAAAGCTTCTCAAGCCTTTTGGCTGTGGTCTGCCAGGCCCTGCCCTAATCTTACTGAAGCAGATTCTCCCTGGGTGAGGCCAGGAGTTTCTCTGCGAAGGACAGCTGCATGAATTCTGACGCAAAGCGGGCTTGGGGACTTCTGGGAGTGGGAGGTCACCCAGCAGGCTGGAGGTGGGAGAGGGCTTACCTACACCAAGCCCAAAAGTAGATTTGAGGACCTCGAAGCTCCCTTCCAACCTGACCGTGAGATCGCTTTATTCTAGGCTAGCAAAGCCTTTCTCCTCATGCTGGACCGTCCTCGGACATGTTCTTCCTGTGTGTGTGCACAGCTGAAGGCTGCGTGCCCAGGGCAATCCCTGCTCCGTGAGCGCTTCGCCCAGGCACCAGACTATGTGCTTGTGTTGCATCACTTCAGAGTGCCTTACAACAAGCCAGTGAGGTGAGCACAGAAGGGCAATTGAGACTGAGAGGGAGAGTCATGTGTCAAAGACGTGTGACTAAGGACCAGAGAGCTGGGGCTTGTGTTCAGGTTTCCTTGTTGCAAAAACCCATGTTTTATAGCTACACTCGTGATTGGGAACCAGCTGTAAGGTATTCCTCTCCCCAGGGGAAGGGCTGCAGCTGGCACAGCTGTGGGCAAAAATCTCCAAAGGACCTAGAGAAGATGGGGGAAAAGGCTGGTCAAGGAATATGTGATGAGCCCACTGTTTCTGCCCACGGCACCTCCTGGGACTGCAGGCAGAGGTTAGGGTTAGGGGACTCTAAAGAGTCCTTTGGTCCCCATCAGGGCACTCTGAGTCTAATCTCTTTTAGCGGTAATCCCAGGGCGCTGAGCTAAGAGCACATCCTACCCAGGAGCATCTAGGGAGAATAAAAAAGGCAGGACTGAGACACAGAGAAAAGCCAGCAATCCAATAAAGGTCCAGACAATGATTTCGTCTGCCAAGTTACAAGGACAAGTTCCCATCCCTCGAGTCAGCCCCAAGTGAGCCCACTTTAACTTAATTTATGGTTTGAAAACTCCTGCTCGATCTCAAATAATGATCTCTCTCTTCCTCCTTCCGTGATCTCTGGTCTTTGGAAATGGGAAAAATGAAAAAGGGACGTGGAGCCAGCTGCTGGGCTCTCTTCCAAGGCTGCTTTTATCACACCGACTCCCAGGACACCCGGCTGCTGTCACCTCTCAGATGGGGCCTCAGCTGGGGCACAGAGCTGGCCTGAATCCAGCTGCCACTTCCATCCGTGAACTCCTTGGGTCAGTCTCTCTTTAAAAACACAGTGGGTTGGCATCTTTCAGATCCTTCACTCAAAGACACTCCTTGAATCACTAATAAAAGGGCCAGAGGAGAAGCCCTCTAACTTTCCCCACTTGGGTTGCATAAGAAGTACTTGCTTGCAGGATTCAAAGAGCAACATTTAAAGTTCTGGCTTTTCCAGTTACTCACTGTACACAACCTGGTCCCAAATGACTCCATTTTTGAGCTTTAGTTTTTACTATTTTGTTATTATTTTCATTTTACAAAATGGATGATGATAAAATTCACCTTTATGCCATCATAAGGTTGTTTTAAGGGTGAAATGAAAGGTTGTAAACTATAAAATACTGCTCAACGTGAAGTCTTATCATTATGACCAAGCTTTTCTGAATCTTATGTAGCTATTACCTAATTTTTTTCCTCAATAGCAGTGTTTCTGAAATTATAACATTATTATTCACTGGTATTCTATTTCTGCAAAATACAGATACTGAGCAAACTTTATTCTTTGACACACAGCCTAGCAGGTGGGAGTTATCTGGAGAGGCCCCTGTGTGTCTGAGAAGCACTCAGGGAGCTTGAGCACAAAACCTCTCTATATTCTTAAGGCTGGTCCTTGGGCAGATTATCAAGGTGTAGTTATGCTCCTTCTGTGAAGGAGGACAGGTAGGAAATTCAAAACAGAGAAACTGAAAGGATAAAGGAGCATTGCCCATGGACCACTCTGTACAGGGTTAATGGAATATCCATATTTCAAAGATCTCTGTCATCACCTTGAGGTAAGTAATTCATACACTCACCAAACAGTTAATGAATACACATCAGAGCCACGCTGAGTTGCGGGGATGCAAAGATGCGTGGGCCCTGAGATGGTTCCTCCCCTTGGGGGAGCTTACATCCTTACAATGTGTACTAGTTTGTTATGGCTGCTGTAACAAAGTACCAGAGACTGGGTAGCTTAAACAGTGGATAATTAAGGCTCAGATGGTAAAGAATCTGCCTGCAATGAGAGAGACCTGGGTTCGATCCCTGGGTCAGGAAGATCCCATGGAGAAGGGAATGGCTACCCACTTTAGTATTCTTGCCTGGAGAATCCCATGAAATGAACAGCCGAGCTGGCTTCAGTCCATGGGGTCGCGAAGAGCTGGATGCTACTGAGTGACTAACACCTTCACAGTTCTGGAGGCTAGACGTCTGAGACTGACTTTTTGACAAGTTGTTTCTTCTGAGGTCTCTCTCCTGGGCCCACAAAACGGCCATCTTCTCCCTGGATCCTCCTGTGGTCATTCCTCTAGGTCTATGTCTTCATCCCCTCTTATAAGAACACTAATCAGATTAGATTAGGGCCCACCCTAATGACCTCATTTACCTAGTGACTTCTCTTAAAACCCTAAGTTCAAATACAGTCATGTTCTGAGACACTGGGGGCTAGGATTTCAACAAATCCACTCTGGGGGACATAGTTCAGCCATTCCATAGGTCAACGTCCCCTCATATTCACATCAACAAAGGCAGAACTGTGACCCTGAAAGGGACGGGAGGGGGCAGTCCAGAGGAATGTCCAGGGTCTGGAAGAGGGGCTGCCGGTCAGGAAGTCACCTGAAGAAATAGGGATTAAACTGAGATCTGAAGGAGGATGTTCAGAGTGTAAAGACAAGAGGAGCAGTGTGCTCCAAGACCTTGCAGGAGGAAGCTTGGCCGGGATGAGGGCTGTGGTGCCCCAGAAAGATGTTTGGTGTTTGTCCCTGGCTCTTGGCACACAGCACCTGCAATCCTTGGAATTTCCTGGGTGATAAGAACATCTTTTGTTCTAGTGAAGAAACCCTCAGCAGCTTTGGAATGAGGGCTGCTTGTCAGAAAAGCCATGCCTTGATAAGAAGTTTAGAACATTCAGGTCCACCCTCCCATCTCTGAGTGAAAAGTAGGTAGAGAATGAGTTAGTCACTGATGGCCAGGGACTTCCCTGCTGGTCCTGCAGCTCAGACTCTGCACTCCCAATGCAGGGGGCCTGTGTTCCATTCCTGCTCAGGCAGCTAGATCCCCCTTGCCACAAGTGTAAGATCAAGTGTAGCCAAATAAGTAAATGAATTAATTTAAAAAATCACTGATGGTCAGTGATCATCACTCATGCTTGCTGGATGGAACCTTCATACATGCCCCTAAATGACAGGCTGCAGAGAGCTTCTCAGTTGGTGAACACATGAAGGTTCTGGGAGGGTAGTGGGCCCACAGAGGGGATGCGCCCTGCACCCCATACCTTGCCTTGTGCGTCTCTTCCCACATGGCTGTCTCCGAGTTGCATCCTTTACAGTTAACCAGTGACAGTAAATAATAGTAACCTTGTTTCCCAGGTGCACTAGTGGTAAAGAGTCTGCCTGCCCATGCAGGAGATGGGGGTTCGATCCCTGGGTTGGGAAGATCCCCTGGAGAAGGAAATGTCAACCCACTCCAGTATTCTTGTCTGAGAAATCCATGGACAGAGGAGTCTGCAGGTCATGGTCTATGGGGTCACAAAGAGTAAGATGCAACTGAGTTTTATATACACGCCACAGTGTATATAAAACTCTTTCCTGAGTCATTCTAGCAAATGAATAAACCCAACTGAGGAGAGGCGGGTTTCAGAGCCAAATCTGACAGACATGGGGGTAACCCAGGGACTCGATACTTATGACTGGTATCTGAAGTATAGGCAGTCTTGTGGTCTGAGCCCTAAACCTGTGGGGTCTGTTGCTAACACCACTACTGGAACTGAGCACCCCACTCCAGTACTCTTGCCTGGAAAATCCCATGGATGGAGGAGCCTGGTGGGCTGCAGTCCATGGGGTCACTGAGGGTCAGACACGACTGAGCGACTTCACTTTCACTTTTCACTCTCATGCATTGGAGAAGGAAATGGCAACCCACTCCAGTGTTCTTGCCTGGAGAATCCCAGGGACAGGGGAGCCTGGTGGGCTGCCGTCTATGGGGTCACACAGAGTCGGACATGACTGAAGCGACTTAGCAGCAGCAGCAGAAGTGGGACACCCACTTGAGTTTTCAGAGAACTGGAGAACAGTTTTCAGGCAAGAACACTCAATCATGCATGCATCCTCAGGAGTTGGTGTGGGGATAGAAGTAGAATAATAATAAAATAAAATAATGTATTCAGCCATAAAAAGGAACAAAGTACTGATACATGCTGCAACTTGGACGAACCTCAGACACATTACGCTCAATGAAAGCAGCCAGACACAAAAGGCTGTATGGTCTATGATTCCTCTTATAGGATGTATCCAGAAGAGGCAGATCCATAAAGATAGAAAGCAGATCAGTGGTTAGCAGAGGATAGGGGAGAGGGGATGTGGAGTGGTTTTTGATGAGTACACGGTGCTTATCTGGGGTGATGAAAAAGTCCTGAAACTAGACAGAGGAGATGACCTCATAATGCTGTAAGTAACTAAGCATCACTGGATTGCACATTAAAAAATGGCTATTTATATGAAATCATGTGAATTTCAACTTAATAAAAAAATGAGGAAGACACAGCTAGCATGGCAGGGACAACTGCAGGAGGCCAACAGTACTTTTACACAGTTACCCTGTTGAATCTTCACTACAAAGGCTGGTGTGCCTGGGACGCCCTCACTCCTGACCCCAACCCCCACCTCCCCAAGCTCTTCTCTTTCCCATTCCCGCCCTGCACCCTTGGTCATCTCCTCCAGGCCACTGCTTCAAATACCACCTATATGCCGATAACTTCAAAATTTATGTCTCTAGTCTGACCTCTATACTGAGTTCCAGAATCATAAATTCAACTGCCCACCTGACACCTCTACTCTGGACAGCTAAAAGGCATCTCAGATTTAAAATCCCAAATTGAAATCTTGACTTTTCTCCTCTGCACCTGCTCTAACCAGTGTCACCCAGGTCAGGCAAGAGCTGCTCACTCTCTCCAGCTGCCCAGTTGCTTAGGCCAGAAACTATGGAGTCATTCTTTTCCCCTAAGCTTTATTGAAGTACAATAAAACTCAATAAATTCATCCATGTTAAGTAAGTGCAGCTTTGACAAACTGTGGCAGTTGTGTACAGTCACATAACCATCATTACCATCAGGATACAGAACATACAGCAGCCTAAGTATTTTTATGGCCCTTTTGCAATTAATCCACTTCCCTGAAACTCAGCTCCAGGTAACCCCTGATCTCCTTCCTGTTACCACAGTTTAACCTTTCCTACAATTGCACATAAAAAGAATCACAAAATCACAGAGTGTGCAGTTTTGTGTGATTGACTCCCTGTACTCGGCATAATGTTTTTGAAATTCACCCAAGTTGTCACTTGTATTATTATCACATTCCTTTTCATTGCTGAGTGGTCTTTCAAAGTATGGTGACAGAACCATTTGGGTGGAATCAGGAGTTCTGTTTTTCCTAAGTTACACCTGAGATCCAAACTGCAGATTTTGACCTTAAATGATATTTAAAAACATAAGCTCATGTATAGAGGTTAGCGGAAAAGAAGAGCAAGGTGGAGGGCTACCCCTCCCCCCCACAACGCTTAGCTATTGTTGAGCAAAAGAGGAAGAGAAGCCAGAAAAGTAGTCTTCCTAAAAGAGGTTGTGCATGCCCCCCTTCTCCCCCAGTAAACAGCAGAAGGCCTCCACACGGTGTTGTCAAGAGGAGCCAATGGGGATCTAAGGGTCGAGATTCTAGACGGTCCCTGTGTTAGATCTTCCTAGATCTGAAATCTGCCAACAAGCAGTCTTGACCCCAAAGCTCATATTTACCACCATTTAATTATAGCTGGCCCCACCTTTCCTTCACAAGATGCTCTGAGATCCTGAGATCTGTAATAGACTTCCTCAGCATCCTCAGTGAAAAATCAAGGTCTCTTCCTCTCTTCCGCTTCAGCTGGAAACACCTGGTACCCATGTGTCGTGACGCACATTCTTCCAGGAGAGAAACCAGGGCTGGTCCTTCCCCCTAGAACAACAGGATGGCCAAGCCAGCCTACTTCTGAAGGAAGGCTGAGCCCCAAACACATTCATCTTTGTCAACGACCTGAGGGCAGCTGCTCACGCAAGAAGACTGTGCCTCCTGTGGCAGCAAGGCCTCTCTGTGTCGAGGGAAACTCCTGCATCCAAGAGGAGGTTTTTGTACTTTTGTTAAAGCCCGATGCAGCATCACAGCACAGGATATCAAAACTGCAAGGGCCTGGGGAATATTTTGATTCAAACTTTTCATGTGAATGATGAGAACTAAAGCAGAAAGAGGGCCCGTGACCTAAGCAAGGCCACGTGGTGAAGATGCTCTGCTCCAGCACACTCGCCTTTGCCATCGAGCAACATGAGCTGAGCACACGCTGTTTTCAGGACACTGGGCTATGAAAGGTGGAAACACTTCCGTAGGTACCACGATGCGCCCTGACTCCTAGCATCCTGCAGTCCTTTTTCAGAAGTCAGTTCAGATGTTTCAAGACAGATAACAGTAAAGGTGTCATAGACTAAGACGCCTGGAGAACAACTGCCAAGGGTTGGCTGGGAAGGCTCTGAGGGGAAAGGGTGTCTTGAACTAAACCCAGGAGGGAAGAGATAAAAAAAAAGTAGCTAGAGGCTACTTTGATCCTGCAACAAACCCTGCAAGGTAAGTAGTATTATTCTCATTTACAATGAAGAAAGCTGAAGCTCAAAGATGCAAAGTAACCAGCACAGTTTCACACAACTAGGTAGTAAATGATGGAGCTGGGATCTGAGTGTGATCCCAAAGCCTTGGTGTTGTTTCACTGGGATGAAGTTAAAGGAGAAGGATTAAAAAGAAGTTTCTGTATCCAAGAGGTGTCAGAGAGGGCATGCATGGTGATAAGATTCTGAGAACCTATGCATGGATGATTTATGAATTCTGCACAAGTTACCTGTCTTTGGGGATGCTTCACTGCACGTTTATAACTCAACTAATGAGTATGCAAATGCAGAAGGAAGAGGTGGGTTGTGCTGTTCACTGAACGCACGAGTGTTGGGGCATTGTGTCCGTCTCTGGGTGCCAAGTCTATAGATAAGATGGGGTTCTCCCCCTTGGAAAGGCGCTGGGACAAAGCACATGTGACCAGATAGAATGAACTACTAACATGTGTTATGGAGATATGCTAACAAAAGGCAGACTTTAAGAGGAAATTTGAGCACCATACAAATAGGAGATCTTAATATAATTAAAAACATTACACCTGGCAAAAACCTTAGTAATAATGTAGTCTAAGTTTTTCCACAGTATACCAGATGAAATTGAGCTGTAGCCAGGGGAAATGATATTCTCAAGATCACATAGCTGAGTAGGGACCAGAACTCTTGTTTCTTAACAAAACTGAACCTCTTAGCCGCTCCATATCAACTTGGAAATGAAGGCTGCTGAAATGAACAGCTAGAACAGGGTGCGTAGACAAAGCACAGCTTCCTTCAGGCCCTGACACAGACTAGTCCCACCCAACATCCCTGAATGCTGAGCAGTAAACATGCCATGCGACCCCCTGGGGATTCAGCTAGAGAAGGCACCCTCTATAAGCCTGTACCTTGCTGCCCTTCTGGGAGAGAGTCCTCTCTTAGCAAGCCAAGGGCAACATGCCCAGGAGAGTTAGCTAATGGCCTTCCCCTGGAATGGCACCGAATCACCAACAATAACCAGGAGCAGGAGCATGCCCTTCATAGTTCTGATATCCTTTCTGATAGAAGCTAAGGACAGGCTTCCAAGCTCAGGGTAGAACATTTTTGTCTGGTAAAGTCACAGCCATGGCTGGGCAGTGGCTGGGAGAGCAAGAGGGGAGGATGCCTGTGATGAGCACTAGGCAGTCACTTTGAATAAGGAGTCAGAGACTACACTTCAATCCAAGTTCGCCCACTCACCCACTCATCCATCCACCTATCCATTTGTTCATCCGTCCATCCATCCATCCCCCATCCAAGTGCCAGTTATGTGCCAGGCACTGTTCTGGGCTCTGAGTCATAAACAACAACAAAAGCAAAGCCCAAATCCCAGGGTCTGTGTCTCTTGGGCATGTTCATTCTGGCAGGGAAGCTGGACAAATAGATATATGATAAAACTCCGAGTGATGCTAGGCGATACTATGAAAGTAACATGGATGAAGGGATGAAAAGTGACGGGGGTGGGATACCTGCTAGAGAAGATGGAGGGCAGGGTGAAAGCAGAGCTGGGCTGGTATTTGAGGAGAAAGGACATTTTCCCTGCTCAGAGCTTTGCCAGGGGAAGCCAAAAGAGCGGCAGGAGAACAGAGAGGCTCCAGCGCTGAGGCCTCCAGAAAAGGCACGCTGGGGGCAGCTCCCACGTGTCTGTCCCAGGTGAGTTGACTGCATAAAAAGCTGTTGTCACAGGCTCGATTTGGAAAAGGTCACCAACTTTGTAGCAAGTGGCATGTGAAAATAGGCCTGGGATGACATTTGTTCCTTATTTAGGGCTCGGGAGTGTTTGACAATGAATAGGTCAGCAAGGCATCTGGCTGCATGGTGGATATGTCAGAATAACACTCCAGAGCCATCCAAGGAGGGGAAGATGCCCAACTTGGGTAAAGACTGCAAACTGCAGAAAAATGACCCACTCCCTTCAGCCCATAGTTTGGAAGCCCCAGTGTGACTCCCTTGCAGATGGTTGCAGTTCCCCCATCCCCTTTCCTAAGCCAAAATGAGGACTACTTCAATTAATTTACATTATAGTTTACAAAACCGTCTTTTTTTTTTTATCTCTGCAAGAAATTAATGCTGGATAATCTGCTATGTAGGTCTTCCAAAGGCCCAGCAGAGAGAAGACACAGTGGTTGACTCTCTGAAGGTCAGTAGGGAAATCGTAGAATCCTGCATGCCTGACCCACACTGCCTGGGTCTGCACTGAAGGCTAGTGCCCTTAGGGGAAAGCGGGATGCTGGACACAGAACAGAAGGGCTTTGTAAACCTTTCCGTTGCATTTATAGCAGGGATACTGTTGAGGACACTGTCCACCCCGGTTCTAGGTCAGTACTCCTTTTGGGAAATCCAAGGTAAGAAATTCTTTTAAAAACTAAACAATGGGATTAACTCAAATCCACTGAAAATAAATGATATATATTCTTTTGGAGCAAGAATCCTCTAACTTACTGAGCAGACTGCCAAGAGGCTCAGAGTTCAACTTTCAAAATAGAGTCAAATATGGCCCTAGTGGTAAAGAGCCCATCTGTCTGTGCAGGAGATTTAGAGATGCGAGGTCAATTCCTCAGTTGAAAAGATCCCCTGGAGAAGGACATGGCAACCCACTCCATTATTCTTGTTTGGAGAATCCCACAGACAGAGGAGCCTGGTGGGCTACAGTCCCTAGGGTCGCAAAGAGTCAGACACGATTGAAGCAACTTAGCACGCACAATGATGCTTGTACATAAATTCCTGTGTCTCTTCTTACAAGTTGCCTAAAACTTTTTGTAAAAGAAAGCAGTCTATAAATGAATAAAAAATAAAACAGAACATTTGTACAAACACAGTGCCTGTTAGATTCCTGTTTGTTTAAACGTCTTCCATGGTCTCTGTGACTTGCTATACGAGCGTTTTCAAAATCTGTTTCCTATTTTCCAGTTTCTTATAGTGGGCCAGGGACGAGCTGACTTCATTGTCACCATGTAAAAACTTAGGACTGTCTTAGAGCTAAGACTTTGAGATGCTGTCCTTTCACTGGCTTCCAAACGTGGACAACTCCATATACTCAGTCTGGTATCCCACAGAGCAAGCCACTGGCACCCCTGCAGTGGGCAGGGTTTGCAAGTTGCATCTCAGGCACAGAGTCAGTTGCAGTCAAGGAGAGAAAGGCTCACTCACCCATGTCACCAAGGGCCCTGGCCCTGAACACGGAGCTTGACCTGGAGCACAGCCAACAGCTGCCTGGGGCCAGTTCCTCCGCATCCTGTCTCCATCTGACTGTCTCCCTCTCTCTCCTGGATCCTGTTTCTTTTTTTTTTTAATAATTGGTTCTGGCTAAATTCACACAGTAGTAACTCTGCTCTGATCTCCAGTCCCTATGACTGTTTTACTTTCTGTGGTTTCCACTACTTGCCTGGGTTCTCTCAAAGTTTTCTCAGAAAACTGAAAAATGGGAAAACCCCTCATTTTATCCTTTACCCGGAACATTCTGAACATACATCAGAAGTACTCTTCACTGAAGCACATTTAATCTATGTACTGGATGAAATGACATCGAGGGTCAGATCTACAATGGTCGGAGCTCCTTCCTAAAATCAAGTAATCCCGAGGCACGAGCCAGGCAGAGAGAAGCCAGGACGGCCAGTGTCACACCCTGACTCCTCTCCTCGCTGGCAAGTGCTCTGGCCCCTCATATGAAACACATGAGGTCTCTGAGCTGTGTTATGTGTTATGTATCCTGCCATCACTTACACTGAAGGGAACATGTCAGCCATGAAACATCCCTATTTTATATTCCAACAGTTACACTCTTTATGTGCTATTGTCCATGGAGCCCTGTCCCATAAATCCACTGATTAGCTTTGTCTACCATATGCTACAGACTGAATGGGCTTCCCAGGTGGTGTCAGTGGTAAAGAATCCACCTGTCAATGCAGGAGACACAAGAGGCATGGGTTCAGTCCCTGGGCTGGGAAGATCCCCTGGAGGAGGGCATGGCAACCCACTCCAGTATTCCTGCCTGGAAAATTCCGTGGACAGAGGAGCCTGGAGGGCTACAGTCCATGGGGTCACAAGAGTCAGACGCGGCTGAGCACACATACAATTTATGTACTCCAAAATTCACATGTCAAAATCTCACCCCAAATGTGCTATGTGGAGGTGGGGCCTTTCACAGATTATTATGTCATAAAGGTAAAGCTCTCCTAAAAGGGATAAGTGTTCTTAGAAAGGATCCCCAGAGAGATCCCCTGCCCCTTTCTCCACTTGAGGACACAGCGAGATGGCCATTCGTGAATCAGGATGCAGGTTCTCACCAGACTGCAAATCTGTTGGTGACTTGATCTTGAACTTCCCAGCCTCCAGAACCCTGAGGATGAATGTGTGTTGTTTCTAAGTCCCATAGTCTATGGTATGCTGTTACCACAGCCCAAAGAGACTAGCACACCATATTAATCCTAGTACAGGCTGCTAGAAGAGACCCACAGATAAGAACTCCCTCCCAGTGACTTCCCTGGTGGTCCAGCAGCTAAGACTCCACACTCCCAATGTAGGGGCCCCAGGTTTGATCCCTGGTCAGGGAACTAGATCTGACATGCTGCAACCAAGAGTTCATATGTTGCAGCTAAAGATTCTGTGTGTCACAAATATGACCTGGTGCAGCTAGCTAACTAGCCAGCCAGCCAGAGAGGTAGAGAGATGGAGATAAAGAGACAGATAAATAGGTGATAGATAAGAATTCCCTCCCAATAAGTGCTACAAGTGTGTGATGGAAGTTCCACCACTGACATGCTGATACATACCAAGTCACCTTTCTTTCTTTCTTTCCTAGGTCCATAAAGGGAGGGGTGGTGGTTTAATTGCCAAGTCATGTCCGATTCTTGTGACCCTATGGACTGTATATAGCCCACCAGGCTCCTCTGTCCATGAGATTGCCCGGGCAAGAATACTGGAATGGGTTGCTATTGCCTTCTCCAATAAAGGGAGGGACTGGGTTGCAATACATGAGGGCCTGCTACCAGCCCTTTCCTTCTTTCCCAGGAGTATATTTATATGGATGGGAGCACATGGCACACAGAACAAAGGTGCACACAGGTCCAGCAGCTCTCAGCACGTGGACCTGCCCCTGTCCCCACACCCACTGGGTTGTGTGTTTACCAACAGTGAGTTGTGGTTGTTCTCACACCTGTTTATATCAGTTCTTATTGTTGCAATTAAATATGCTAAGTAAATATTATGTAAATGGATTAATTACAAGTGTGAAAAGAGAGTTGTTTCTCTGAAAACTAAATTGAATTCTTGAAAAAGATTTGATAAGGATGAGTGCTTAAAAAATACTATTGTACTAGACAACTCAGAAAGGTAGCAAGAATCTAGCTGGATTCTGGATTTCAGTGCTTGAAGCATGCCTTTAAATATTAACTCTGCTTTAAATAACTGGAATTGGAAATAAAATTACAGGTATAGGCTATGTAAGAAAAATGCCACAGAAGTCTAATAAATGGACTCTAACTCAAAGAAATATCTGTGGCTGTAAAAACACCTTCACTTGGAGCAATTCTCCTATCATGCAGTGATGATTTATTTGTACATTTTCTTCCTACGTTGTGGCCGGCTTTGTGATAGTCTGAGTCATTGCTACAGACAGTATTAGAAAAACGCAACGAGAGACCTTGAGTTCTAGGCCAGGTCCAATTGTTCTGAGACCTTGACCTCCACTTTTGTGAAAGATTTCCAAAAAATAACCCTAAAGGCTCTGCTGAGTTCTCATAGTCTAGGATTCTATGGCTGTCGACTATTTCATGGCTGTTTAAGATCTAGACCCAATCATTAGTCCATCTGTACCAAAAAATCTCTCATATGATCTAAGAACCTCAACTTATATTATTTGCTGACTCAATACTCCTCATTTTGGGTGGTTTGAATCTTAGAGGAAGGAAGATTTTGGAAATATCACAGTCGTAACAGTTTTCAAACATAAAGTTTTTGGTTTGCTTGTGACTTTTGCATCTGTACCTAAATCAAAGTGTAGACTAATCCTGAACATCTTATAAAGTCCTTTTGCCTTTGTGCTTGATGTTTTCCATTTCAATTAACTTTCCACTGAGATGTCATTGAATAAAAGACATCAGAGAAATGGAAGAACCTGTTATAAATGCAACCTCTTAGCCCCGGAGAGATTCTAATTCCACTTCATTTATGCAATTTGTGACTGATGCTGACCTAGGAACTCGGGTGTAAGTCTCCTCATGGTGAATCACTTTAAAGAGCCTGTACCTGGTGGCAGCTGCAGCTCTGATCGGAGAGAACTTGACATGCTGTCCCGCCACCTTCTGCAGACTTGGAATACCAAGCCAGGTGAGAACTGAGATGCCAAAGGGAGCCAGAGAGAAAGACGCGGACTGGGAACAGGAGATTTGATCCAGCCACCATTTCCACATCGTATGTGACATGGGCAGAGGGAATTTCTTTTACCTGCACGCTGCAGTTGGGAAACTGTAGCAGACTACAGTCAGCATGTGAAGACAGAAGGCTGGTCTCAAGCTCTTTGGAGAGAAAAGTGCATATTCAATTTTCTAAATAGGAGAAGAACATGAAAATAATCCTTGTCCTATTTATCTCTCAGGGTTTTTAAGAACCGTAAGAGCAACAGCAAAAATAACAAACAGAAGCACCCAGTACCCATTACACTGGGTACTTAAGTTTTCTGACAACCTTAGAAGACAGATATCATTATCTTCCACGTAACAGAAATGGAAAAATTCTGAAGCTCAGAAAGATTGAAGTCCTCTGCCTCTGGTTATGCTGCTAGTAAGTTGTAGAGCCGGGATTCAAAACTAGGTCTTCCTGACCCTAGATATGGAAGCCCCTTGAACTGTTCAGCATCTCCTTTCAAAGTGGATCTAGGGGTATGGTTCACTGGATTGACTAGATGTGAAAGCCTTTACAGGGTAGTGAAGAGTAAGGTTAAACAAAGCTCTATTGACATCATAGGGTTTGGTACAGCTCAGGATCTTGTAAGAATGGGATCTGACCTTCTGAGAGTTGTCTTCTTGGCAGAATCCTCCTTGTCCAGGCAATATAGTTGAAATTCTTCGACTTTCATGCTCTACCTGTCAATTCAGAAAGCCCACTGCATATCCTCAATTGGACCAGAGAGCAATGCCGGTGGGTTCCTGCTCTGTAAGCTGGACTCCTGGTAGCTCTGAGCCCATGCAACGGGCAGACACATGGATGGGCATTAGCAAGTGCTGGGAGCCTTATAACACAACGTAGGTCAAGTCACGTGATCTCGATACACACACAGTGAGAAGATGGCTGCCTTGGGACATCTTCCAGGGGTGTTCAGATACATGGAGTGATGCTGATGTGGGCGTGTTCACACACCATAAAGCTAACTGCAGCAGTTAAAGGATAAAAGGGAGTGTTTAGACAAAAAGCAATTTCCTCCTCTATAAAACCTTCCCCAACTTTGTGGGCCAAATTTAGCCCTCCTGCTGCACTTCTGTTGCTTCTGGACCATGTCTTCACTATCATAATTATCTCTTAGCAGTAGTGGGCATCAGGCTCCTCTGGGGAGACTTTTTAAAAATATATATATGTACTTGGCTCCATCTCAGGAGATTCTAATTTGCTAAGTCTGGGTTGGGCCAGGGAATTTGTATTTTTAAAGTGCTTTCTAGGTCCATGAGTATCCAATACCATGGAAGGCAATATATCCTGAAAAATAAAACCATGGTAGAGAACAATCTAAAAATGCTGAATCAATAGAAAGTAATATATGTATGTATCAGTGCACATGCGTATGTAAGAAAAAAAATGAATAGGCAAGAAAATAAGGTAATTCTTCAGATTCAGTAATGAAAATTATAAGAGAGCATAGTTCAGACAGGGAAGCAGGCTGAAGGCAGGAGGTAAGCTGGAGAACCTGCCCATCCCTGGCATCATGAAGCACTATTTTAAATGAGCCAAACAGAGCTCTGAGTGAAAGCAGCCTGGAGAACAAGGTATAAATCCAGTCTCCCAAAAGTCAGACCCTCAGAGGGTGAAGTGGCAGAAAGCCAGCACCAAAGAAGAGGGGAAAAAACCTGTCTTAGTCTTGGATCTGGGTGAAAGGCAATGATAAAGAGGTCGCTACTGAGAATGCTTAACTCTAGGCCCAGAGTTAGGTAGTCTGAGGGCCAGAACTCATAGCTATCTTTTTGGTCTCACAGCCACGGTGAAAACTGTTGTTTGGGGGAAGTAAATATAGATTCTCTCCAGAGGACTGTATTTTAAAACCTGGTCTCAATTTCCACAGATAAATATTCAAGGAAAATGAACTGACACACAAACACACACACAAAATCTATCAGGAAACAAACACTGCAAAGTAACAATGAATTTAACTCCAAAAGACTGATTGAAATTAATATATATAGAACACAGGGCAGATCTGTTTAGTATATTTAAAGAAGTAACAGGAAATAGGTGGTAGTTTTACAATATATCGCCAGATTCTTTCATTCTTTTTGCATGAAAAACAGAGTCTAAACCCCCTCCTTGGTCTTTTAGAATTAAAAGATGTTTGTTCCTTGGAAGAAAAGCTATGACAAACCTAGACAGCATATTAAAAAGCAGAGACATTACTTTGCCAACAAAGTAGTTTTGAATAGTCAAAGCTATGTTTTTACCAGTAGTCATGTATGGATGTGAGAATTGGACCATACAGAAAGCTGAGTGCCAAAGAATGGATGCTTTTGAACTATGGTGTTGGAGAAGACTCTTGAGAGTCCCTTGAACTGCAAGGAGATCAAATCAGTCAATCCTAAAGGAAATCAATCCTGAATATTCGTTGGAAGCACTGATGCTGAAGCGCCAATATTTTGGCCACCTGATGTGAAGTACTGACTAATTGGAAAAGACCCTGATGCTAGGAAAGACTGACAGTAGGAGGAGAAGGGGATAACAGAAGCCTAGATTGGCTGGATGGCATCACTGACTTGATGGACTTGAGTTTGAGCAACCTCTGGGAGATGGTGAAGGACAGGAAAACCTGGCCAGGGGTCACAAGGAGTCGGACACAACTGAGCGACTGAGCAGCAACAAAACCCCCTCCCACTAAATGCTTCATCTCATGACTCTTTTCTGATGAACAGAATGTGACAGATGTGATACTATAGATGACTATATACGATGTATATGATACTATACATGACTCTTGAATTCAGGTGATGAAAAGGATACCGCCTCTGTTGGCTCACTATCCTTATCTATCTGCCTATTTATTCTTATCCTCTCTGTCCTCTCTCTCGCCGTTTACTCACTTTGAGAGAGGTCAGTCTCTACGTCATGGGATACTCAAGATGTACTGGGACGAGGCTCCCAAGGAAGGAAAAGAAAACCTCTGGCCTATAGCAGTCATTAGTCTGCCAGCTATGTCAGTGTATCTTAAGTCAATTATCTAGTCTCTTCAATAAATGATATTGGAAAAGTTGGATAACCACATGTAGGAAAATTAGACCCCTATCTTATACCAGTCACAAAAATTAATTCAAAATAGATTACGAACTTAAAGATAAGAACTGAAACTAAATAAATTTATATTTAAAAAAAACTTGGCAAATATACTTTAGATATGACACAAAAAACAGGACAACCTAGAGAGGTGGGAGGAAGGGAAATTCAAGAGGGAGAGGGCATATGTATACTTATGGCTGATTCATGCTACTATATGGCAGAAACCAATGCAACATTATAAAGCAATTATTTTCCAATTAAATTAAAAGAAACATAGGAATCAAAAGCAAAAATTAATCAGTGGGATTGTCAAATTAAAAAGTTTCTGCACAGTGAAATAATCAACAAAATAAAACAAAATCTATGAAATTCTGAAGGAGATCAACCCTGGGATTTCTTTGGAAGGAATGATGCTAAAGCTGAAACTCCAGTACTTTGGCCACCTCATGCGAAGAGTTGACTCATTGGAAAAGACTCTGATGCTGGGAGGGATTGGGGGCAGGAGGAGAAGGGGACAGCCGAGGATGAGATGGCTGGATGGCATCATGGACTCGATGGATGTGAGTCTGAGTGAACTCCGGGAGTTGGTGATGAACAGGGAGGCCTGGCGTGCTGCGATTCATGGGGTCGCAAAGAGTCAGACACGACTGAGCGACTGAACTGAACTGATGAAATGGGAGAAATATTGCCAATATATATATGATAAGGGTTAATGTCCAAAAGAATTCTTACATTTCAAAAGCAAAAAAGTAAAGTCTGATAAAAAAAAATGAGCAGAGGACTGAAAATACATTTTTTCAAAGATATATAAGATACACAAAAAGTATCTTACCATCATGAATCATCAGGAAAATGCAAATGAAAACCACACTGAGACATCACTTCCCGTCTAGTTAGAATGGGGTGGCAGTACGCCAATTTTAAAAAAGAATGGCTATCATCAAAAAGATAAGAGATAATAAGCATTAGCAGGAATGTAGAGAAACGGGAACACTTGTGCACTGTTAGTGGGAATGTAAATTGGTGCAGCCACTATGGAAAACAGTATGGAGGCTCCTTAAAAAGCTAACAACAGAATATCACATGATCCAGGAATCCCACCTCTTGGTGCATGTCCCAGAGAACTGAAAACAGAATCTCAAAGAGATTTCTGCATACTCACATTTGCTGTAGCATTATTCACAATAGCCAAGAGATGAAAAACCTCAGTGTATATCTATGGATAAATGGATAAGGAAAATGTCCCCTGCCAAAGGGTGTACTATTCAGCCATAAAAACAGGGATATATTGTCATTTGGGTCAGTACAGATGGTCCACGAGGGCATTATGCTAAATGAAATAAGTCAGAAAAAGAAAGATATATGTATGATCTCACTTATATATGAAATATGAAAGTCAAACTCTTAGAACACAGAGACGAGAATGGTGGCTGCCAGTAGCTGGAAGGTGGGGGAATTTGGGAGATATTGGTTAAAGGTATACATTTCCAGTTATGAGTTAAGTTCCGAGGAAATAATATAGAACATGGTGATCATAATTATTAATAGCATATTATATACTTGAAAGTTGCTAAGAGACTAGATCTTAAATGTTCTTATCACCAAGAAAAGAAGTGGTAACGTGACGTAATGGAGATTATTACCTATTACTACGGTGGAAATCATTTTGCAGTGTTTAAGTGTATCAAATCAATGAAGTGTAGACTTTAATATATATACAATAAGTCAATCATATCTCAATAAAACTGAAAACACAACAAACAAAACCCAAAATACAAACACCATAACACAATATCATTTTTTAATTAAAAAAAGTCAGTTATGCAGCCCAAGCGGACAC
Source organism: Cephalophus harveyi (assembly GCA_006410635.1). Classification (NCBI taxonomy): domain Eukaryota; kingdom Metazoa; phylum Chordata; class Mammalia; order Artiodactyla; family Bovidae; genus Cephalophus; species Cephalophus harveyi. The sequence continues at coordinate 28,170 of SJYT01048402.1, read as the reverse complement.
ATGACGATGACTGCATGAGAGCTGCCGAGAGAGGAGCCTAGCTGAGACATGCCTGAATTTCTAACAGGAACCATGCAACCTAATAAAGCAGCTTGTTTGAACTTACTATGTTTTATTATAACTTGTTATACATGAATAGACAACTATACAGACTATAAAAAGTACAACAAAAACAAGAAAACTGTCAAAAAGTGACCCAGCATATTTGAAAATGAACCAAGTAAAAGGTACAGAAATGAAAAATAACTGACAGCTGACTTATCAACAGAAACAACGTAAGCCCAAGAGAGTGGAATAACATCTTTGGTGTGCCAAAAGGAATAACTGTCAACCAAGAATTATAGACCCAGTGAAGACACCCTTCAGGATGGCAAAATACAGACTTTTTTCTCAGAGAATCAAAAACAGATTTTACTAGTAGCAGACACTCACTACGGGAAATTTTAAAAGATATATGTCAGGAGGAAGAAAAATGATTCCAGAAGGAAGTCTAAAATGTGAGAAAGGAGAGTGAAAAAAGAAAACAGCCAATTTATAGATAAAATTCTTAAAATGTACAAAGTGAAATGGCAACCCACTCCAGTATTCTTATCTGGAGAATCCCATGGACAGAGGAGCCTGGTGGGCAATATTTTGTGGAGTTGCAAAGAGCTGGACAAAACTAAGTGATTGAGCACGCACTCAGGCACCAAGTGAAAATCAACAATAATAAGCATACTTTAAATAACAGGCATATAATTCAGAAGGAGGTAATTATAGACAAAGTATTCTAAAGTTCTCACATTGTTTAGAAAAGGGAAGATACTAATTTCAAACATAAGTATTCATGTTAAGATCCCTGCTGTGTAACTTTCAACTGCTGCTGCTGCTGCTGCTGCTAAGTTGCTTCAGTCGTGTCCGACTCTGCGACCCCATAGACGGCAGCCTACCAGGCTCCTCTGCCTCTGGGATTCTCCAGGCAAGAATACTGGAGTGGGTTGCCATTTCCTTCTCCAATGCATGAAAGTGAAAAGCAAAAGTGAAGTTTCAACTAGTAGATGTTAAATTTTGAATGAGTAATAAAAATCCATAATCAGTTCACAGAAGGTAAGAATGGAGAAATGAAGAATCAGGAGACAAACAGGAAGCAAAAAATCAAATGGCAGAAATGACAGCAACCATATTGGTAACAGCTACCTGGCTAAATAAACTAAACTTCCTGGGAGAAAGAGAGATACAAAATTTTTAAAACTGCAGCTTTATATCATTGAAAACAAAGAAACTGAACATAAAAAGATGAAAAAAATATCCAAAAGGCGAATATGAAATATGGCTATTAATAAAAAGGCATTATTATAGGATGTGTTTATATTATAGAAAATTTGAACTCTGTTGATAAATTATTGGAATCAGGAAGAGAGTTTAGTAGGTTCCGAACAACACACATTAATTGCCTTTTCATATACTAGCAATAGGTAAAAAAATACACTAAAATATCACTGGCAATGTCAACAAACTATATTAGATATCCAGAAATACCACTACCAAGAGATGTGTGAAACTTGTATGCGGAACATTGTAAAATGTTATTGGAAGATATGAAAGAAGAACAAACCAAAAGAATAACAAATCAATTTTATAGACAGGAAGACTCATTACCATAAAGATAACAATTCTCAAAGTGATTTATGGATACAGAGTCAATAAAATTTCAATCAAAATTCCATTGTGTGTCTATACGTGTATGTATGTACATACACAGAACTTGACAAAGTCTATTCTAAAACATGTATATTTGAGATTAGCCAAGACTGTGATAATTCATTATGCTACATACTTATTAATAGGTAAACACAGTATTTTTGTTACAGTTCAATTTTTAAAAGTTTTTTAAAAGGAAGGAGAACAAGTGAGGGGACTACAGCTACCAGATGTTAAGATTTATTATAAAGGTATAATTATATAAAGATAATATGATATTGACATAGGGATATGCAATGCAACAAAATAATGCATATGTAGGAACTTGACCCGTGGCAGATAAATGAGGGAAAGGTTATCTGAAAAATTATCTTGGAACAAATGGTTACTACACAAAAAATAAACAAAAACTTAATCCATACTTCAGATAGGAATCACCCCCACATGAATGAAATAATTAAATAGAAGGCAAAACTCTAAGGAAAATATTTTTACAATCTCAGAGTATCAGTTATTTTTTTAAACCAAATATAAAAACATGCTATCCATAAAGGAAAACCTGATAAATTCAACTACACTACAATTAAGAACTTCAGTATATCAACCGAAATTGACACCATAAAAAAGTGGAAAGACACATAGTAAACCCAGAGATGATAATTGCAGCATATAAAATTGGTAAAGGCTTGGCATCCAGAACATATAAGGAATGGCTACAAATCAATAAGGGAAAGATGAGCAAATCAACTAAAAATGTGCAAAAGACATGGACAAATACTTCTAGAATAGAAAATTCAACCAGCCAATAAACATATTAAAAAATGTACAACCTCATTAGTAATAAAAATGTGAACTAATAGGCCATTAACATATAATACTTCATCTACTAGGTTGGTAAAGATTAAAAAGGGAAACTAGTGAGCAAATACTGCTGAAGATGGGTAGCTGTGGGAACTGTTCATCACTAGGATGGGAATGTAAATTGTAACTACCACTTTGCAAAACCATTGACAATCATGAACAAAGTTGAGCATATATACTTTATGACCCAAAGTCCTCAGGAAAACATTCATAGAAGTATTATTGTGAATAGTCTAAGTGATCTGTGACAAAAGAATTGATATACTGTGACTTATTCATACATGGCATGAAAATGAATGAGCTCGATTAACATGCTACAACAACGAGCCAAAAAAGGAAGTCACAGGAGTGTGTATGTAGAATGCTCCCACTTATATGAAGTTAGAACAGGCAAATACTATGCTTGGGAACGTGGGAGTTTGACTACCAAGAAGATCATGGAATTGAAAAGTCCAAAATACAGAATAATGTTTATCTCTGAGTCATAGTGTACACAGGGCTTCAAAGGGTTTGATGAAGGTTGACTTGTCTGGCTTGGTGGTAGATATATGGATGTTAGAGTTTTTATTACTTAAGCAAAATGTAAATATATATTCCTATCCATGTAGAGTATGTATCATACATTTTATTTTTTTGTTTTTATTCCAAAATCACAGGTTAGAAGGAAATTTTTTCCATCTATGTATATAGACTACGATGTCCTTATTCTTTAATCTTGAATGTTTTAAGGTAATTAGCACTTTCTCATGTATTACAATGATGTTGATGTACTTATTTTTAGATGATAGTTTTTTAGGAAACATTTAGGAAATGCACATAAAAACTGAAAATAAGCCCAAAGCTACAATTACTTATATTTCCATCCTCTCCTTGGCTTCATTTTAACGCATGTGCATGGCTCTACTGCTGTCTGGCACATTCAATGTAAACACTGTCCACCTAAGAGGAATTTTGAAACACAGCACTTATTTCATTTTTACTGTTGCTCTTATCTGGAGGAATTTGAGTTGTTTCTAATTACTCATTATTTTCATAGGCATTTGTTATATATATATATATTTTTTACCTTTTTATTTTGTATTGGGGTATAGCTGACTGACAATGTTGTGATAGTTTCAGGTAAACAGTGAAGGGCCTCAGCCATACCTATATATGTATCCATGCTCCCCCAATATATATTTTAAATATCTAAGCAAGACCAAAAATGACAACAATTGTTACAAAATAAATATAATCCGGAGTGGGGAGAACAAACGAACAGGGGGACTCTAACAAAACCTCCAGATGCAAGTTTGTACCTACAGATTCTATTACATTCTAAGTGTCTTTCTGCTTCAACTGTGAACCCAGAGAGGGCAGGGCCTGTAGTCCACTCGAGTCCATTTCCTTAGCCCTGGCTGGGGAGGTACAGAGCACATTGTTAACGGCCACCAGCATTTGTGGTGACCACATCCTCCTTCTGTTGCTCAAGCCAGAAAGCTGAAAGTCAACCCTGATTCCTTCCCCTCCCTCATCAACGCCATCCTAGCATCCCAAAATAGCACATCTCAAATGCACGCGAGGTCCAATCTCCTCTCTGCAAATGCTGCTGTGTGCTGGCCACCCTGCTTCCATGCTTGTCTCCTCCAATTCATTATTCACAGCACACCAGCAGGGCTTTTGGAATGTAAATCACATATCACTACAGCTCTTAGCCCCCCACTACAAAACTCTATTTATAAACATAACAAGCAAACTCACCATCATGGCCTCTGGGTCCCTTTAGGAACAAGCCCCTGTCCCTTCCAACACTGCCGGCCACTCACTCTTCCAGCCACAGGGGACTTCCTGTTCCTCCAAGGCTGTCAGCTCTTTCCCACCCCAGGCTCCACACAAGCTGGAATACTCTCCCCTCCACCTTCTCCCCTCTTCGGTATCAGCAACTCTGCACTCTTTTAGCATAAATGCCTCCTCCTTAGGCCTTCCTTCACAACCCTCTCTCCAAAGTAGCTCCTAGGCCCTTATTCTCCAATTCTCAATCTCTGACATTTCCTTCATAACTCCCACTGATATGTTTCTCTTGCCTCTCTTCCATACTTGGACGTGAGCCTCTTAGTAAAGGCTATGAGTTGTTGCTATTATATATAAATATCTAGAGCCCAGTAGGGTCTGGAATATAGTAAGTGCTCAATAATTTTTTTTCTTAATTTTTTGGCTGTGCTGGGTCTTTGTTGCTGTGTATGGGCTTTCTCTAGTTTTGGCAAGTGGGGCCTACTCTCTAGTTGCTGTGCAAGGGGGTTTCTCATTGTGGTGGCTTCTCTTGTTGCGGAACATGGGCTTAGTTGCCCCACGGCATATGAAATCTTCCCAGAGCAGGGATGAACTCACATCCCCCACATTGGCAGATGGATTCCTAACCACTGACTCACTAGAAAAGTCCACTATTTGTTGAAGGGGGAAAAAATAAAGTGGTAGCCTGGATTAAAATTGAAGGTATTCCTTAGATGAGCCATTAACTGTGACCCCAGATGTTCTTCCTCTTTCCTGATCCCTCACTTAACACTTGCTTTCCTAAGGAAAGAACGCTTCCTTAAGGAAAGAATGCTTTCTTGTAACAAAAAGGCAGCAGAACAACCAGCCCTTGCTTCACTTTTCCCTGATTTTCCTGTTCTCCCCACTCTGCCACGTACACAGCTTAAGAGGTTGTTTTCCCACCCTAATCCTATCTTCTCATCACTTCTGAAGGAATGATACTATTGTTTCAATAGTCTCTTGTACTCTCCAAGGGGCAGGGCCAACTCCAAAGAAAAGCCTGGAGACACCCTCCCTTCCCTTGGTCATCCTTCTTTGCCCACTGACCCCATGGCTATCTCTGAATCTATACAAATCCTAATACTCAGTTCAGCATGCTCAGTATTGAGATGATCCCTGGAAGGAAAGAACAATTCAAAAAGAAATAGTGTTCATGCACAGGGGACCTGGTGATTACCAGAAAAAGCCCTCTAATCTCATCAACCATTTTCCTAATTAACTAGTCCCTTTTCGCCTTAACTGAGGCATGTTCCATTTTTTTCATTATAGCTCATTCATAAAGAGGCAGAATTCAAAGAGAAGGCCTTGTGAGTTTTGTTCAAAGGAGTCAAGTTTAAAAAGCAAATAAGGTGAAGGATTAACAGAAGGTTCAAGTTTCATTAAGTAGATGTGTTGATGTTTCCGGAAAGTAAAGTACAATGGGCCAAGCCTTTCCATTCCCTGAACACAGCACCGCCCGTAATGAATTCTGCACAGCATTGCTTGCAACCCTGCAATATCTCATTCATTGATTTTATTGTCAAATGAGAAGGCTCTGGCTCCAAGTGGCATTTACTGAGACAGACGGGGAATGACCCAGACTTCATTACTTGGCACTCGTGCTCTGGATAATTTCAATGCTACATGGGAGGAAAGCAATAGAACAGTGTGCTCTGATTCTAACATCTGGAGTGGTTTTGGTTGAGTCCCAAGCCACCTGAAGCCTTGCTTGTTAGTTCACTCATCTGTAGGGATGGGCAGAGCTCAGCCTCTCCAGAATGCTCCGAAGTTCCAGTTTCAGTTTCTCTCCTATCGTGATGGGGCTCTGAGGGGTGGCCCCTTTAGGAATCTGACAGTAACATCTGAGAAGTATCCTGTTGAACGGAATTAAGCAGCCTATTTTCTAAAACATGGTGATGCTACTGAACACAAAGACCCCAGTCTCCACTCTGATCCTATCACCCTCTCAGCAGGAAGGACCTATTTGCTAAGGACTACGCACTCCAGTATTCTTGCCTGGAGAATTCCATGGAGAGAGAAGGCTGGTGGGCTACAGGCCAGGGGTCACAAAGCATTAGACATGACTGATGACTAACATTTTCACTTTTCATCCACATCAACATTTCCAGAGTTACTCACTCTTATCAAATCTCTTCTGAGTTTAATGTCACCAACACCACACCAGACATCCACCTAGGCTGTCACTCAAATTCAACACATCAAAAACTCAAACTCCTAAATTTTCTAACATGGTCAGTATTTTTTTAGGCAACACATCTGGGACCTTGAACTCAACTGGTTATCAAATTCTGATCAATCGTTCCTTTGGGGGGGGGGGAAACAAAGACAAAAAGGCACACCATTTGTTGATTATTTCCTAGGCACAGGAACTTCACAAGTATTCTCTGCTTTATTTTTTCCCAGTAGCTTTCTGAGGTATGTATCTCATTTTTTATAGATGAGGAAACTGAGGTTGATGTCTGAGGCTTCCTGTCTGGGGCAGATGGTTAGACACTGGCAGAGCCAGGATTCAAACTCATGGTTGTCAGACTACAAAACTTTGTTCTTTCAATTACCCAGGCCTATCTCCTGGAGGGTCTCATAGCCTCTCAGCTCTTCCCATCTGGATTGCTTGTGAGCCCAGACCTCCGTCCGGACCTTCCTCAATCTCACACCACCAGATTACTCTTCCTATAACACCATGTCCACCATTAATCATTCCCCGGGAGCTTTGAGTTTCATTAGTAATTAGAAACCACAATATTATTAATGGACTGATAGGTTCTCTCTTGCTGACATCTTTAAGTCTAAACTCCTTGGTTGGGGACTTCTCTGGTGGTCCAGTGGTGAAAACTTCACCTGTCTGTGTAGGGGGGTGAAGATCTGATCCTTGCAGGGAACTAAGATCACACGTGCCTTATGGTCAAAAACAAAACATAAAACAGAAGCAATATTGTAACATTTTAAATAAAGACTTTGAAAAACAGTCCACATTAAAAAATGGTATTGATGAACCTATCTGCAGGTAGCAATGGAGACGCAGACACAGAGAATGGATGAGTGGGCACGGTATGTAAAGCCAAGGGTGGGGCGAATTGAGAGAATAGTATGGAAACATAAGCACTGCCTTATGAAAGAGACAGAAAATGGGAATATGCTGTGTGACGCAGGGAGCCCCGCCCAGGGCTCTGAGACAACCCAGAGCCCTGGGAGGGGGAGGGAGCTGGGTTCAGGAGGGAGGGGACATATGTACACCTGGGACTGCTTCATGCTGATGTGTGGTAGAGACCAATATCATATTGTAAAGCAGGTGTCCTTCAATTAAAAAAAAATCAAATAAAAAAGTCTGTCCTAATACGTAAGAAATCTCAAAAAAACCCAAAAAGACTGCTTGGCTTGACTGCAGCCTGCCCACACAACCTTCACGGGCACATTTTTCAGGCACCGACTCTGTTTCAGGCATCTATATTCCGTAGCTTGGGGAGATAAACATGAATAGGCAGACTTTGGCCTTAAAGACCTCAAAATCTGTTCCTTTTGTTCCACATTCCCCTCCCTGTCAAAACACACACAAGCGCCTACTGGCCCAATAATCCTGGTTTCACTATGAAGCCTCCCGGCTCTCTTGCAGGCACCCCTCTCTCCCTCATCTCCCGGGAAGAGCTCCTCACTCCCTTTAGAAATCTTCCATTTCTAGACCTAGTTTGAGTTTCAGTTCTTCTATATGGGAGAGCAGGCCCTGGCATCCCTCTTGTATAGCCCACACATTTCATGCTTCATGTAGATTTGTTCCACAAACACCCACTGTGTAAAGACCAGTGTGGTGTTACAAAAACCACACCAGTGGATAGGAGCCAATTACTTTCTGGTTGTGAGACTTTCATCAGATCACCCATTCTCACTGAGGCTCAGGTTACACTTCTATAAACTGGGGACAGGAAGCAGGTTCTCCTGAGCACAGTTGGCTTGCCTCTGTGGATTCAACCAACGTTGGATGGAAACTATTTGGAAAAAAATTCCAGAAAGTTCTGAAAAGCAAAATTGGAATTTTCCATGCCCAGGGAACTATTTACATAACATTTACATTGCATTTACAACTATTTACATGGCATTTATATTGTTTTAGGTATTATAAGTAATCTAGAGATGGTTTAAAATATACAGAGGATGCGTAGGTTACATGCAAATACTGCATCATTTTATAGGAGGGAGGCGAGCATCTGCAGATTTTGGTATCTGCAGGGAGTCTTGGAACCAATCCCCATGGATACCAAGGGATGACTGTTTATATGATAATGTTTCTAAAAGTGACTTATAAGTGCAGTGAGATTCAACATCTGAATTGTTCTTCTAGCCCTGAGATGTGGATTTTGGAAAAGTCCAAAAGAACCCCATGAAGTATGAAAACAATAATTATTACATTTTTATTGTTCTACATTATTATTGCTGTTATTGCTGCTGCTTCTCGAGCAGTGGGAAACATCTGCTCACATTCTCAACGTGCTCCTCTAATTTCTTTCAGGTCTCTTTTCTCATTCATCTCTAATTTTGTATGTCTTATCCATCTTATTTCTCACCATTGAACCTCACCCAACTTGAAAAAATGCCAATATGTAATATGTTGAATAACTGGTTGAGAGCAAATAAAAGACCACCCAGGATATTCTACTCCAGCAGGTGTGGGTCTGAGCTCCCCTCTTCCCTTCCATTGCCAAGCTAGGAGACAAAAAGAGGCTGGAGACACTGGGCTGATTTTATGGTCTATAAAAGAGAAGTGGATCTGAAGTTGAAGCTCCAATACTTCAGCCACCTGATGTGAAGAGTGAACTCATTGGAAAAGACCCTAATGCTGGGAAAGATCGTGGGCAAGAGGAGAGAAGGGGGCTACAGAGGATACAATGGTTGGATGGCATCATTGACTCAATGGACATGAATTTGAGCAAACTCTGGGAGACAGTGAAGGATAGGGAAGCCTGGCATGCTGCAGTCCATGGGGTTGCAAAGAATCAGATACAACTTAGCGACTGGAAACAAGAACGGAAGAGAAGTGGAGACTCAGGTGAAGGTCAGGGAAGGGATGGAAAGTCCACCCACCCGTCTGTTAGCCGCAGCTGGAGGTGAGCAGATATCCCTGAGTTAGTGCTGTGGGTCATTTTACAGATGATCCAACTTTTGTTCGGTTTTATTTACTTATTTTTTTAAATGGAAATTTTGGGCTTCCCTGCTGGCTCATACAGTAAAGAATCTGCCTGCAATGCAGGAGACCTGGGTCGATCCCTGGGTTTGGAAGATGCCCTGGAGGAGGGCATGGCGACCCACTCCAGTATTCTTGCCTGGAGAATCCCATGGACACAGGAGCCTGGCGGGCTACAGTCCATGGGGTTGCAAAGAGTCAGACACAAGCACAGCACTAAGCACAGTAAAGCACAGTTAATTTACAATGTCAGTTTCTGCTACATAGCAAAGTGATTCAGTTATACACATATTCTTTTCTGTCATAATTTATTATAAGATATTGAATATAGTTCCCTATGTTATACAGTAGGACCTTGCTGTTTATCTATTTTACATAGTTTGAATCTGTCTGCTAATCTCAAACTCCTAATTTATGTCTCCTCTTTCCCCTTTGGTAATGATAAGTTTGTTTTCTATGTGAGTCTGTTTCTGTTTTGTAAATACGTTCATCTGTATATTTTAGATCCTACATACAAATGATATCATATGATATTTGTCTGCCTCTGTCTTACATACTTAGTATGATAAGCTCTGGGCTTCCCTGGTGGCTCAGAGGTTAAAGCGTCCGCCTCCAATGCAGGAGACCCGGGTTCGATCCCTGGGTCGGGAAGATCCCCTGGAGAAGGAAATGGCAATCCACTCCAGTATTCTTGCCTGGAGAATCCCATGGACGGAGAAGCCTAGTAGGTTATAGTCCATGGGGTCGCACAGAGTCGGACACGACTGAGCGACATCACCTTCATGATAAGCTCTAGGTCAATCCATGGTGCTGCAAATGGCATTATTTCATTCTTTTTATGGCTGAGTAATAGTCTCATCTATAGATATCACATCTTCTTTATTTATTCATCTGCTGATGGACATTCAGATTGCTTGTATGTCCAAGCATACTTTTAAGCCATTTGTGGACAAAGATGGTACCTATCTGTAGACTTTTCAGGGAGCACTTTGCAGGATGTTGTACATAAATTTCAACAGTTTATAGTTGATGAAGGAGGGGGAAAAGAATAAAGAGAAAAGGACAGTCGAAGGATTCAGCTAATACTTTATCTTTTCTTAAATACTTATTTCTTCTCAAATATCTAGTAGAGTGGTTTCCAAGGAAGACAAGACTGCTGTTCAGTGTATATTTCGGAAGTCGAAGCATGTGGTTTGTTGTTGCTTTGACTGAAGGATGCCATTGGCTAAATGGAGAAACAAAGTCAAGGGATATCAATATTCTGCAATATATGGGACAATTCCACACAACAAAGAATTGTCCCTTGCTTCTCACGGCTTTCAAAAGATATTCATTTAAGTGAAAAAGATGTCAATAATCATTTGTGTATAAAATCTAAATCATATTTTACACTCAAGCTTCAAGGGTTTTGTCATCGTTCGGTTACTAAGGCATGTCTGACTCTTCGTGACCCCATGGTTAGAGCATGCCTGACTTCCCTGTCCTTCACTACTTCCTGGAGTTTGCTCAGATTCGTGCCCATTGAGCTGTTGATGCTATCCCAGGGTTTATGCACCTGTTAATATATGCTGAATTTTCTAGCAATGTACAGCTGTGGAAATTAAGGGAAGACTGACTCTGTTTTGTTTGGAATTTTACCAAGAGTTGTTCAACCTTTTGTAAAATAATGGCAACAACAGCAGTGCTGCTTGGAGTCCCTGAGTCACCAACACAGCCACCCTCGCACACTTCTGCATGTATGGCTGTCACATGCACAGGAATGCTGCATGCTGATGCTTGCATATCATGCCCTCAGCATTTCTTCTGGAGTGGTCACTCGGAGCGTCAGGGTGACTAATTGTCCTGATGGGGTTCCTGGATGTAGGACTTCTCATGCTAAATCAGGAAAGTTTCAGGCAAAGTGGGATGAGCTGGACGCCCTATTAACAGGAACATTTAAAAATACGCCGGGTGGTCCAGACTAACTGCGTGATTAAGACTCTGTACTGCCAGTGCAGGGGTTGTGGGTTCAATCCCTGGTTAGGGAACTAAGAACTCATATGCCATGTGATGTGGCCAAAGGGAAAAAAAAAAAAACCCACCAAACAAAAATAAAACCCCCTTCCCCCCAAAATACACTGTACTTTCAAAATTTATCACCTCTCTTCCTTCATACCCTCCATACATAGAGTACAGTTCAGTTCAGTCACTCAGTCATGTCCAACTCTGCGACCCCATGGACTGCAGCACACCAGGCCTCCCTGTCCATCACCAACTCCCGGAGCTTACTCAAACTCATGTCCATTGAGTCAGTGATGCCATCCAATCTTCTCATCCTCTGTCGTTATCTTCTCCTGCCTTCAATCTTTCCCAGCACCAGGGTCTTTTCCAGGGAGTCAGTTCTTCGCATCAGGTGGCCAAAGTATTAGAGTTTCAGTTTCAGCATCAGTCCTTCCAATGAATATTTGGGACTGATTTCCTTTACAACTGACTGGTTGGATCTCCTTGCAGTCCAAGGGACTCTCAAGCGTCTTTTCCAATACCACAGTTCAAAAGCATCAATTCTTTAGCGCTCAGATTTCTTTTTAAATATAAATTTATTTATTTCAATTGGAGGTTACTTTACAATATTGTATTGGTTTTGCCATACATCAACATGAATCTGCCACAGGTATACATGTGTTCCCCATCCTGAACCCCCCTCCCTCCTCCCTCCCCATACCATCCAACTCTTACATCCATACATGACTACTGGAAAAGCTATAGCTTTAACTAGATGGATCTTTGTTGGCAAAGTAATGTCTCTGCTTTTTAATATGCTGTCTAGGTTGGTCATAGCTTTTCTTCCAAGGCACAAGCGTCTTTTAATTTCATGGCTGCAAGTCACCATCAGCAGTGATTTTGGAGACCCCCCCCCAACCCCCCCAAAAAATAAAGTCTCTCTCACTTTTTCCATGTTTCCCCTAGTGAAAGTGCTGAAAAAACATTATTAAGTGAATGGGAGATGAAAGAAAAAAAAAAAAAAAAAACAGAGAGAGGAGGGCATTTTTTCAGTTACACAAATTTTATCCCCATTCATGCTCCTTGCTAGAAATGTGTGGCTTATATGAAGGTGCACCTTCTGACCACCCTGTAATGTGATGACATCTCATACACAGTCTTATAGTTGAATGCAAAGTTGCTCCCCAACACATTTTTTTTCAGTGGCAAATAGGTTGACTCAACTTCCACAAAGAAATCATATCATCACAGGATCATGGACTTTCACTGGAACCTCAAAATCATTCAAATGGAATAATCTTTTTCACTCAAAGGGTCTCAGACATGTATTTGTGGCCATTGTGTTTAGCCTGTCCTTTAAGAGGCAATATAACTCGACAGGTGACACACTTAGTTATGATTCCTGAGACAGAAAGCCTCCCAACCTGCATTTGGAAAGCTCTGTGTACTGACATGACCTCCCTTCCGCCTGCATACATATGAGTCTGAGTGCATGCTCTGTGACTTGGAGACACAAATACCTTCTATATTTTGGATATGTGATCTTGAGTCTCACCTTGAACATCTGCTTTGAGATAATCAGCATTAACTAAAAAACAGTTCTCTGCGAAATTAAGCTGTGGTCACAAGAGGAAGCCGATCAAAGCTCTCAGGAAAATAAAGGCAGGCAGAACAGGAGCAGGGTGCTGTTGGTGGGCTGATGTCCCCAGAGGAAACTCAGCTGTCAGCAAAATGTGAACGTGCCTATACCCAAAGCACAGCTGTTCATCTGCAATCTTGAAGCAATTTTGTTTAAGGGAGAATTGTTCACAAAAGAAGACAGATGAATGGAAGTGAGAAGCCAAGAGCATCTGCTTCTGAAATGTCAGGATTTAACAAGACCTCATGGCCTCTCAGGTTGAGCCACACCTCAATATGCAACCATCTTTGGGAACTCTATAAGCAGTATGACGAGGCACAGACAGAAGACCTGAATTTTGGAAAGGGGATAGGGAGTCAACTCATTGGCATAGAGCTTTGGGATATAAAACAGTGCATTTAGAATAAGTTTTTTTTTTTTTTTTCTCCTCCAAAATCCTGATCCAAAATCGAATGTGGGTTCTGGGGTTGGACCACTAGGGTTCAAATTCCTATTTGATCCTTTCCTTCTTCCATAACCCTATCAGTCAAAGCCAAGTTGACTATTAAAGAATTGGCTGCCTTATTTGTTTGGTAAGGATGATTGGTTGTTGTTCAGTCACTCAGTCACGTCCAACTCTTTGTGACCTCATGGACTGCAGCATGCCAAGCTTCCCTGTCCTTCACTATCTCCCAGAGCTCGCTCAGACTCATGTCCATTGAGTCTGTGATGCCAACCAACCGTCTTGTCCTTGGTCATCCCCTTTCTCTCGTGCCCTCAATCCTTCCCAGCATCAGCATCTTTCCTAATGAGTCAGCTCTTCGCATCAGATGGCCAAAGTATTGGAGCTTCAGCATCAATCCTTCCAATGAATATTCAAGGTTGATTTCTTTAATAGCAGAATTTACACCACAGAGGTTGTTCTGAGGAAAACTGAAGGAGAATATGCAGAGAAAATGTTTCGTCCAGTTCCTGCTGCATTCTGGATATTCAATATCAGTTATCCATTATTTATCTTTTATTTACAGTTTTATTAAGATATAATTAATGCACCAAACAAGTAGGTATTCTTTTAAATCACATTACCACCACCAACACACTGTCCAGAAACCATAGCTTGAATAGAACAATTAGAGAGGCTGTCATTTAAACAAGGTAACACTTCATTCCTATTCTGTTCCATACTTACACCTCAGGGAATAACTGAGGATTCATTATGCAGGCCCTAAATGCATGGCAAGGTCACGAACAAAAAAGGAGAAGAATCAAAGACCAGAATGGCTGCACTGGGGTGTTCCCAGTGGATTTTTCTTTATCAATGCACAACAAGATTCAGTGACGTGACTCAGAAATGCAATGTGATATCTTGCTGTTAGGAACTGAAAGTTTGCATCCTTCCAAAATTCTTTTATTGAAGCCTGTAACTCAAAGAGATGGGATTTATAGAGGGGGACTTTGGGAGGTAATTCAGTTAGAGGAGGTCATGGCGGCAGGTCGGGGTCTGATGGGGTTAGTGCCCTTATAATAACTTTTTAAGAAGAGACAGCAGAGAGCACGTGCTCCCCGCCCTGCACTCCATTGCTCCACGGACACAGAGAAGAGGTTGTGTGAACCCAGAGTGAGATGGCAGCTACCTACAAAGCCAAGGGAAGAGGCCTCCTAATGAAACCTCCCTCGCTGGCACTGTGATCTTGGACTTCCGAGCCTCTGTGCTTCCCAGGTAGCTCAGATTGGCAAGAATCTGCCTGCTAATGCAGAGTCCCAGGGCATACAAGAGACACAGGTTTGATCCCTGGGTCAGGAAGATCCCCCAAAGTAGGAAATGGCAACCCACTCCAGCATTCTTGCCTAGAGAATCGAATGGACAGAGGAGCCTGTGGGCTACAGTCCATGGGGTCGCAAAGAGTCAGACACGACTGAGCGACTGAGTATGGATGCACGTGCATTCCCAGCCTCCAGAGCTGTGAGAAAATAACGTCCAAGCCACCTGGTCTACGGTGTTGTGCGACGGCAGCCTGAGCAGATTAATCCACTGGCTACGCCTCAGTCCAGCCGGCTGGAAATGAAGGGCAGTGGAGAGGCACAGAGCTGCCCAGGACACGAAGGAACTTCTTGTAGGAGGCTGCCTCATGAGCCTGTCACCAGCTCTCCTCTCAGGTCATGCAGAAATCACTTCCTTGGAAAAAGTTTTCAAAGAGATGAAGAAGAAGCGCTGAGAGCGTCGCTGTGACTTACAATTTTCCAAGTGCCACTGGTGACAAGGGGACTGTTAAGAATGCTCTTAGAAAAAGTCCCACCTGGGGCTGGAGAAATCCTGACACTTGAGTGTATAGATTCTCCCTTCTTATATGACTCGGGAGGAGCTCAGCAGACTGTCATTACAACACAAGCAAAAGGGAGGCATGACCAACGGGTCTCTTCTGAGAAAGAATTTACTTGTCAGTTTCTATGACTTTTTCCTGGAAGCCCACTTCTCAGTCTACAACTATTTCTATGACCTTCTTCAGGGTCAAGGTCAGGGCCCATTTCACTCCTTTCCTCAGACACTACTTAAGTTCTAACCACGACATGCCAGTGGGCACTGGTGAGAGGAACACAACAGTCTCTGTTTATATCCAGAGGGAGGCAAGGGCATGGAGCGCAGGCCCTTCTCAGAGCAGCAGCTCATCAATCAGATGCGTGTTAAATGAGCAATACTTCCCAAACTGGCTTCCACAGGACATCAGCGCCCTGAGGCATTGTGTGTTCATCTACACCTACTGCAATTTCTCCTTGAGTTTCACAATACTTGGGGGTATATTGAAGGCATGAAAAACTTCCCTCCCGAAACCTGTTTAACTCAGTATCTCCTCAATGTATTTAACCACAAACACCTACTGGCATCTTGTCTTCTACAAAACAGTCTGGGACACAGCACTGCATTAGGAAGTAGGGTGAAATAATTGCTGGGAGAGAACTTCAAATAAAGTGCCAGAGGGTACCCTGTCCTCCATGTGGCTTTCCTAATTGCAGAAGGAGGGAGCGGTGAGACAGTTCTGTTTGGGAACTGAGTTTAGCAGTTAGATACCTGCAACCTTGGTCAAGTCAATTAACCTCTCTGAACTACTATTTCATCATCTGTGAAAACATAATGAACCATTTGTCACAGGATTTCTGTGAAAATTAAATGAGATAGCACATAGAGGCATCTGATACAATGCCTGGGAGAAATCTAACAGGTGATCGATAGGAGTGTGTTTCTTGTCCCTCTTGTTCAGTCGTCAAGTCGTGTCTGACTCTTTGCAACCCCACGGATTGCAGCATGCCAGGCTTCCTTGTCCTTCACTACCTCCCAGAGTTTGCTCAAACTCATGTCCATTGAGTCAGTGATGTCATCCAACTATCTCATTCTCTGTTGCCCTCTTCTCCTCCTGCTCTCGGTCTTTCCAGTATCAGTTTTTCCCTGAGTTGGCTGTTCACATCAGTGACCAAAAATATTGGAGCTTCAGCATCAGTCCTTCCAATGCATATTCAGGGTTGATTTCCTTCAGGATTGACTGGATTGATCTCCTTGCTGTCCAAGGGACTCTCAAGAGCCTTCTCTAGCATCACAATTCGAAAGCAGCAGTTCTTTGGCACTTGTTCCTCTTAGTTCATGGAATTCCTTTCCTAGGGACAGTCTGAGTCACTGACTTGGCATTTAAAGGTGTAAGTGAGTACTGCTAGCTCTCTTCTCAGGATGCTCCTTGGGGCTTAGACCTTGGGTCTCCCAAGACTTATACTTTCACTGAACCCCAGAAAGCAGGAGGTGGCTCAATGTGTGGTTGACATTGGGGATTTTGTCGGTTTCCCCGAGGAGCCTTATTATTTGCATGCTGTAATGCATGTGTCAGCAGCTACCTCCTCAAGAAGCTGTACCATCCACCAGTGTGATTTTGGAAAAATGGCAACATCTCTTGACTTCTTGATGCCCAGTTCCTGAGGCCCCCTTTTCTACCAGAACAGATGAACCACAGTGGCAGGAACTAGATCATGGCAGGTACCTCTGTGGTAGGAACCGAGGTGAGCTGCCACTGGTGGGGGTGGGCCCATATGCCCCCCTTGGCACCCTGGAGTTATGTCTGGCATAGGTCTTATGGACGCCCTGGACCTTGTCTCATTTCCTCCATTAAACTCTATGACCTTTCAGAATATGGATGGGGTCTCGTTTACTAGTATCCATCAAGCCCAGCACAGCACCTGGCACCTGAAAAACATTCAATAAATGGTAGATGGACAAAAAGAAGGAAGGAGGATAGGAAAAAGAGAGGAAGGAAGAAAAAGAAGGAATAAAGAAAGGAACTAACCTCAATGCTCCTGGAATATAAACTTCCTAAAAGCAACAACTTTGTCCCTTGTTAGCTCTCATGTATCCAATGGGACTAGGACATTGCCTGGCACTGGTGGAAACTATTTGTTGAATGAAGAGACGCATGACTGAAATCTAAGCCGAGCCACCACTGGGAAAACTGGCTCCGAAGGATACTTACTCACTGACAGATGAAACTGCTCTCAGATTGCTTTCTGGTCTGTTTATTCTCCCAAGTTATTCAGGTATTTTAATCTTCATATAATCCAAAATGAGGGACAGTAAGAAAAATGAGTGTCTCCTGCATGCTAAGCCGCAAACAGAATTCAGGGGATGCAGGACAAGGTCACTGCCCTCCAGGAGCACGAAGATCCAGAACCCTGCCTGGACTGAACTGCAAGCCAGGGTGAGAGCAGCTCCGGGAGAAGGAACGCCACCCTCGGCTTCAAGGATCGCTGAGAAGGGACACCCATCCCAACTGGAGAGGCCTCTGATGGCAAGGCAGAGCCTGACAGCATCAATTAATCCCTCTGTGATCCCAGTGTCAGAAATGTAAGCCTTTTATGATGCAGTAAAACAACTTTTATGGGTTTTTCCATCCGTTTCATGTCTTGATGTATTTTTTAATCAAAAGGGATAAGAACAGGAAGTCAAGTGGGTATAAATCTCTTGCTCGTTTCTCTGGTTCTCTGTCTCTGCCCCCGCCCAGGGAGGAAAGGTGAGCCTCCAGTGCCTCAGAGCAGACTGTCCTTTCATCTCTGGGCATATTTTCCAGAAAGAAACCCTGATTCTAATTGCAGCATCATGCGCTTTGCTTTCAACGATAAACACGTTCTCCAAAGGTGATTCCATAGATGGAATCCCAGTAAATCAAATCTCATGTTTCCAATAACTTTACACGTATATTACCTTTTTGTCTGAGGACAAAACCAAAAAGTGTTCCTTGCATGAAACGTGCAAAGCAGAAAAAGCATAGACATAGAAACAAAAATTACTTGCAATCTTACCATCTTGAGATAATATTAGACTGTAATCAGACTTTCATAACATGTTTGGATATACAGACACATGTCTTGACAAAAATAGGATAATGGAAGAATTATTATGTAACCCACTTTTACAGCTTATCTATGAATGACTGGAAAGATTGAAGGCAGGAGAAGGGGGCAACAGAGTATGAGATGGTTGAATGGTATCACCAACTCAATGCACATGAGTTTGAGTAAACTCTGGGAGATAGTGAAGGACAGGGAGGTCCAGCCTGCTGCAGTCCGTAGGGTCTCAAAGAGTCAGAGAGGACTGAGAGACTGAACAGCAGCAGCAGCAATGTGCCAGTTCTACATCTTATTCATTAGCTTCATGTTATTCTGTTACATGAGCACACCAAAATTTAACAAGCCTTTGTTTTTAGAAGTTGGGTTTTAGAAGTTGGGTTTCTCTGAAATATTTTCTTATCATAAATAATGATAAGATCTCCCTGTTTTCTTCTGCTATAATTTTCTAGAAATGAATGTGCTATGTCCTGATTCACTTTGCTGTACAGTAGAAACTAACACAACATTCTATAGTAATTATACTCCAAACAAATTTTTAAAAAGTGCTATGTTACACACACACACACATATATAAATATATATAGTGTTTTAAATATTAGATCCATTTTGTCAAACTGTCCTACAAAAATGCTTTTGTAATTTATAGTATCTCCAGGAAGAAGGGCCTACATTTTTTTAATCTTTACTATCACTGAAACTATGTATATAAATTACTGCCAGTGCTTAATCCCCGTTATATTTTTCCTTTTTTTGATTACTTGTGCCACAGAAATTTTCACATGTGTCAACTGACTTGTAGTCCATGACAGATTTAGAGGGCACCAAACTCTTCTTCTCCACTCCAGTACTCTTGCCTGGAGAGTCCCGTGGACAGAGGAGCCTGGTAGGCTGCAGTCCACGGGGTCGAGAAGAGTCGGACACGACTGAGCGACTTCACTTTCCCTTTTCACTTTCACGCATTGGAGAAGGAAATGGCAACCCACTCCAGTGTTCTTGCCTGGAGAACCCCAGGGACAGGGGAGCCTGGTGGGCTGCTGTCTATGGGGTCGCAGAGAGTCGGATATGACTGAAGTGACTTAGCAGCAGCAGCAAACTCTTCTTAGAAAAGACAGCATTTTTACTTTTAATCATTGAATTATTATCAATATTAATATATTTATTTACTATGTATTAATGGAAATGCTCTCCCATATGACCAGTAGTCCAGCAAAGCTTGGAGATACACTGGAAGCTTGGGGAGGAAAGGATGGATGGTAAGCGGGTAAGGACAGTGAAGAAGCAGGTTAGAAATTGTGAGATGGAAGCTCAGGGCACTTAAACTCAGAGGGAGGTAAGTGAGGGTGGGCAGAGGAGTAACTACAGGAGCTAAAGAGGAGGAGACCGCACCAGGATAATAGATGCTTATGACGATCGCTGATGCTCTTAATTATAACCAGAGGCACTGCAGATCCTGCCTTGTTAAGGAACAATTAAATTATCTTCAGTCAGTTAAACTGATGGAGGCAGGGCAGTGGGCCCCTGGCTTTTAGAATCCTCTTCAGAAACAGGGATGACACACCAGAGGGCTGGAGATCTGAAAGGGGTAGGACACGTGGATGGGCAGGAGAGCTGTACCTGTTAGCAGGCACTTCCCACTCCTTGTGAATTTCAGCCTGCTGCTGGGCATCTCCTCGTGATGTATGTAGTCATCACAGTGGTTTGGGAAGGGGAGACCCATGCCAAGATAGCTGTGAAATTTTTAGATTTTCTGTTAATCCTCAAGCACATCTGAGAAGACAGTTGACTGTACAGAGTGGAAAGCAGTGATCTAGGCTGATGACCACTGCCTCCTCCCTACATAGACATTTCTCTCTCCATAGATGCTCCTGAATGACCAAAGTCTCAAAGATACGCTTCACTAAATAAACAAAGAAACTGGGATAACAGAAAACTTGGGCGAGATTCTGATGTCCTTATGTTTAAAAAACTAGTTAGCTACATTTCCTTGGCTCCTTTCAGTTTCTCAAACACTCTTTTCAGATAAAATCAATAAATATTTATGGGGCTAGGTGCTACGGGTGATACAAAGAAAAATGAGCCACAGTCTCTAACCTTGAAGAGATTCAACTTAATGACTATTTAAGAGTCTCCCCCCCAACCAAAACTCAATGTCATCATGATTTAAATGCAGGAACAGAACTTAATAAATCTTATTATGAATCATACTTGGAAAGGGAATAATGCTTCTGGAAAACAAATGTTAAAGGATGATAAATTCCTCTTTCCCATCTTCTTGGAGTTTCTGCATCTAAGGTGGGAGCAATGCTAACGAGCTTGAGAACTCTCATGTCTTAAATTGAGGAGGGACAGGCATGCAGGAAGGCTCTGGAGGAGCTTCAAATTGGAGAAACACAGATATTGCAGAGGCTGAGGAGGTATTCTCCTGCTGACTTTAAGGGTCAATCATAATGTCCTCTTTTTCTTTCCTTCTCCCAAATTCTTTTAGTTTAACCTGTCAATAGATGCTGAGCCAGAACTAAAGCCCTGCCCTCATCTGGTACTTGAGTTTGATCTCTTTCCCCCCACGCCTCTCACTCCCTCCCACACTGGCTTGCTGGCACTACACTACAGTGAAATCCCCGCATCCAAGATAATCAATGAGTCTTTGGGTTTTTTTGTTTGTTTGCTTTTAAAATTAATTAAGGAATATGTATTCCTTGTAGAAAATTCAGAAAGTAGGAAAAAAAAAAAAAAAAAGACAAAACAGGGAATTCCCAGGCCATCCAGTGGTTGAGACTCCACGCTTCCAATGCAAGGGGCATGGGTTTGATCCCTGGTCAGGGAACTAAGATCCCACATACTATGTGGCAAAACAAACAAACAAACAAAAAAACCCCACAAAATCAAAATAATTGTAGTTCCACGAATTAGAGATTGGCACTGTGAACATTTTGGTGGATGTTCAATGACTACCAATTTTGCTTAAAAAAAAAAATCTTGAACTACTTTCTACCAAATTCTTACTTTGAAGGGGGGCGGGGAGTGGTTTGAAGAAACTAATGTCTGCAGCCAACAACTTTTTATGTAAACGAGTACTGAAACACCCAGGGACGAGGGTGCTTGGTGGGCTGACGTCTATGGGGTCGCACAGAATCGGACATGACCGAAGTGACTTAGCAGCAGCAACAGAAGGTGTACTAATACGTCTCTGGTCAATAAGTTACGTTAGACCACTGTCCAAATTCAACAATTAGTCTAAGTATCACATTATCCAGGCTCGAGGTGGCTCCTCCCAGCTGCCACCCCTGGCCTCGGGCTTGTGGTGGCTCCCCAGGGTCACCGCCCCTGGCCTCAAGCTCGAGGTGGCTTCTCCCGACTGCCCCTGACCTCAGATGTGGGGTGTTTCCCCCTGGCCGCCACTGGCCTCGGAAGTGGGGCAGCTCCTCCCGGCTGCCGCCCTGACCTCGGACCACACGGGGTGTCTGCCCCCCGCCGCCACTGGCCTCGGATGCGGGGTGGCTCCACCCAGCTGCCGCCCTGACCTCAGACGCCCCTGACCTCGGACGCGGGGTGTCTCCCCCCGGCCGCCACTGGCCTCGGATGCGGGGTGGCTCCACCCAGCTGCCGCCCTGACCTCAGACACCCCTGACCTCGGACGCGGGGTGTCTCCCCCCGGCCGCCACTGGCCTCGGATGCGGGGTGGCTCCACCCAGCTGCCACCCTGACCTCAGATGCCCCTGACCTCGGACGCGGGGTGTCTCCCCCCGGCCGCCACTGACCTCGGATGCGGGGTAGCTCCACCCAGCTGCCGCCCTGACCTCGGATGCCGGGTGTCTCCTCCGGGGCCGCCACTGACCTCAGCACAGGGTAGCTCCTCTCGGCCGTTCCTGCGCCGTCGCAGCCTGGCACTCTAGGCTGCTGTCCCCGACCTCGGACGTGGGGCAGCTCCTCCCGGCCGCGCGTAGTGCGCCGCCCGGCTCTCGCAGCGGACCGCGCGTAGTGACTGTAGCTTTGTATTATAACCTGAAGTCAGGAAGGTTGATTCCTCCAGTTCCTATTCTTCTTTCTCAAGACTTCTTTGGCTATTCGGGGTCTTTGTGTTTCCATATGAATTGTGAAATTTTTTGTCTTAGTTCTGTGAAAAATGCCATTGGTAATTTGATAATAATCACATTGAATCTGTAGAGTGCATTTTTTAATATAATCATTTTCACAATATTGATGCTTCCTCTTCAGGAACATGGAATATTTCTCCATCTGTTTATGTCATCTTTGATTTTTTTCATCAGTGTCATAATTTTCTGTGTACAGTTCTTTTATCTCCTTAGGTAAGTTTATTCTTAGATATTTAATTGTTTTTGTTGCCATGGTAAATGGGATTGATTCCTTAATTTCTCTTTCTGATTTTTTCATTGTTAGTATATAGAAATGCAAGTAATATCTGTATATTGATTTTGTATCCTGAAACATTGCTAAATTCACTGATTATCTCAAGTAATTTTCTGACACTTTCTTTAGAGTTTTCTATGTACAGTATTATGTCATCTGCCAACAGTGAGCGCTTTACTTCTTTTCTGATATGGATTCTTTTTATTTATTTTTGTTCTCTGATTGCCATAGCTAGGACTTCCAGAACTATGTTGAATAGTAGTGGTGAAAGTGGACACCATTGTCTTGTTCCTGATCTTATGGGGAATGCTTTCAGTTTTTCACCACTGGGAATAATGTTTGCTGTAGGCTTATCATATATGGCATCTTTTGAAAAGTTTTAATCATAAATGGGCGCTGAATTTTGTCAAAGGCTTTTTCTGCATCTAGTGAGATGATCATATGGTTTTTATATCACATTGACTGATTGGTGTATATTGAGGAATCCTTGCATCATGGTGTATGAGTTTTTTGATGTGTTTCCAAATTCTGTTTGATAAAATTTTATTGAGGATTTTTGCATCTATGTTCATCAGTGATATTGGCCTGTAGTTTTATTTTTCTGTGTTGTCTTTATTTGGTTTTGGTATCAGGGTGATGGTGGTCTTGTAGAATGATTTTGAAAGTGTTCCTTCCTCTGCAGTTTTTTGAAAGAGTTTTAGAAGGATAGGCATTAGCTCTTCTCTAAATGTTTTTTTTATTTAGATTTATTTATTTTAATTGGAGGCTAATTACTTTACAATATTGTATTGGTTTTGCCATACATAAACATGAATCCGCCACGGGTGTACATGAGTTCCCCATCCTCTAAATATTTGATAGAATTCTGTGAAGCCATCTGATCCTGGGCTTTTGTTTTTTGGGAGATTTTTGATCACAGCTTCAATTTCAGTGCTTATAATTGGGTTGGTCAGAATTTCTATTTCTTCCTGGTTCAGTCTTGGAAGATTGAACTTTTCTAAGAATCTTCCATTTCTTCCAGATTATCCATTTTATTGCCATATAGTTGTTCATAATAGTCTCATAATCCTTTGTATTTCTACATTGTCTGTTGTGACCTCTCCTTTTTCATTTCTAATTTTGTTGATTTGATTCTTCTCTCTTTTTTTCTTGATGAGTCCGGCTAAAGGCTTGTCAGTTTTGTTTATCTTCTCAAAGAACTAGCTTTTAGTTTTATTAATTTTTACTATTGTTTCTTTCATTTATTTTTCATTTATTTCTGCTTGCATCTTTATGGTTTCTTTCCTTATACTATTTTTTGTTGTTGTTGTTGTTGTTCTATTTTCCAGTTGTTTTAGGTATAAAGTTAGGTTGTCTGTTTGATGTTTTTCTTGTTTCTTGAGGTAGGATTGTATTGCTATAAGCTTCCCTCTTAGAGCTGCTTTTGCTGCATTCCATAGATTTTGAGTTGTCGTGTTTTCATTGTCATTTGTTTCTAGAAATTGTTTGATTTCCCTTTTGATTTCTTCAGTAGCTTGTTGGTTATAGAAACGTGTTGTTTAATCTCCATGTGTTTGTGTTTCTTACAGGTTTTTTTTTTTTTTTTTTTTTTTTTTTTTTTTTTTTTTTTTTTTTGTCGTGTTTTCATTGTCATTTGTTTCTAGAAATTGTTTGATTTCCCTTTTGATTTCTTCAGTAGCTTGTTGGTTATAGAAACGTGTTGTTTAATCTCCATGTGTTTGTGTTTCTTACAGGTTTTTTTTTTTTTTTTTTTTTCGTAATTGATATCTAGTCTCATAGCGTTGTGGTCAGAGAAGATGCTTGATATGATTTCAATTTTCTTAAATTTACTGAGGTTTGATTTGTGACCCAAGATGTGATCTATCCTGGAGAATGTTCCATGTGCAGTTGACAAGAAGGTGTATTCTTCTGCATTTGGATGGAATGTCCTAAAGATATCAATGAGATGTATCTCATCTAATGTATCATTTAAGACTTGTGTTTCCTTATTAATCTTCTGTTTTGATGATCCGTGCATTGGTGTGAGTGGGGTCATACTCAGGCCTCTTAATCTCAATTGAATAAGATAAAAACTTTCCTCTCAATAAATACAGTCTGTTTCTGCAAGTTTTTCTGATCTAACTATTGTTCTCAATTGAATTAATTACAGATTTATTTCTGTTTGATGCAAACAGATTTATTTATTGATACTTAACTCTTTTGCTGTCTATTCCTCCTTTTCTGAGACCCCTTGTGCTGTTATTTGTCAGCATATTTGTAGCTGATCTAACCTGCTGGGCAAATGTTCCTTTCCTCTCCCACTGTTTTGCTTATATTTTCTCCCTCTAGAAGGATGATGTCTGTATAAAATAAGACTGTTCCTTAAGGGTAGAGGTTGCTTTAAGTCCATGTTAGAGTACATGTTAGAGTCTCCTAAATATTTGAAAAATCAGTCTGAAGGAAAAATAAGATATGTATATAAATAAGATATATATATAATAAGATATAACATATATATCTAATTTTTATATGTTTATAGATAAATCAAAGTCTCAGAGGGAACACATCACTAGTGATTTTTAAGAATAATTGTATATTCTTTTTTAAATTCAGAAGTATGCTTGCTCAGAAATAAGTATTTATTCTCTTGAAACCTAGGAACCTTCATTAAACGGAAACAGTAAAACTTAAGTTCCCAACACCTTGGCGTGTTCCAAGATGGAATGCAAATAGCAAGGTAAGTTCCAAGGTAATTTTCACATTCTCAAGTGAATGTATTATTTTCTTGATCTTTTTGTTATGAAATCTTTCTGCAGCTGAATATCTTATGGAAAGAAATTATGCTAAGCTTTCAGCTCTCTGCTTTGGTGGCATAATGTTTCCAAGTCTTTTCTAAGCCAAACCACCTATAGTATGCTGTATCACTACACATTAGGTGTCATTAAATATCTATTTCACTTATCACAAATTTCAACATGTCTGCAGTAAATCAAAGACCTGGTTTAAAATTGCTCAATACGGGGCTGTCACTTAGTATTAGACCAGGGAAAAGGTGATATGCTGGCATGTAAAGACCTTAAAAAACAATTTTCATCTGTTATTAACAAAACAAAAATTGGCTTTCATGTTGTGAATTTTAATGGAGAAAGAAATTATGTAGACTTTGTTTCAAAAAGGCGTTTGTGGAACTACTGAGTTCATTCCTATTTTTTCCTACATACTTTCATTTGTCAACTCTCAGTATCAATCTAAGAAAAAATTTTGTAACAGATATAAATGGTAAATAAACCAAGTCCAAATACCCT
The DNA here is from genome assembly GCA_006410635.1 of Cephalophus harveyi. Classification (NCBI taxonomy): domain Eukaryota; kingdom Metazoa; phylum Chordata; class Mammalia; order Artiodactyla; family Bovidae; genus Cephalophus; species Cephalophus harveyi. Next base: position 2,033 of record SJYT01048402.1, on the reverse strand, counting down.
AGTTTAATTTTCACAGGATACCCGCAGGAAATAAGGAGGCTGAATGGTAGGAGAATACAGTTAGATGCATCCTGTTTAAACTCAATATGCTAAATTCTAAATGCACCTTGTTCAGACTCTAGATATCATTCTTCCATGACAATGGTCAGAAATGCTTAAAAAGATTTGTCTCAGTTTTTCTACAGGTATTTCAGCTGTCAGATTGACAACTAGAAGAGTACTATTAACAAAGAGATGTAACTATCAAATTACTCTCTTTTCTTTTTGATCACCCCACATTAATTTCTGCCAACTGTTTCTAAATTACACAACCAAAATGCCCCCACTTTTTTTTCATTATGATCTGTATACATTAAGCTAGAAGTTCCCCACTACTTCAAACATTCCCCTCACTCAGCTCCATTCAAGGAAACATTATCTTACAAGCCTCAAATTAAGGCCTATTACTTACATGATATCTGCCCCATCCTCAGATGATGCTCTGCATTTCTATTACCAAGCCTGTTTCCTTAAATGTAAATGTTATCAACATATAAACATATATGTATATATATACATTTATGTATTTATATGTGTGTATATGTATGTACACACAAGTGTGGGTAAAGTTTTTTTCATTAAATATTTTAGTGTTTTTTTATGGTAGGGATTGCATTATATATATATATATATATTTTTTTTTTTTTTTTTGTCATTTCTTCAGTACCCTTTAAAATTGGAAAGGGTATTATAAATACCTAGCCACTGATTCAGCATGTACCTGGACCAATCAGATCCATGCTGTATGAACAAGTTTAATGTCAGAACTACTATGTATAACTTATATATTGTTTGGGTAAATATAATAATAGTAAAACAAGGAAAAAAGTAGTAAGAATTTCACAAATATGTACTGTCAGACTATAACGCAATAAACTTTTGCATCTAATAAAATTTCAAACACATAGACCTCTTTCTTTTTTTAATTAATTTTTAAATTTATTATTTATTTTCATAGACCTCTTTCTAACATAGAAGACATGGTCAAGTTCCTTGGGAGGCAAATGATTTCCATAGAATTATTTGAAATCTGAGCTGGCATCTCTGGTATTAACATAAATCACAGGCAGTCAATACTTATTTATGTATTTATCTGGTTTATCAAAAACCACAAACAACAATTATATGTCTGCTTTGTGCCTGGGACCGTGCTGAAGATTAGGAAGGATATGTGATCTATGATTCAAGGGGTTGTGGAAATTCCCATAAGTGATGTCCTGCTGTTTGAACAAGACAACTGAAAAGAAAATCCACAGCCAAGAAATACTACAATTCAGTGGTAAATACCCCATACGCAATTATATTAGCAAACTAAAGTCATAGTGTTTTGGGTAACTTTTGTTTCTCATACAAAAGTTAAATGTGCTCTTGTCTCTCGCACTGTCTCTTCAACATTGCAGCAGTGACAATTTATGGATTCAATAATTTATCACATTCTGCCTGAAAAATGTTTCTTTATCCAAAGGTTAACTCCTTTCGGAGTACAGATCCCTAAATTTTCTCGGTTGCTCTATTAGTCGGTACAACTAGATTCACTAGACTCATAAATCCATCAATTTTCTAGTCTATAACAGTGTAATCCCTGAAATTTCAGAGATATAAATGGAATTGCTAATTTTCAATAAATCTACAGAAACAGGTAATAGTGTCATGGGCCCCCAGTTCCAATCATTTTAGCTATAATAAATGATACCACAGGGACTTGCTTTAGGTCATAAAATTTACTGACCAGGATACAAATTTTAACCCACAAAGTATTTTATAAGTTTTCTCCTTTTTTCCTACTTTAAAGTATGAATTCCAAGAATGATTTCCCACTTGAAACATTATAGATAGAAAAGGTGAAAAAAATAAATGAAGAATTTTTTGAGATTAGTATTTTTTTCATTGAGAAAAGACAACATAAGTAACAGAGACAACATAGTATTTCAAACATATACAATAGTACATATGTTGGTTACTTAAAATTTAAATGCTTGGGAAAACATGAAATT
>SJYT01048400.1:44175-122249 GCA_006410635.1 Cephalophus harveyi | reverse complement strand
CCTTAAATCTATTCCTCACTTCCACTGTATAATCATAAGGGATTTGATTTAGGTCATACCTGAATGGTCTAGTGGTTTTCCCTACTTTCTTCAATTTGAGTCTGAATTTGGCAATAAGGAGTTCATGATCTGAGCCACAGTCAGCTCCCGGCCTTGTTTTTGTTGACTGTATAGAGCTTCTCCATCTTTGGCTGCATAGAATATAATCAATCTGATTTCGGTGTTGACCATCTGGTGATGTCCACGTGTAGAGTCTTCTCTTGTGTTGTTGGAAGAGGGTGTTTGCTATGACCAGTGCATTTTCTTGGCAAAACTCTATTAGTCTTTGCCCTGCTTCATTCCGCATTCCAAGGCCAAATTTGCCTGTTACTCCAGGTGTTTCTTTGCATAACAACAAAAAAGGTAATTCAAAACAAATATTAATGGAAAAACCAAGTGTTTAAAGACACTACCTACTACTTTTCCTGAGGAAAAAGTTTGGGAAGAAACTTCAACTTATATTCGGACTTTTCTAATATCTTCAGCAGATGGAAAAAGCAGAGTCATATGTCTCAAAACTAGATGACCTCACGAAAGCCTGAATGCTACCACTCAAGCAGCCCTTATGGGCCCTGTGAATCTAGGAAGAATTATTCTCCTACATTTCTCTGATATTCTGTTCCTTCAAAGATGGAACACGTGTGCTAAGTTACTTCAGTCGTGTCCAACTCTTTGTGACTCCGTGGACTGCAGCCCGCCAGGCTCCTCTGTAACCGGGATTCTCTGGACAAGAATACTGGAGTGGGTTGCCATGTCCTCCTCCAGGGGAGGGGAGGAGGTCATATTCCCGACCCAGGGGTCACATCCACGTCTCCTGTGTTGCAGGCAGATCCTTTACCACTAGTGCCACCTCGGAAGCTCATAAAGATGGAGCAGCACTGGCTAAGTCATGTACCAAAACCAAGTTCCTCCTGCCAGTAAATTCAAGGCCTCCGATCTTTCTCAGGAGAAACTCAAGAATAAATGAGAAGAGTAAATATGAAGAAAGAAAAACAAGAAATAATGAAATTAAAAGACATAAATAAAGGAGCACTGCTTGCTACCATACCATGTTCAGCCAGCTCCCTGGGGGCCCTTTGTCCTTCGAGAATCCCACTGCTCAGGGGAAAGCAGTAAGTGTGTGCTAAACACAAACTGTGCACAGCACAGAGAGCTTCATAAACCTTCCACACCTCCTTTTGCAATTAAGCCTGCAGCAGGTGCCCACAGCAGAAGACTACTTATTGTGTTTACTAACAGTAAACCCTACCTGAGGGCCTCAAAGAATAATGGTGAAGGAAGAGAGACAGCTTCTACCAGCTGCTTCCATTTTCTCTTTATAGATATTAATACAACAAGGTAAAGTCTCTTTTTAAAATCTAGCAAGAGAAACAGCTTAAGGTATTCCATTCTATACTTCTAACTCCAGGAATTATTTTTAATAGATTTGTTTGAAATAATAAATAAACTATTTTTATAAAGAATAATTTATAATAATTTTATAAAGTTATTCAATAAATAGTAAAGAAAATGTGGAAATGAGAAAAACCCATCACCCTTATATATGGATATCAACATCATTTTTGTGTATTTCCCTCCAAGTGTTCTTCACCCATAGGTGTACTATAGAGCAACTGGTAGTTTGAGCAGTTTGTACAAAGTCTATTACTCCATCAACCAGAAAATAAAAATTCAGAATCCATGATTCCCAGAACAATATAACGTGCATTAAATGAACTGCACATGCACCCTATATGTCCAATTAGCTTCTTGGGTAAGTGTAAAGCTCTCAAAGGTGCCTTGAGAAACACACATTTTTGCAAAATAAAGAATTCAAGTCTTCCACAACAAATGCTAAAATTAAAAGTTACACAGTCAGACATTCACTAAGGCTTTTGAGAGAAACAGTATGATAAAATTTCACAAAGCACACTTGAAATTAAATATTTATATGAATCACAAAAACATCAGAAGAACATCATCTTCAAAACCAAAAAGATACAATAAAGCAACAGAGGTCTATAGGTCACTTATTTCTGATTTGGCTACTTAAGGCCTGAGATCAAATTCTAACTGTGAAACCTTGAACAGGTTATCTACATTTCTCAACTTGTTTCTTTCTCGGCTGTTTAACAACAACAAGGGTATGAGTGTGTGTGTATGTATATAATATATATGTGTGTGTGAGTATATGCATGTACATATATATATAGTTACATGGCTGTGTGAAAAATGACTTAAAGTATGTAATCTGTGGGGGCTCACATTTACTGGATGCTAACAACAAAACCAGCAATGCCTTAAGGGCGTCACATGAATTAATTCATTTAATTTTCATGCAATCCTTCCTATGAAAGTAAAAGAAACTATTGCTATCCTTCTTTTACAGATGAGGAAATTGAGGCTCAGAAGAGGTTAATAACATACCCCAAATCCCTGCTACACTGTCTTCCAATGAGCTTAACACACAATAAATACACAATAAATAATAATTACAGTGTGCTTGCTACATGCCAGGAACTGTTCTAAGCATGCTACATTTATTAATAGAATTCTCAGAACAATTTTGAGATAGGTACTATTTTTATTTCCCATTTCACAGATGAGAGGATCGAAGCCAAAGAAATTAGGTTATTTTTTCCAAGGTCATATAGTTAATTGATAAGTGTTGGAGCTGGGATTCCAACTCAGGTCCCAACACTATTCTCTTCCAAATAAAAAAATAAACTAAAAAAATGTTTTAATTAAAATAAAACCTTTACTGTTTTTCCCATAAAACTAAGTTATGAAACATTTTGTCACACAAAGTGCTCTTAGTTTATTTTCATGATTTTATTAAACATTTACAATTCCCAGGGTTTCAGCATGTGAGCTTTCTGTGTTAATAAAGATCTAGACAAAAAGTAAAGATAATCAACATTTCAGTTACACCTAAACATTTCTATTAACAACAAATGAATGATTTTCAACAAACTCTCAAGCCCCATCACTGTAAATAAATCAAACACCTCCATTCTCACCACTTTGGATCCCTTAAAACTTTAAAAAACAGAATCCACAGTCTGGGAACAAATGACACAGCAACTCCAGGGAAGAGAAGGATTTCACTGATACAAACAACTCTACCTAAAGCTTTCTTTGGCATTTATGAAGCCGATACTACTTTGTGAGGATGGGATGCCTCTTTCATGATGGGTATTGATGACTCTCCTCCACCCTCACCCCCACTTTACCACTAACAGTTGTCAACCATCCTGGAGGGTCAGAGGAGCGCACCCAAAAGACTAAGTCTTTTGATCTCTGTTGGATACAACAGGGCATTTTGAGCTGGTTTCCTAAGCCAGCATCACTAGCGTCAGCCCACACACACTAATGAGGAGCAGCAGTTGCCCACTTGGGACGCTCCCAGCACAAGGCAGGCTCTGTCCTCGCCTCGACTCGGATGTGGAATCCCCCTTCTGTATCACATACCACACTGGAGTATGCACTCCAGTAGATGAATCTGCCTCCTCCAAACAGAGTTTGTTCAAAGTAAGAGCTGAGAATCAACAAATGTTTCTATACATCATGTCCATTTCCTGGCAACCACACCCTAAGTGAAAAAACCAAAAGGTACAAACAGTTGGTGAGCAAATCCAAGAGAACTTGTCTGAACATGAAACAGCAGTTATCTCTATCATAAGCCTGGCCAAATTATTTTTTTAATGTTTTGTATACTAATAATGTCATAACTTTAGGATGAATGCATTTTTAGTAACAAGCCATTTTATCTGCATGAACATAGAGGCTATGATCTTTTTTTTTTTTTTTTTTAATTTTTATCAGCTATGCCACATGGCTTACAGGATCTTAGTTCCCCAACTAGGGATGGAACCTGTCCCGGCGGTGGAAGCTCTGAGTCCTAACTGCTGGATTGCCAAGGAATTCCCCTATAATCACTTTCTTTTCAAGAAAGACGGAATTTAGAACTTCTCTGGCAGTCCAGTGGTTAAGACTCCAAGAAAGAAGGCATTTTTTTTCCTTTTATCAGAAAATAATTTTAAATTATATAAAATTTTACTGTTTATTTATCATTAAAACTTTAAAATTTAAGTATTAATTTTTTTCATTACATGGCATGCCACAAAATTCTTTCCTTTTCAAAATTCACACTCAGCAATTATTTTAAGATGAATTTTAGCCTCATAACTTAAAATTCTTCTGATGCCTAACCAGTGGTAAAATAAAGGTTTGAGAAGTTGCCACTGTTTTTCTCTTCAAAAAGGTACATAAAGCAAGTATTTTTGTAATTAACACAAACACAGCAGGAATCAACAGAAGCATGGAACACATGTTTGGAGGAAGCAAGTTCTCTGTAGACTGAACATGTAGAGAGGAGAGAACTATCAGCAAGACAAACTGTTTTTAAAATGTGGACACAGCCAGCTTCTATCACATTCTACTGAAATATTTTTAGTTTCCAAAACCACAATTAAACATCAAAAAAGATCAAAACCACCTCAAAGTGAGACAAGATATCTGGATAACAGAACATGAAGTCTCTGCCACATGAGCTATCCATTTTATTTGGGATTCATTAGGATTCCCAGAGATACAACTATCAGAAAATAATGTGTTCTTCTGCAACCTGTACATATAAAACCCTTTACATCAGGAAGCTTCCTTTAAAACAAAAATAGATCACAAGCCAGGTCAGGAACAGGTGTTTATGCACCTAAACCCTTCAGTTCAGTTCAGTTCAGTTGCTCAGTCGTGTCCGACTCTTTGTGACCCCATGAGTCGCAGCACGCCAGGCCTCCCTGTCCATCACCAACTCCCAGAGTTCACTCAAACTCATGTCCATCAAGTCGGTGATGCCATCCAGCCATCTCATCCTCTGTCGCCCCCTTCTCCTCCTGCCCCCAATCTCTCCTAGCATCAGTCTTTTCCAATGAGCCAACTCTTCGCATGAGATGGCCAAAGTATTGGAATTTCAGCTTTAGCATCAGTCCTTCCAATGAACACCTAGGACTGATTTCCTTTAGAATGGACTGGTTGGATCTCCTTGCAGTCCAAGTTACCTCTGATCTTAACAGCTTCACAGTCACCATTTCAGGGTAAAGAGGAAACAGGGGTACTCCTAGGAGTTCTCATGAATAGGAGGTTAATTAACAATTTACTAGGGGCCTCCCTAGTGGCTCAGATGGTAAATAATCTGCCTGCAACACAGGAGACCTGGGTTTGATCCCTGGGTGGAGAAGATCCCCTGGAGAAGCAAATGACAACCCACTCCAGTATTCGTGCCTGGAAATTTCCACGGACAGAGGAACCTGGCAGGTCAGTCCATGGGGTTACAAAGAGTCAGACATGACTGACAGACTAATTGGCTGACTAATGATTTACATGCTACCATTAATGAGGCAGGTCTAGAAATATTCAAATATTAATTTAAATTTAGCATGTAACATAGATACACAAAGCTTTTTTATTTGATTGACTAAATACAATCTAAGACCTAACGTGTTATATTCATATCTTTGTTCAGAAACAATTGCTCGTTTTTTTCCTGGAAAATGGCCGGTAGAACATTCACTACCTGAAAATAGTAGTCCTTCCCTTCTCATTTTAATATTCCTAACTGTGAACACATTAATAAACAGAGTGACTTCACATTTTAAATTTTTCCTTTAAGTATATTCTGAACTTTTCTTAAGCGAAATCTGCTCAACAGATTTGAACACTAGAGCTCAATCATTTTTTTATGTAACTATTAAATTTCTATTATCTAAACTACATGTATCCCAAGCATGAACACCAAATGACATTCTGGCATCACTTGAAAACGGAGCTGCAAAGTCTGGTTTTATGTACAGTATAAAATCCGTTTAGAGCACTAAACCACCATTTCATAAAAAGACAAACCTTTAAATAATTTATAGCACTACTAAATCTAGAGTTCCTAGTAGATTTAAAAACAGTATTTAAAATATCACATTAGATTAAAACCATCAGCAAGAAGCCTACTTCCTTATGTCATAACCCGCCAAGTGAAAATGCAATACCAGCAGGCCATCTAGTGACCATTCAAGGGTTAGGAAAAAACTTCAATTAATTTAAAAACCTTCAATATTTTCCAGTGTCTTCTATCTTTTTAAATAAAAATGTGCGAACCAAAGCACATTGAGAAAACAAAGATGCTCTGACAAAATACCGAAAAATTAAATATACAAATGACTCCACTGTCTATTCCAATTTTACTACATAAGCCAGATCAAAAGAAAAATGACAATCCAGATGCCAGAACCAAAATACTCTTCTCATCCTAAAATACCCATTGTAGAGCACCCTAAAAATATTTTTTTCTCAGACAGTGAAAATCAGTTCTATATATTAGCAATGATAAAATAAAAATTTATATTATAAAGCATCCACCTGCAACATGGGAGACCTGGGTTTGATCCCTGGGTTGAGAAGATCCTCTGGAGAAGGGCATGGCAACTCACTCCAGTATTCCTGCCTGGAAAATCCCATAGACAGAAAAGCCTGGCAGGCGATGGTCCATGAGGTCACAAAGAATTGACACAACTCCGAGGATGAGATGGCTGGATGGCATCACTGACTCGATGGACTTGAGTCTGAGTGAGCTCCGGGAGATGGTGATGAATAGGGAGGCCTGGCGTGCTGCGATTCATGGGGTCGCAAAGAGTCGGACACGACTGAGCGACTGAACTGAACGGAACTGAAGTAACTTAGCACATTTGACTCCAATAAAAATTTTCTATTTCTTTCTTAGATGGACTGATTAATTTTTTGTTGGTAGTAGAGAATGCTAAAGAAACAATACCTGGTAGAATTCATTCGTTAAGTGTCTCCAATACTAAGCAACAGATAGAAAAAATTCCACCCATCACCAGGGGAGGCAGCACTTCTCAATCTTGGGACAAATACCTTCACCTTCCTGAATTTTTCTCATCAGTAAAATGAGGAAAATTACAACTACTTCTGAGAGTCTTACAAATTCAATGCAGTAATGCTACTGAAGTGACTACCAAAGGCTTTTGCACATGGTATGAGTCCAGCTCACAGGAGTTCTTGTTGTGGGTTTCCACCTCTGTCCATGCCATCCCCTTCCACTCGTAATTACATTCTTACACGTAATGCTGGTCAACACAGACCCACTAATAAACCTTCACATCCCCACTCACACACACTATAAACCTATGGAGATTTGGTTACTATTCTCTGCTGTAAAATACCACTATATTCAACATATTCATTCTTTCCACTCCCAACCTATATGTGTGACATTTGGCCACCTGATGCAAAGAGTTAATTCATTGGAAAAGGCCCTGATGCTGAGAAAGATTGAGGGCAGGAGGAGAAGGGGATGACAGAGGATGAGATGGTTGGATGGCATCACAGACTCAATGAACATGAGTTTGAGCAAACTCCAGGAGATAGTGAAGGGACAGGGAAGCCTGGAGTACTACAGTCCATGGGGTCATAAAGAATCAAACACAACTGAGCGACTGAACAACAACCCACCTTTGGAAACCCTAACAAATGTCCTTGTGATGACAATGAATTCAACTGCACTGGCCACTCCTGGATCACCATGTAGACAGTTTGTTAGAAAAAGTGAACACTAGTGCACACTATAGTAAGTCACCTTGTGATCAGGGTGCTGCAGGGAAGCAAACTCCTTGTATCACCATAAACTCTGAGCTGAATGTCAGGTATTCACTGGTTTCCCCATGTGCCCTAAGGCTCATTTGAGATTCAACTTTGTGAGAAAGTCAATCAAAAGAGAACATCAGAAGAGTAGTAGTTATGAATGTGTGTGAATTTCTTTCTTGAATTTTTTAAAAATTCTATCTCATGTTATAAAAGAATTTATACAGTCATTCTAACTTATAATTATAAATAACAGTTGTAAGAACCAAATATCCAAAAACAAAGGTTGTAAGGAACAGAGCTAGTGGAGGTGATGGAATTCTAGAGAGCTATTTTAAATCCTATAAGCTGCTGCTGCTGCTAAGTCGCTTCAGTCGTGTCCGACTCTGTGCGACCCCATAGACGGCAGCCCACTAGGCTCCTCTGTCCCTGGGATTCTCCAGGCAAGAATACTGGAGTGAGTTGCTATTTCCTTCTCCAATGCAGGAAAGTGAAAAGTGAAAGTGAAGTCGCTCAGTCGTGCCCGACTCTTAGCGACCCCATGGACTGCAGCCCACCAGGGTCCTCCGTCCATGGGATTTTCCAGGCAAGAGTACTGGAGTGGGGTGCCATTGCCTTCTCCAACCCTATAAGATGATGCTGTTAAAGTGCTATGCTCTATATGCCGGCAAATATGGAAAACTCCGCAGTGGCCACAAGACTGGAAAAGGTCAGTTTTCATTCCAATCCCAAAGAAGGGCAATGCCAAAGAATGTTCAAACTACCATACAACTGCACGCATTTCACATACTAGCAAGGTAACGCTCAAAATTCTTCAAGTTAGGCTTCAACAGTGCCTAAACCGAGAAATTCTAGATGTTCAAGCTGGATTTAGAAAAGGCAGAGGAACCAGAGATCAAATCGCCAACATCCCTTGGATCATAGAAAAAGCTAAAGAATTTCAGAAATATATCTACTTCTGCTTCACTGACTATGCTAAAGCCTTCTACTGTGTGGTGGTGGTTTAGAAGCTAAGTCGTGTACAACTCTTGAGACCCCAGAGACTAGCCTGCCAGGCTCCTCTGTCCTGCATTCTCCAGGCAAGAATACTGGAGTGAGTTGCCATTTCCTTGCACTGTGTGGATCACAACAAACTGTGGAAAATTCTTCAAGAGATGGGATCACCAGAGCACCTTACCTGCCTCCTGAGAAACCTATATGCTGTTCAAGAAGCAACAGGTAGACCTGGACATGAAACAATGGACTAGTTCCAAATCAGGAAAGGAGTACGTTAAGGCTCTATATTGTCACCCCGCTTATTTAAATTCTATGCAGAGTACATCATGAGAAATGCCAGGCTGGATGAAGCACAAGCTGGAATCAAGGTTGCAGGGAGAAATATCAATAACCTCAGATATGTAGATGACACCACACTTATGGCAGAAAGCGAAGAGGAATTAAAGAGCCTGTAGATGAAAGTGAAAGAGGAGAGTGAAAAAATTGGCTTAAAACTCAACATTCAAAACATGAAGATCATGGCATCCTGTCCCATCGCTTCATGGCAAATAGATGGGGAAAAAATGGAAACAGTGACAGACTTTATTTTCTTGGGCTCCAAAATCACTGCAGACAGTGACTGCAGCCATGAAATTAAAAGACACTTGCACCCTGGAAGAAGGAGAAACCTAGACTGTGTATTAAAAACCGGAGACATTACTTTGCCAACAACAGTCTAAGCTATGGTTTTTCCAGTAGTTGGATGCGAGACTTGGACCGTAAAAAAGGCTGAACATCAAAGAATTGGTGCTTTTGAGCTGTGGTGTTGAAGACTCTTGAGAGTCCCTTGGACTGCAAGGAGATCCAACCAGTCCATCCTAAAGGAGATCAATCTTGAATACTGGAAGAACTGATGCTGAAGTTCCAATACTGTGGCCACCTGATGTGAAGAGCCAACTAACTAGAAATGACCTTGATGATGGGAAAGAGAGAAGGCAGGAGGAGAAGAAGACGATAGAGGACGAGATGGTTGGATGGCATCACCGACTCAATGGACATGAGTTTGAGCAAGCTCCGGGAGATGGTGAAGGACAGGGGAGCCTGGCGTGCTGCAGTCCATGAGGGTCTCAAAGAGGAGGACACAACTGAGCAACGGAACAACAAAGGACCAAAAATTAAGGTTCATGAGGCAGGAATCTGTACTGTTTAATTCACTGCCACATCCACAATGGTTTGTAACAGTGCCTAGTATGTACAGCACCAAGTATTTGCTAAAGTAGTTTACAGGCTCAATCAGTACAAGCAGAAATACAGACTTTCAATGTGAAGTGAAATAATTTCCTTAGAAAAGCATATAATTGAAATCCTTCCCCAAAAGAGGGTCATACCTGAAAAAGCAACTGCATTAAGGAAGCAGTTACGTTTCTTTTGTCACCACCCAAATGAATAATTTTTCAAAAGAAAATTTCTATCTTAAACTAGAATATTGCCAGAATATCCTTCTGCTGTAAAATTATTTATATTGTACTTGAGGTGTAATGAGGACACTTCAAAGTAAAAGTCAGAGGCACGTGATCACCTGGAGTCCTAGATACAGAATCCAATATGATCATGAGCAGGTTAGCACAGATCTCCAAAATACTCACAGGTTAACTGTGTGAATACAATTAGACGACATATACACTCAGTGCAAAGACCAAGTGGGAAACACCATAGTAATTCAAGGGAGAACTGGTTAGAAGCTAAAGTAGAAGAAAGACCACTTTCCCCCAGTTCTAACCATCAAAGCAAATATTTTAAAAAACAAAGCCCCACATACATGTCCTTTACAACAAGCATTTATTAGACATTAGCTCCTTATCTATTCCTTGTTCAAAACCTTGAATAAAACTGTCCAATTATGAGACTGTCTAGCAAGCATAATATAGACTAATACAATGAAGAATAGACCATAACATAGACCATATAAAAGGAAGAATAATAGGTACAATCAGTAATTAAGAACAAACAAATTAGGAGTAAGGCAATAATTAAGGCCACAGAGACTAAGGCAAGTAACAGCATCAAAAAAAGGAAAAAAAAAAAAAACAAAACAGGTCAACACTGTAGAGAAACACATAAAAAACGCAGCTTCAAACCAAACTACGGAGAACCTCAAACACAAGTCACCTTAATCCTATAAACACTGGGAAAAATCAATACATATTTTAGAGTAAATGACAGAAAGGATTAGACTATATTTTAGAAAGATGATTCTGCCAACAACATTAAATGGAATAAAAGACATACAGAACTGGAGGTGGGGTGACCACTTGAGGGAATATCGAGTAGAGTGAGCCTAAAATTACAATGACAGTCAATCCTGCATTTTTCACCACTGGGTTGGGGGGGAAGCAAAATCCTGTGCATAACAGACATCATGTGAGCCTGTAGTTTCACTTTACAGAATCATGGTTAAAAATAAGTCAATACAGTGAAGAATCTCTTGGATTGAATCAGAGAACTGGAAAGGACATTAGTGGGAAAACTGGTGAAATCCAAATAAACTTGTGATTTAGTACCAAGGTTAATTTCTCAGTTCTGAGAAATGATCTATGATTATGCAAGTTATTAAGCTAAGAGGAAGCTAATGAAGGATATATAAGAATGCTGTCCTACTTTTAGACTCACAGAAGAGTCACAAAATTTTATCAAGATAAATTAAAAAAAAAAAAAAATCATCTGACCACTACTACCAAAAAAATAGCCTCTGTGTACTAAAGGGTCAAATTCAAATGATGCTGTTCTGAGCAGGGCCCCAAAGAAGTGTTTAGGAATTGAAGGAAAGAAAGAAAGGAAGGAGGATGGCCATCACCTATTAAGTAACTAATCCCTTTCAAGTGTCTGAACTATCTAGAATTATCTAAAGCCCATAAAATGGATTCAGAGATTCATGAACCAAAATTTTACAATATCTATGTGCATTTTTCTTAAGTTTCATAAAATACATAAGAATCACTAGTTAGATGTAAAAAATAGATAATTCAAACTAACAGAAAATAGAACTATGTATAACTTTCCAACAGTGATATGACAAGTCTTAAGCTAAAAAAGAAAATATGGGCTCAATACACAAAACATACAAACAAAATTATATCAAAATTAAATATAAAGGAAGGAATTTCCCTGGTGGTCCAGTGGTTGAGAGTCTACCTGTCAATGCAGGAGACATGGGTTCGATCCCTGGTTCAGGAAGATCCCACATGCCACGGAGCAACTAAGGCCCTGTGCCACAACTACTCAGCCCACGCACCTTGCCTACTGAGCTCATGACCTGAACTACTGAAGCCTGCACATTGGCCTGAGAGAAGTCAAGGCAATGCGAAGACCGTGCACTGAGATGAAGACTAGCCCCGGCTTGCTGCAACTAGAGAGAGCCTGCATGCAGCAATAAAGACCCAGCACAGCCAAAAATAAATTTAAAAAGAAAGAAAAAATATTGAAAACACAGCTCAATGAAAATGACATAGAATATTTACTGTGCGTGCGTGCTAAGTTGCTTCAGTCATGTCCGACGCTTTGCGACCCCATGGTCTGTAGCCCTCTGTCCATGGGATTTTCCAGTCAAGAATATTGGAGTGGGTTGACATTTCCATCTCCAGGGGATCTTCCCCAACCCAGAGACTGAAACTGCATCTCTCACATGTCCTGCATTGGCAGGCAAGTTTTTTACCACTAGTTTCATCTCACTAATTTCATACAAATTTAGAAGAAAACTACAAACAACCCCACAAAGTAGAGTAAGGATAGACAGTACACTGAAAATGAAACAGATCTCACAACTGACTACCACCTAAGAAAGACCAGCTAATCCATAAAATCAAACTTTCCTGAGCCCATCACAGAGCTGAGGTCCTAACGCAGTAACATGAACTGCTTCCGAAGAGTGACAAGTCCCACCAAAAAAAGTCAAGACACATGAATTATCTCCCTATAGTAGAGGCTGGGAAGAAGAGATGGCTATAGTAAAGACAGAAAGAAGAAAACAGCTTTAAAGATTTTAAAGCTTGAATGGTTGAGTGTGGACTTTTGTGGCGGGTTGTTATCACTGGGAACCCAGACACTAGGAGTTCTGCACTCACCCTAAGCAGGCCTATAACAGGTTTGCGGGCCTATAACAGGTTTACAGAAGGAAGATGAGGAGCAGGTTTGGAGAACGGAGAGTGAGCTCCCTCAGTGGTGTAAGCACACGGCTCTGCCTGCATCCCCTGCAACACTGTCTCATCCAAAACAAAAGCCTTAAGCTGATGGGGGACGGCAAGGACCCCTCACTCTGCCCAGGGTCCACTGTTCTGGGGGAGGTCTGTAGAAGCAAGTAGTCATGTACAGGTGTGAGAGCTGGATCATAAAGAAAGCTGAGCACCGAAGAATTGATGCTTTTGAATTGTGGTGCTGGAGAAGACTCTTGAGAGTCCCTTGGACTGCAAGGAGATCAAACTAGTCAATCCTAAAGGAAATCAACCCTGAATATTCACTGGAAGGACTAAAGCTGAATGAAGCTGAAGCTCCAATATTTTGGTCAGCTGATGGAAAGAGTCAATTCACTTGAAAAGACCCTTAGGCTGGGAAAAAATAAAGGCAAAAGGAGAAGGGACCAGGAGAGGATGAGATGGTTAGATAGCATCATTGATTCAATGGACATGAATTTGAGCAGACTTTGGGAGACAGCACAGGACAGAGGAGCCTGGCATGCTTTAGTCCATGGGGTCACAAAGACTGAACACAACTTAGCGACTGAACAACAGCAACAACAGAACCAAGTATGGTCCACCAAAAGGAGGTAGAAGAAACAGTCTTGGCCCAAGACCCTGAACCGATACAAACCAGGGATCTACATGCGAGGGGCACAAGACTCATCCTCCAAGACCTCCCACATTCAAGGAGAGGCTAGCTACCATGCCGGGAGGGGAAGAGACATTAAGAAAGAACCCCCTCAAGCCCTAGGGACATACGTCCTACTTAAGACTAAAGCTGGGACTTCCCTGATGGGACAGTGGATAAGAATCTGCCTGTCAAGGCAGCAGATACACGTTTCATCCCTGCTCTAGGAAGATCCCACATGCCACAGAGTAACTAAGCCTGTGAGCCACAACTACCTAGCCCATATGCCTAGAGCCTGTTCAGTTCAGTTCAGTCACTCAGTCGTGTCCAACTCTTTGCGACCCCATGAATCGCAGCACGCCAGGCCTCCCTGTCCATCACCATCTCCTGGAGTTCACCCAGATTCACATCCATCGAGTCAGTGATGCCATCCAGCCATCTCATCCTCGGTCGTCCCCTTCTCTTCCTGCCCCAAATCCCTCCCAGCATCAGAGTCTTTTCCAATGAGTCAACTCTTCGCATGAGGTGGCCAAAGTACCGGAGTTTCAGCTTCAGCATCATTCCTTCCAAAGAAATCCCAGGGCTGATCTCCTTCAGAATGGACTGATTGGATCTCCTTGCAGTCCAAGAGGCTCTTAAGAGTCTTCTCCAACACCACAGTTCAAAAGCATCAATTCTTCTGCGCTCAGCCTTCTTCACAGTCCAACTCTCACATCCATACATGACCACAGGAAAAACCATAGCCTTGACTAGACGGATCTTTGTTGGCAAAGTCATGTCTCTGCTTTTGCCTGTGCTCCGCAGCAAAAGAAGCAACCGCAGTGAAAAGCCCGTGCACCACAATGAAGAGTAGCCCCTGCTCGCCACAACTAGAAAAAGCCCATGCAAAGCAATGAAGACCAGTGCAGTCAAAAAAATAAAAAGGAGTTAATTAATTTTAAAAATACTGCCCCTCCTTTATTAAAAAAGAAAAAAGACTGAAGCTGGAACTTCAGTAGAACTGGGAACCAACACCACTTCCCCATCATGAGCCCAGCTAGCACGAGGTAACACGTGGTAATAAGTGTGGTAATAAGCCACAGTAGTTTACTGCTCAGAGAGGAGCAAGAACACTAGTACAGGCATCGAGGGAATGCTAAAAGCTGCAGGTAAAGTAGAAGCACTGGGGAAAGCTCTCCGCAGGCCAGATTCCACACTAAGGACGAGGTGGAACAGCTCACCACTGGAGAAATCTGGTAGTACATTAAGAGTAACCATAGAATAAGGAAACTCGACACAGAAAATCATAGAAAATCTCCAAGAGACTATCAAAAACTACTAGAGTTAATCAACGAATTTGGTAAAGTTGCAGGTTACAAAATTAATATACAGAAATCTGTTGCATTTCTATACATTAAAAATGAACTATCAGAAAGAGATCTTAAGAAGACAATTCCATTTACAATCACATCAAAAAGAATAAAATAGGAATAAATCTAGCTAAGCAAGTAAAAGACTTGTTACCAGAAAACTATAAGACACTAACAAAAGAAACTGAAGATGACAGATGGAAAGATATACCTTGGCCATGGACTGGAAGAATTCATTCAGTGAAAATGAGCACACTACTCAAGGCAATCTACAAATTCAATACAATCCCTAACAAACTACTAATGGCACTTTTTACAGTAGTGGAATAAATAATCTTAAATTTTGTATGGAAACACAAAAGATTCCAAACAGCTAAAACAATCTTGAGAAACAAGAACAAAGCTGGAGGTATCATGCTCCCTAAAAATTTCAAACTACACTATAAAGCTACAGTCATCAAAACATTATGGTACAAAAGCAGACACACAGATCAAACAAACAGAATAAGAGAGCCCAGAAATGAACCCACACTTATATGGGCAATTAACCTACAACAAGGGGGCCAAGAATATACAACAGGAAAAAGACAGCCTCTTCAATAAACAATTTTAGGAAAACTGAATAGCTACATGCAAAGGAATCAAACTGACCAACTTTCTCACACCATATAAAAAAATAAATTAAAAATGGATTAAAGTCTTATTAAATGTAAGACCTGAAACCATAAAACTTCTACAAGAAAACACACACTGTATGCTCTCTGGCCTTAATAACATTTTTGGGGGGCTATGTCTCTTCAGCAATGGAAACACCATCAAAAATAAACATATGGGACTACATTAAACTAAAAGAATTTGCACAGCAAAGGAAATTAACAACAAAACAAAAAGGTCTCCTACTGAATGGGAGAAGATATTTTTCAAATGATACATCTGATAAGGTTAATATCCAAAATATACAAAGAACTCATACAACTAACATAAAAAAAAAAAAAGATTAAAAAATGGGCAGAGGCTCTGAGAAGCTGAACAGACATTTTCACAAAGATATGCAACTGATAAACAGGTACATGAAAAGATGTTCAACATCACTGATCATCAGGGAAATACAAATCAAAACCATAGTGAGATATTACCTCACACCTGTCAGAATGGCTATTATCAAAAACACAACAAGTTATAACAAGTATTGTCAAGAATGTATAGAAAAGGGAACCCTCATACTCTACTGGTGGAATATGTATTAGTGTAGCCACTATGGAAAACAGTACGGATAGTCCTCAAAAAATTAAAAATAGAACTATCATATGGTCCAGCAATAACTCTTCTAGGTACCTGTCCAAAGAAAATAAAAACACTAATTAGAAAAAATATACACACCCCTATGTTGCATTATTTACACATCCAAGATATGGATGCAACCCAAGTACCCATCAGTAGATGAATGGATAAAGTTGTGGTAGATGTATACAATGAAATATTAGCCATAAAAGAGAATGGAATCTTGCCACTTATGACAATATGGATGACCCAGAGGATATGATTAAGTCAAACAGAGAAAAATAAACAGTTTGATTTCACTTATATATGGAATCTAAAAAAACAAATGAACAAGCTTAACAAAACAGAAACAGAGTTACTGACACAGAGAACAAACAGGTGTTTACCAGAAGACAGGGCACTGGGGAGAAGGAAAGAAACAGGTGAGGTTGATTCAGAGGGACAAGCTTACAGCTCCAGGAGAAATATACAATGAGGGGAATATAGTTAATAACTAAGTAATACTTTTGTGGTGACATGTAATAACTAGATTTATCGGGGTGATCATTTTGAAATGTATAAAAACACCATTCTGTTATGTGACAGAAACTAATCCAGGGTTCTAAGTCAATTATGCTTTAAAAACACACAAACATACAAACAAACTCACAAAAAAAGAGACCAGATTTGTCATTACCAGAGGAAGGGGTGGGGAGGAGAGGGAACTGGAGGAAAGTAGTCAAGAGGCACAATCTCCAGTGATAAGGTGAGTATTGGGGATGAGATGGCTGGATGGCATCACCAACTCGATGGACGTGAGTCTGAGTGAACTCCGGGAGTTGGTGATGGACAGGGAGGCCTGGTGTGCTGCAATTCATGGGGTCGCAAAGAGTCGGACGAGACTGAGCGACTGAACTGAACTGAACTGGGGATGTCATGTACAACATTACAAGTGCCATTAGCCCTGCTATATGTTATATACTAAAGTTCCTGAGAGAGCAAATCCTAAATCATTAGCCCTGCTGTATGCTATATACTAAAGTTCCTGAGAGAGCAAATCCTAAGAGTTATCAGACACACTCACACAAATATTTCTATTTCTTTAATTTTGTGTCTATATGAGATGATGGATGTTCACTAAACTTACTGTGATAGTCACTTCATGATGTAAGTCAAATCATTATGCTGTACACTATAAACTAACAATGCTGTATGTCAAGTATGTCTCAATAAAATTGGAAGAAAAAAAGGACTTAAAATATACATGTTACTCCATATTACCACCATCCTTTTTTGGAGAGGAAATGTTATAAAACGGACATAATTATTCTCTGGGAATTCGCTCTTTGACATTCTCTTACCCGTTCCTGTAGAAGCTCCACCACCTGCTGGACACAGTCATTTACATCACAGGAGTCTGTTTTCAGCACTAATTCAGGGGCCTCTGGCTTTTCATATTCGGAATCAATCCCAGTGAAACCTATAAAAGGTAACAGATGATAGAGAGGGTGGAAATTAAAATAGGTCTGTTTCTTCAGCACAAGTCTCTGCTATGCTGAAGTTCATTTTTACACTCCCCCTTTTAGGTTACAGGGTTATATTACTGAAACTTCTTTCTGGGGAGAAGATTTCTAATTAAACTTTTGTTCCTTCTGTGAACATAAACAGTCGATCCTCCTTATTCACAGCGATCACGTTCAATAAAATTGACACAAACACAGAAGTAGTGAGTACTAAACCACAGCTCCAAGGAAAAACATGGAGGTGGGTTCCTGTGAGCCTCCTGTCACCAAATTTTTATCAACCAATTAATATATAACTTTTTATGAGTATTTCTTTATATATATATAGTTGATTTGTTAACACCAAAATAATGGCTACGAGTACCAGAACTCACATGTGAACAAAGCTTATCTAACACGTGTATTTTCTCCCCAAGGCAGGTCAGTCTTCCTGCAGTTCAGACAACTAGACAACACTTCAGCACCATGCCAAGGTAGAGGAGTGCATTTTAAAAAGGCAAAATCACCAACAAAAAGCCAAAAAACAAGACATGGCACTAAATAGGCCGTGTGAAGGACACTTCTTTACAGCATGGGAGCTGAAACACAAAGGCGTTGTTCAAACTTGAGCTGGGAGCGTGTACTCTGGGTGACTAAAATGTTGCTGCTCTGTGTGTGTTTACAAGCCAAAGCACTGTGGCTACACTGATGTGGGGGTTACAAATAAACTCGAGTGAGCAGGCACATGTGCAGATCTGGAATCTTCAAATAATGAGGATAGATAATACTTCTATCACCTTTCCTTTTCTCTGTTAAGTAAGTGTCTTGTATGAAGAAACAGGAATGAATACCAATTGACCCAGAGCATCCAATTTCTCCACAGGGACACAGGATATAGTGCCTAAGCTCTGGGCATACAACCAACCTCATCAAGGTTTTTTTTCTTCTCAGTACAAAAACTGATGCCAAGTCAATCTGTCCATTATATTTACCAGGATTATCTGCAGCCAAATTAAAGCTCTGCAGGCTTCTTCTGCCATCACAGTAAGTGTTCAAATCACATTAAGTTAATCAAGATCAATTAACTACTATTATGGACGGAGGAGCCTGGAAGGCTGCAGTCCATGGGGTCGCTGAGGGTCGGACACGACTGAGCGACTTCACTTTCACTTTTCACTTTCATGCATTGGAGAAAGAAATGGCAACCCACTCCAGTGTTCTTGCCTGGAGAATCTCAGGGACGGGGGAGCCTGGTGGGCTGCCGTCTATGGGGTCACACAGAGTCGGACACGACTGAAGCGACTTAGCAGCAGCAGCAGCTCAAGCAAAACGTAGGTGAGGAATCCTGTTATATCATCAAATACATTCCACAATCAAATGCAATCAATTTAGGTATTAACCACTATTTAGATTTTCCCTATCACATATGTGCTACTGTGTAACTGCTAGAAGAGAAAGAATACATCTTGCTACCACAGAATGGGCTGGCTGAGCTAAAAGTATGATATTCCTGTCTTTCACATTATTCCATACCTAAGTCATTCAGGGCCTGTTTGCCTTGGAACACCAATTCCTGGGTTAGAACGGTAAATACGAATTTAAAATTATTACTATTAAGAGGCATAGGCATCAAATGAACTGACTTACAAAACAGAAAGAGACTCACAGGCTTAGAGAACAAACTTAATGTTTGCAGGAGGAGAAGGATAAGGGGAAGGGACAGTTAGGGACTTTGGGATGGACAAGTACACTCTGTTATACTTAAAATGGAAAACCAAAAGGAGCTACTGTATACCACAGGGAACTCTGCTCAAAGTTATGTGGCAGCCTCGATGGGAGGGGAGTTTGGGGAAGAATGGATACATATATTATGTATGGCTGAGTCCCTTTGCTATTCACCTGAAATTATCACAACATTGTTCATTGACTATATTTCAATACAAAATTCAAAGTTTTTTTTCTTAACAAGAGGCATAGGTATCAAAAAAGCTTTAAGATGAACACTATAAGTCTACAACCCACCTATTTCATTCTTTTTCTATCTCATATTCCTAAGTATCACATGAGTCCCAAGCCCAAGAAGAAATTTTTGCAATACTGATACTTCCAACAGTACTACTGGTGAGTTATAATAACATAGGTAGGGAACAAACAAATCTGGTTATTTAAAACTCTAGTTCATAAGTTCTAATTCTCAAATGTAGCTACAACTTGGAATCACCAGGTCCAATCCTCAAGAGACTCTGATTTCATTGATCTGGAATTCAGCCTTGGCACTAAATTTTTTAAGTTCTCCTGGGTGATCCTTGTGTGCAGCAAAGCTTGAGAAAGAAGAGAAAGCTTGAGAAACCTCCTAACCTGTGTTAGGAGGTTTGGTTTAACATTTTAAAAGTCCAGGAAGTTTCTTCCTAAATAATTTATCCCGTAAGTGATTATACTAAATGTACATCGTGAGGAAAACATTTATATAAGTAGATTATAACTACTTAAGCATTAATCATGAAAATAATCTAGGTATTAAGGTATCTGACATAGGCATACACTTACAGTTTAGTAATGTCATATAAAACCCTGAGGTCTGCTGAATGGATGTAATACCACCTGTCCTTGAATTTTTACCATCAAGGGTCATTGCTAGGAAACTCTCTAAGCACCACTCTAACAAGTAAATGATTTCTAAAAACTACCCAGTCAGGAACTCTAGTATCATGGCTAACCTAAAATAAATAAATGTGGGTACACTTATGCACATAGGTATGTATTAACCTAAGGAACGTTTTATCAACACCTAATCAGAGGAATTAAGAAATACTTGGCAAACAAGCAACATGGAGAAAACTGAACTAATACAAACATACTCCCAGATACAGAATGCAAACTGCAAGTGACTTAAGGTATTTTGGCTTTGGTCTTATTATTCAACTTTACATCCCTAGCACCAAATACAAACTTTGCAAATAGCAGAGATCAATGTGCTGAACACGTGACTTCTACTCCACCTTCCATACCACCCCACAAGCATTTATTGTGTATATGCACTAAGTATTATGCTTTGGGCCATTTGCTGTGGTTTAGTCGCTCAGTCGTGTCTGACTTTCTGCGACCCAGCACATCAGTCTTCCCTATCATTCACCATCTCCCAGTATTTGCTCAAACTCATGTCCATTGAGTTGGTGATGCCATCAAACCATCTCACCCCCTGTTGTCTCCTTCTCCTGACTTCAATCTTTCCCAGCAGCAGGACCTTTTCCAATCAGTAGGCTTTTCACATTAGGCGGCCAAAGGACTGGAGCCTCAGCATCAGTCCTTCCAATGTATAGTCAGGGTTGATTTCCTTTAGGATTGACTGGTTTGATCTCCCTGCTGTCCAAGAGACTATCAAGAGTATCCACCAGCCCCATGGTTCAAAGGAATCAATTCTTTGGCACTCAGCCTTTTTTATCTTCGGCACTCAGCCTTTTTTTCTGTCTAGCTCTCACATCCATACATGACTAGTAGAAAAACCATAGCCTTGACTATACAGACTTTTGATGGCAAAGTAACATCTCTGCTTTTTAATATGCTGTCTAGATTTGTCATTGCTTTTCTTCCAAGGAGCAAGTGTCTTTTAATTTCATGGCTGCAGTCACTGTCTGCAGTGATTCTGGAACCCAAGAAAATTAAGTCTGTCAAATAAACATCAAATAGATGCTTCCCCATCTATTTGCCATGAAGTAATGGGACCGGCTTAAAGCTCAACATTCAGAAAACGAAGATCATGGCATCTGGTCCCATCACTGCATGGGAAATAGATGGGGAAACAGTGGAAACAGTGTCAGACTTTATTTTTGGGGGGCTCCAAAATCACTGCAGATGGTGACTGCAGCCATGAAATTAAAAGACGCTTACTCCTTGGAAGAAAAGTTATGACCAACCTAGATAGTATATTCAAAAGCAGAGACATTACTTTGCCGACTAAGGTCAGTCTAGTCAAGGCTATGGTTTTTCCTGTGGTCATGTATGGATGTGAGTTGGACTATGAAGAAGGCTGAGCGCCAAAGAATTGATGCTTTTGAACTGTGGTGTTGGAGAAGACTCTTGAGAGTCCCTTGGACTGCAAGGAGATCCAACCAGTCCATTCTAAAGGAGATCAGCCCTGGGATTTCTTTGGAAGGACTGATGCTAAAGCTGAAACTCCAGTACTTTGGCCACTTCATGCGAAGAGTTGACTCATTGGAAAAGACTCTGATGCTGTGGGGGATTGGGGGCAGGAGAAGGGGACAACCGAGGATGAGATGGCTGGATGGCATCACTGACTCGATGGATGTGAGTCTGAGTGAACTCCAGGAGTTGGTGATGGACAGGGAGGCCTGGCATGCTGCAATTCATGGGGTTGCAAAGAGTCGGACACGACTGAGTGACTGAACTGAACTGAATGGGACCAGATGCTATGATCTTGGTTTTCTGAATGTTGAGTTTTAAGCCAGCTTTTTCACTCTCCTCTTTCACCTTCATCAAGAGGCTCTTTAATTCCTCTCGCCTTCTTCCATAAGAATGGTGTCATCTGCCTATCTGAGATTATTTATATTTCTCCCTGCAATCTTAATTCCAGCTTGTGCTTCATCCAGCCCAGCATTTTGCATGATGTACTCTGCATATAAGTTAAATAAGCAGAGTAACAATATACCATTTGACATACTCCTTTCCCAATTTGGAACCAGTCCATTGTTTCATGTCCAATTCTACCTGTTGCTTCTTGACCTGAATACAAATTTCTCAGGAGGCAGGTACGGTGGTCTGGTATTCCCATCTCTTGAAGAATTTCCCACAGGCTGTTGTGATCCACACAGTCAAAAGCTTTAGCGTAGTCAATGAAGCAGATTTTTTTCTGGAATTCTCTAGCTTTTTCTATGATCCAACGGATGTTGGCAATTTGATCTCTGGTTCCTCTGCCTTTTCTAAATCCAGTTTGTACATCTGAAAGTTCCCAGTTCACATACTACTGATGCCTCGCTGGGAGGATTTTTTTTTTAATTAATTTATTTATTTTAATTGGAGACTAATTACTTTAGTATATTATAGTAGTTTTTGCCATACATTGACATGAATCAGCCATGGGTGTACTTGTGTTCCCCATCCTGAACCCCCCCCACCCTGGCTTGGAGGATTTTGAGCATTACTTTGCCAGCACATGAAATGAGGACAATTGTGTGGTAGTTTGAGCATTCTTTGGCATTGCCTTTCTTTGGGATTGGAATGAAAACTGACCTTTTCCAGTCCTGTGGCTACTGCTGAGTTTTCCAAATTTGTTGGCATATTGAGTGCAGCACTTTCACAGCATCATCTTTCAGGATTTGAAATAGCTCAACTGGAATTCCATCACCTCCACTAGCTTTGTTCATAGTGATGCTTCCTAAGGCCCACTTGACTACACACGCCAGGATGTCTGGCTCTAAGTGAGTGATCACACCATTGTGGTTATCCAGATCATTACGATCTTTTTTGTATAGTTCTTCTGTGTATTCTTGTCATCTCTTCTTAGTATCATCTTCTTCTGTTAGGTCCCTACTATTTCTGTTCTTTTATTGAACCCACCTTTCCATGAAATGTTCCTTTGGTATCTCTAATTTTCTTGAAGAGATCTCTAGTCTTTCCCATTCTATTTCTTTCCTCTATTTCTTTGCATTGATCACTTATAAAGGCTTTCTTATTTCTCCTTGCTATTCTCTGGAAGTTTACATTCAGATGGGTTTATCTTTCCTTTCCTCCTCTGCCTTTCATTTCTCTTCTTTTCTCAGCTATTTGTAAGGCCTCCTCAGACAACCATTTTGCCTTTCTGCATTTCTTTTTCTTCAGGATGGCTTTGATCACCGTCTCCTGTATAATATCATGAACCTCCGTCCATAGTTCTTCAGGAACTCTATCGGATCTAATCCCTTGAATCTATTTGTCATTTTCACTGAATGGTCCAGTGGTTTTCCCTATTTTCTTCAATTTAGGTCTGAATTTTGCAATAAGAAGTTCATGATCTGAGATACAGTCTTCTTTTTACTGTCTGTATAGAGCTTTTCCATCTTCAGCTACAAAGAATATAATCAATATAATCAATCTGATTTTCATATTGACCATCTGGTATATTAATGTGTACAGTCATCTCTTGTGTTGCTGGAAGAGAGTGTTTACTATGACTAGTGTGTTCTCTTAGCAAAACTCTGTTTGCCTTTGCCCTGCTTCATCTTGTACTCCAAGGCCAAGCCTGCTGTTACTCCAGGTATCTCTTGACTTCCTAATTTTAGGCCATGCTTTGTGCTAAATTCTAATAACACAAAAAATGGTAAAGAGGGCGCTTACTCCAGGTGGGCAGACAAATCTACCTCCCTCACCAATCCATCCTTGCAAAAACAACAAAACCAACTACAGTTAAAATAAGTAAAAGATTCAGACATTGGGATCCTGGACACATCCTTCAGCTTCCCTTTGCAAATCTCTATGACGAACAAACAGAAGTGAACACTGATCATCAACAGAGAAAGCTGTGTGCTTATTCACTCAGTCGTGTCCGACTCTTTGCAACCCCATGGGCTGTAGCCCACCAGGCTCCTCTGTCAATGGAATTCTCCAGGCAAGAATACTGGAGTGGGTTGCCATGCCTTCCTCCAGGGATCTTCCCAACCCAGGGATCAAACCCAGGTCTCCCGCATTGGAGGCAAATTCTTTACTGTCTGGGCCACCAGGGAAGCCCATGAATACTGGAGTGGGTAGCCCATCCCTTGTCCAAGGGATCTTCCCGACCCAGGAATTGAATCAGGGTCTCCTGCATTGTAGACGGATTCTTTACCGGCTGAGCTACCAGGTAAGCCAGAGGGTGACCTAGAAATTAAATGGATAAACTGGTTCCCTTCCTGTTGTCATCGTATTCAGGATTAGTCTCCCTGAGTCAAGAAAGTACAGGCTTCATGGGTGAAACTGAGCTTCCAAGGTGGCAAGACTGGACACGAGCCTGCTCAAGGAACCAAAATGCACCACCAGATTCAGTGGAACTCGCCCCAACTGCTAATGCGTCCCTAGGCCCAGACAAAAGAGTCCAGCATAACAAGCATTTTCCTTCCTGTTCCACCTTTTCCTTTTCAGGGTCAGAAGCTGGTGCCAAAATCTATACTTGATAGAACTCCTGGGAGCTTCTGATAGTCTCAGGCTATCATATTCCCTGCTGGGAAGGCAAATAAAAGTTATCAGCATGAGTTGATCCCAAACAATGTAAACTAAATATCTATCTTTGATGCTTTTTTCATGTTGGCCTGCTCTCTCTTACTGTTAATACTAATAACAGACCAGGACTAATGTCAAAGGATGTCTAAAAGATAAATAGAATGATTGGTATCAAAGGCCACAGAGGAACAACTTCTAAATGTCTCTTTGCCAAATATTCATCAGAGTTGAAACTCTGGGAACAGACTATAAAACTGAAAATACAAGCTGCATGTACTTTGATATGTTAATTCAATCTAATGCAACAATCATACATAGAATGAATTTCAGATCATTCCAAGCAACATGTTATACATAAGAATGAGACATTTTCGTTGCTCTCAAGATGCTTATAATTTCAGCATTTTCCCCATTCACTATGGAATTTCTTACATTTTCACTAGAACAAAGACCACAGAAGTGCTAGGCACCAAATTACACCAATAGGTTTCCACCAGCCCCCAAAGTCCAAGTCCTCTAAAACTTATGAGTAGGATTTTAACCTGATGGATGATACTGAGTGTACACAATACTACTACTGGTTAGGCCTGAGAGATACAACTGTGTAGTAAGACCCACTTACTCTTCTCAAGGAGCTTCAAGTTGTTTGAATACTGTCATCTCTTAGAAAAGATTATCAGTCTCAGATATGGTAAGATGAAATACTTAAGGAAAGACAAACTGGGAAAAAAACATATTACTTACCTTTAATTTCTCCAGCCCGTGCTTTTTTGTAGAGTCCCTTGACATCCCTCTGTTCACAAACATGCAGGGGAGCATCGACAAACACTTCGAAGAAAGGCAAACTTGCACCCTCGTGAATCCGCCTTGCATTGTTGCGATCCTTAGAAAAAAGATCCACGCAGAAACGTAACAAAGAATAATCACAGGAACCAAGGGTACTATATTAATAACAAGGACAAGTCAAAGAGCTTGTCGGTTGAGTTAGCGCAAAATGTATTAGTCAAAGTTTAATTTAGATTTTAAAAATATAAACTGAAAATAAAAACCCAAGAAATTAGGGTAACAAGCCCATTCTGCATTAAGAATTTTAAAAGGGTTGCTATTCTGAAAATCAGATATACTGGGAAGGTCCAGGATGGAGAACAATAAATGTCCCACAAAAACGTTCACCTAAACTTCATGAGGAACGTGAGCCAAAGTTCAGCTTGAATGCAAATGCCATTAGGCCACTCTTTTAACAACTCACTCAACCTCAGCCTGTGCTGGCCTGAAAGCAACTTCACCAGAAATCCATTCAGAACCCTGAGGCTAGCTTATTCTCTTGCCAAATACTAACCCCTGCAGCCACTACACATCTCTAACATGCCCCAAACTTTATTTTTCTGCCTGGCTCCTAACCCCCAACTCTGGTAATTACTTCATCGCCCAGTCTAAAATCTCTCCACCCTGTCTTCTGGAATACTCCGCCCTTTTAAGTGAACTAATTCTTCTTTCTGATCTGAACTAAAACCAAGGTCTCCCTTCAGGCTTCACTGCCCTGCCTGTTCTCAAAGTCAGGCTCCACCTTCACTCTATCCATCCAAGGCAGCGGCACCATTTTTGTTGTCATTTACCATCATTCTTACGGTCCCTCCACTCAAGCCTGCTTCCACTCTTACTAGTGGCCACACCTGTAACTTTAAAAAGAAAATCCCCAGACATGAATGCTCTCCATCTCCCCTCTGCCGTATAAATATACCTACATTCCCTCCTGCACGCCTCCTGTCACAGATTGAAAATGCCCTACCCCACAATGGAATACTACTCAGTCATAGAAAAGAAGGAGATTTTGCCATCTGTCGCAACATGGACGGGCCTGGAGGGCATTATGCTGATTAAACAAGTTTCACAGAGAAAGACTAATATTGTGTGGTATCACTTACACATGGAATCTTAAAAAATACAACAAGCTAGTGAATATAACAAAGAAGAAGCAAACTTACAGAGAGAAAATCAGTGATTACCAATGGGGAGAGGGAAGGGGCAACACAGGGGTGGGGGAGCAAGAGATACAAACTACTCGGTACAAGATAGGTTCAAGGATGTACTGTACGACACAGGGAATGAAGCCAATATTTTGTAATAACTGTAAATGGAAAGTAACTATTAAAATTATATGTTAAAAAAAATCTCCTTCTGAATAGTTAGGGGTTGGAGATGGACACGTACATATTGCTATGATTAAAACGGATAGCAGACAAGGATCCGCTGTCTAGCACACAGAATTCTGCTCAATGTTGTGTGGTGGCCTGGATGGGAGGGGAGTTGGGGGGAGAATGGATATATGTGTATGTATGGCTGAGTCCCTTTGCTGTTCACCTGAAACTGTCACAACATTGTTAATTGGCTATATCCCAATATAAAATAACAAGTTAAAGAATCAAAATCCCTTCCCTCTAATGAAACTTGTTCAGTCCACGATTCCTGCTTCACCTGCATAGCAGACAAGGATCCGCTGTCTAGCACACAGAATTCTGCTCAATGTTGTGTGGTGGCCTGGATGGGAGGGGAGTTGGGGGAGAATGGATATATGTGTATGTATGGCTGAGTCCCTTTGCTGTTCACCTGAAACTGTCACAACATTGTTAACTGGCTATATCCCAATATAAAATAACAGGTTAAAGAATAAAAATCCCTTCCCTCTAATGAAACTTGTTCAGTCCACGATTCCTGCTTCACCTGCCATCTTCAACCTTCTCTTTCTTCTCTGGCAACAAACAAGTAAAAGTCACTATTTTCCGTTAAAAACAGGTGAACAAACAAATGATACAAAAATCCCCATCATCAAAAACAGGTGAACAAACAAATGATACAAAAATCCCCATCATCAAAAACAGGTGAACAAACAAATGATACAAAAATCCCCATCATCAAAAACAGGTGAACAAACAAATGATACAAAAATCCCCATCATCAAAAACAGGTGAACAAACAAATGATACAAAAATCCCCATCATCAAAAACAGGTGAACAAACAAATGATACAAAAATCCCCATCATCAAAAACAGGTGAACAAACAAATGATACAAAAATCCCCATCATCAAAAACAGGTGAACAAACAAATGATACAAAAATCCCCATCATCATGGGCACTTGCCAGGCCATTCTGCCCACATTTCACACTACTAACCGTCCATACCCCAACAAGGCTACTCCCTGTGGATCCCACGCAGGCTGCCCAGGGCTCCTTCCACTTCACCCCTCGCTGCAGCACTGGTGTTGCCCACAGCTGATCAGGAGCCCACTGCTCACCCCACGCAGTCCCGGGGCACTCTTCTCAACTGCTTTCACAGTGGAAACTACAACCTACACACCACCTCTCCAGCCTGAACTCTGTCCATTTCTGAAATTAAATACCCTTTTGAAACTTCCTCCTACATACACCCTCCTGGACATCGCCCATGTACCTTGAACATGTCCAAAAACTGAACGCATTCTCTTTTCTCCCAGGCTTTCCTTCCCACCCATACTGCCCAAATCAAGGGATAATAACACTATTCACCTGGAATCCCCAGAGTTTTCCTGGTTCCTTCCCTTTGCCGTCCCATCTTGTGCATTTTGCCACAAAGTCCTTCAGATTTTATCTCCAGACATTACACTAATCCACTCCTCGCCTAACTTCTGGTTCCAGCTTATTTCTCTTGCCTGGACAAGTGTGACCCCTTTTAATCAGTCTACTGGCTTCCAGCTTTGATCTTCTCAAAGGCACACTCTACACTGTACCCAGGATGACAAGATGATGCAAATTCAACCACGTCACTAAACTCTTCAGAGACCGCCCCCCTCCATCACCATCAAGGTAAAACCCAAGCTTCTCAGAGTGACATGACAGGCCCCCTTCACCTGGGTCAGCATTCTCAAGGCTTGCACTCGACGTCCTATTGATAATTAATGCCAGTCTTTCTACCAGCTTGCTTGGATCTTACGCTTTGCCATACCCCCTGCAAACACGCTCACCCCTCTCCTGTGGCTACAGCACTGTGCTTCCTCAGAGTAAGCTCCATGCTGAGTCCTCAGGAACCCTGCCCCACGCGTCCCGGCTGGCTGAGGGCCTCGCTTCCTCTGAGTTCTCAGTGCTCAGTCACTCACTCGTGTCTGACTCTTCGTAACTCCATGGACTGCAGCCCACCAGGCTCCTCTGTCCATGGGATCTTCCAGGAAAGAAAACTGGAGCAGGTTGCCATTTCCAACTCTAGGGGATCTTCTGGACCCAGGGATCAAACCCGCATCTCTTGCATCTCCTGTATTAGCAGGTCGATTCTTTACCACTGTGCCATCTGGGAAAGTACCCACCATGTACCTGTCACAGATCCTAATGTACTGAAATAATTTCACAAGCTTTTCTGGCACAGCAGTTCAGTGGCGATCCTACTATTCCAACTGTCCTTTCAAATGAAGGTGTTCCCAAGTTTCCATCTGTCACTCTCTTCTCGTTCTCTATACTCTTGTTTTCTCAGTTTCATCAAGGCTTCAACTAATTGAGTTAATGACTTCCAAAACTATATCTCAATTCTATAAAACGTTCCTGAGCTCCAGAACACATTTCCAAATAACCCAGTGGTCATCTTCACCTAGGTACGCCACCGACACTTCAAATCTAATCCACCTAAAATGACACAGTTTTCTCCTCCCTTCTTACTCTACATCTTCTAACTCAATCAGACCATCTTCTCTTCAGAAAGCACCCCCTATCATGTTCACCCTCAATTCTGCAATCAATCCAGGCATGACATCCCACTGATGCTCCATGCTCAAGAGCTCTCAAATATGCCCCATCTTTTCTGTTCCCATGGCCAGTGCCTGAATTCACCCCAAAAGCCTCCTAACTATTCTCCTACCTCTAGACCATTCTCACTCCAGGCTTTACGGTGACCTCACGAAAATATATACCCAGAGACACCTTTCCGCAGCACAATCTCAGCTCTCCACCACCCCTGGGGCAAAGTCCTGAGCAGTCTGGAGTTTGCTGTGAGATTGCTGCAAATGGCTCGAGCTGCATCTTTCCTCATGCTTATCCTGCAGAGCAGCCAAAACAAACTACCTACAGTCCCCCAGGCACAATTCTCTCACATGTCCATGCTTTTGTAACTACTGCAGTATCTCCTCTGTCTGAAATAGCTTTCCCCCTCCGGTCTAACTGGTACACTGAGTCACCCTTGCTGACTCACCTCACGCAGCACCACCTCTTTGCATCTTCCACAGCAGTTTTCATACATGTACCCAATCGCTTGCCTTGAGATCACATCTCTATGCTCCCACCAGATCACTTACCAACTCCTTAAGGATAAGAATTATCAGGTTTATTTTTACAACCAAAATGCCCAAGTTCAGGGGTGACATAGAAGAATACACATATCCTATATAATATGACTTGGTACAAATATTATCGTGGATTTTTGACATGCTATAAGCATAATCTAAACCTCATTTCCATTCTCAGTGCTTTTAGGCATGAGATCAACAAAAATTTTATTCCATGCTATGGAAACAACAGGGCCAAAAAAAGCATATTAGCATATACTTTTAGATACCCAGGTCTCAGTTGCTAGCTCTCCAAAGGTATTACTGACTTTTTCTTTTTCCAAGAACTGCAAAGATTCCAAGAAGGTGCAAGAATATCACCATTATTAAATATCACTGTGAAAACTGTTTCTATCCAAGGATTGAGGAACTCTAACAACTCTCATTCTCTTACACATTTCATTAGCTAGAACACTTTAAGCTGATGTATTGACACTGATCCCAATGCTTCAGGAAAATGAAAAGCAGCTAGTCCTCAAAGGGAGAAGGCAATGGCACCCCACTCCAGTACTCTTGCCTGGAAAATCCCATGGACGGAGGAGCCTGGTAGGCTGCAGTCCATGGGGTCGCTAAGAGTTGGACACTACTGAGTG
Organism: Cephalophus harveyi; assembly: GCA_006410635.1. NCBI lineage: Eukaryota > Metazoa > Chordata > Mammalia > Artiodactyla > Bovidae > Cephalophus > Cephalophus harveyi. The sequence goes on along the minus strand of SJYT01048400.1, from coordinate 91,506 downwards.
ACTTCACTTTCACTTTTCTCTTTCATGCACTGGAGAAGGAAATGGCAACCCACTCCAGTATTCTTGCCTGGAGAATCCCAGGGATGGGAGAGCCTGGTGGGCTGCCGTCTATGCGGTCGCATAGAGTCGGACACGACTGAAGCAACTTAGCAGCAGCAGCAGCAGTCCTCAAAGAACCCTTTACGACTCCTGGTACACTTCAATTCAGTGAATCTCTGTGATTAACACTCAATCTCGCACTTAATCTATAATCTTTACAGCTCAAATTTTTTTTTTAAGTCTAAGTAACCCATCCAGATTTATGTTACAATAATAGAATTGTGCTATTACTTATTACACTTACTGAATACTTACTACACATTATCCCTGTGCTGAGAGCAGTGAATGCATGATTTACACCTAATCTTCAGAGCAACTCTAGCCTGGAAAATTCCATGGGCAGAGGAGCCTGGTGGGGCCACAAAGAGACACAACTGAGCGACTGAGCGCACGCACGCAAGCACACATGCACATGCGTACACACACACACAGCAATCCTACAAGGTAAGCATTACCTGAGCTTGGAAGGTTAAGTAAACTGGCCAAGGTCCTAACAGTAACTGGGAGAGCTGAGATTTCAGTCTCTTGTTTCTGGCTTCTAAGCTGCTATCTTTAACCACTAAGCTATCTCACCTGTTTTTACATATCTAGGCTCCCTAAGAGGCTATGCTATCACTTAATAAATATCTACTGTGTTCTAAATATCTACTGTGTTCCCGGATCTGGGCTTAGCGTCAAGGTTATACAGACCAATCAGATGGAACCCCAGCATCAAGGAGCCAGTGGGGTTTACAGGAAGCAAAGCACAGTGGGCAAGAGCATGGATCCCCGTGACGCTGTCTGGGAGCAAATCCTTGCTCCTCCATGCAGTATGTGGGCCTGGGTGATTTACAACTCTGTTTCCTCACCTCCACCCTCCTTACTGAGTGATGAGAACTAAGTGAGCTAGTTCACATGAAAGCACTTTAAAACTGTTATCAGTACACAGTAAGTGTCCAGTAAATGCTGGCTGCTACTATTATCATCATCACTGTTATCATTACTGCTATTACATCATCAACCAAAAAACTGGTATTTATAATAAAACAAGGTGACCTCCCTGGTGGTACAGTGGATAAGAATCCATCCGCCAATGTATGCCACCACTAGTGAGCCCACGTGCCACAACTACTGAAGCTCATCATCCGCCTAGAGCCTGTGCTCCAAAACAAAAGCCATCACAATGAGAAACCTGCACACCACAATGAAGAGGAGTCCCCGCTCACCCCAACTAGAGAAAGCCCGCACAAAGCAACAAACAGCCAGCACAGCCAAAAATTAATTTTTTTTAATGTGTTAGGTATAATACCAAGGGCAACCCAGACAGATACCCAGCAAAGTCTGAGAAGAGGAGATACCCAGCCTGAGACTCAGAGTATGAACAGGGGTCAACTGATGCTGAGGTGAGGCTAGGAGGAAGGAGATGAATGCCTTCTAGGCAGAGGGAAATGAAATTCTCATGAGGAAAAACAACATGATTTTTCTCAAAGAAATACAAAGAAGTGAACGAATGCTGCTATGGTCTCTATGAAAAAATGTGATGAAAGATGAGCCTCAGGAATTGTGAGCAAAAAAAGTCCCAACAGGACACATGTTAAGAAATCTAACATTTTCCCTGGTGTTAAATGCATATTGAGTCTTTATTATAGGTTTTGTGAACTGAAAAGTCAAACTTGAAATAATTTGGCCACTGACTTGGTCAACAACTTTGGTTATACTTGGTAGGGGTCAGGGCATGAGTGGGTAACAGCAAGCTTTTCAAAAATGAATTTACTTAGAAAGTTGCAGCACAGAAATGCTGTAGGTTAATTGTTTTAATTTGGATTTAGCCTCAGAGTACATGTCAATGTTTACATTACTTGCTTTTTCTGACACCATATTCTCAATATATGTAATTAAAACCACAATGGTGCAAAAGCCACATACCTGAGTATAAGGTGATATAAAACTTGTGATGCACACTAAGCCAGCATCTGCAAACAGCTTAGCTACTTCAGCGATGCGTCGAACGTTCTCTTCCCTGTCTTCAGGACTAAAGCCAAGATTTTTATTGAGACCTTGACGAATGTTGTCACCATCCAAAGTGTAGCATGGAATACCATGGCAAACCAAGTATTCCTCCAAAGCCATGCTTACTGTGGTCTTTCCTGCTCCAGATAAGCCTAAAAGTGAACAGTCCACAGATTTCAGATAGAAAATTGAGGATAATTACTTAGTAATAAAGAATTTTAATCACAGGCTTAATTATATTCATTATTCAAAGCAATATCTTAGTAACATTCTTTATCCAATATTCCTCTGTAAGATTTTACTATGTCTTAGCTAGAAAAACATCTATAATTTAAATATAATAAGCGTTTATGTTTTAGTAATTCCTATCTAAATCCAAAGGTATCCCAGAAATCACTGAGCTACAAAGGCTTAACCACTCTGAATATTATATTTGGTTGAGTACAGATATTCACCAAGTCCTCTCGTTACCACTATTCTAAAGCTGCATGCCAATTCTAAAACAAAGTTATATGCCCAAGTTACTTCTGGTGAGGGTAGGAAAAGAAAAGACCAAAGTCAGTGAAATAAATATTAGAAAGTGACCTCTAGATCCCAGGATCGACACTCCCAAAGGCATGATAAAAGTAACTGAGAATCTAATTTATAACATAATTAATCTAGAAAGAAAAGAATATTCTCATTTTACCTTCCTCTACTAATGATGTTTAGTCACTAAATGATGAGAAGTGAAGGAAAAGAAAGAGTATATTTATGCACTAAGATGTGCCATCTTAGGGAGTATGTTATTACAGAATTCACAACTAAGACAGTTAGGAGACAAGAGATAAAACACTGAACCTCATGTACTGAAACTGTTGACGTTTCAGTATAGAAGGCAAACTTAAAAATAAATTTTAAAAAGGATGATATGTCAAAAGGATCAATATAGCATTAGATGCTTTCTACATTAAAAATGTATATTAACAAGCATAGTGGGCAGTATATTTTCCAACACTGGCCTAAAAGCTTTTTTACAACAGGACGTTGCCACTGTCCCATTCACAGGCAGAGTCTATTGTATTTCCCAGCCCTTCAATCTGGGCTGGGCTGGACTTAGGACTCACCTATAACCAAAAGAATACAGTGAAAATGATGATGCGTGACTTCCAAGACTGGGTCAGAAAAAGCTATTCAGCTTCTCTTTGGATATTTAATTTGAGAGAAGCCAGCTGTTAAACAGGGCTTCCCTGATGGCTCAGCTATAAAGAATCCACCTGCCAATGCAGGAGGCTCCAGTTTGACCCCTCGGTCGAGAAGATCCCCTGGAGAAAGAAATGGCAACCTCCTCCAGTATTCTTGCCTGGAGAATCCCCTGGACAGAGGAGCCTGGCAGGCTACAGTCCACAGGGTCAGAAAGAGTCAGACTCGACTTAGCGACTACACAACAGCTGTTAAATACTCTGAGACCACATGCTGGAGAAATGAGAAGTAGGTGTTCTAGCTGATAATCCGAGCCAGCTAAGATCCCGGCTGACAAGCAGCACCTACTATGACGCTCCTGCGGACACCCAACCAGCTATGGCTTTACGTGACTGGAGCCCAAGCCAGCATGCCTGCAGCCAAGCAAGACCCAGAGGGAACTGCCCAGCAGAGCCCTCCTGACCTCCTCACCCACAAAACGGTGAGCAAATTAAAATGGCTGTTCCGCACCACTAGGTTTTGGGTAACTTGTTACGCATCAAAAATGAGTGAACACAGAGGCTGGGGAGAATGGATTTTTCTGTCCTTTGCTTATTGTTGTTTTAAACAGGGTCTCTGTGCATGCAATTACTTAAACTAAAATGAGGTCACACTAAATCCAGGGGCTGGTGTTTTTATAACAAGGCCATGTGAAGGCGAAAGCAGACGCTGGAGTGCTGTGCCTGCAAGCCAGGGAACGCTAAGGACTGCCAGAAGCACCGGGCGCCAGGAGAGGGGCGCGGGGCAGCCTGTCCCTCAGGGCCGACAGGAGGAAGCCACCCTGACTTCAGGCCTCCAGCCGCCTCCTAAACTGTGAGGGAATATAAACTGTTGCTGTCTGAAGCCACTCAGTTTGCAGCAATTTGTTACAGGGGCCCTGGTGAAATAATATACAAATCAACATAAAAATACAAAGAAAGCTGACCTGAAACAAAATCTGAGAAAAGGCAGTGTTTCAAGAAAATGGCGTACAAACCTGGACAGATCTGGTTAAGCTACTGAATTGAAAGAAAAAGAAAGAAGTCATGAATTCTGTATCCAACAATATTGTCAAAAAAAAAAAAAACCACACACAATTAACAAGCCTGGTCTGGTGAATATATAGAATACTGCCCACATCAGGGGAATGCATTTTCTTCTCAAACAGACAATTATGAAATTGATCACATTCTATTCCTGAAGGTAAGCACCAAAAAAAAAAAAAAAAATCTGATAAACAGCATTTATAAACATCATTAGTGGTAAAATAAAGGGAATATACTAGGTTCAAGAAAAAGAGTACTCAATTTTTTAAAGATCAATTCACACCAAATTGATCTTTAGACACAACGTAACCCCAAACCAAATCCCAACAAGATTTTGGGGGAATTGGTCAAACAGATTACAAAATTCATACAATACAAAGAGCAAAAAAAAAAAAAATTCAAGATATTTCCAATGAAGAAGGTAAGAAGACTTACTCCACTGAATTTCAGGACTTTACAAACATACAGTAATTAAAACAGTGTGGTAAAAAGAGAGGAATAGACAAGGTATACCAGTGGAATCAATGAAAGTTCCCAGAAACAGACCCACACATAAGTGGAAACGTGATCTATGATAGCTGGCACAGCAGATCAGAGAGAAAAAGGATACCCTCATCTATATATTCTCTTGGGACAACTGATTATCTACATGGAAAAAAAAGAAAATTGATCCCTCCCTCATACTACATACAAGAACCAACTGCAGAAAGATAAAGAGCCTAAAAAAGCAAATACATGAATTTGCTGGCAAAGGTCTTCTAGTCAGAGCTATGGTTTTTCCAGTAGTCATGTACAGATGTGAGAGTTGGACCATAAAGAAGGCTGAGCCCCAAAGAACTGATGCTTTCGAACTGTGGTGCTGGAGAAGACTCTTCAGGTCCACTGAACTGCAAGGAGATCCAACCAGTCCATCTTAAAGGAAACCAGTACTGAATATTCATTGGAAGGCCTGATGCTAAAGCTGAAGCTCCAATATTTTGGCCACTTGATGCGAAGAGCTGACTCACTGGAAAAGACCCTGATGCTGGGAAAGACTGAGGGCAGGAGGAGAAGGGGTCAACAGAAGATGAGATGGTTGGATGGCATTACCAACTCAATGGAGATGAGTTTGATCAAACTCCAGGAGACAGTGAAGGACAGGGAAGCCTGGTGTGTTGCAGTCCATGGGGTCACAGTCAGACATGACTGAATGACTGAACAACAAAGAGCCTAAATGAGAAAAGCAAAACTTCTGAAAGAAAGTATAGGAAAAGTAATAATTCTTCACAAATGCAGGTTAAAAAAAAAAGCTCATAAAGAGCAGAAAAAAGTCAGATTAGTCACAACATTTAATAGAAGAAAATGGAGTAATGTTTTAAGAATTCCAAGACAAAGAAAGTAGGAACCAAATACATACTTTACCCAACCAAGCTGTCATAAAATATGGGTAAGACATTCTCAAACATAAAAACTCAGGGAATTTAGAATCTAGCAGAAAGCCATCTTACAAAAACCACTTCAAAAATACAGACTATAGAAACGTGACTTAAAGAAAGAGCTCATGAGCAGACATGCCGTAATACAAGAACTGACGATTAGGTGGTAAGGGTGACCCAATTTACTCACAGAACTCAAATACAAACAATTATGTATATTTAAGATTTGGAACAGAAGATGTTACAAGCATGCTCAGGCGAGTCTGACTCTTTGTGACCCCATAGACTGTAGCCCTCCAGGTGCCTCTGTCCATGGGATTCTCCAGACAAGAATACTGCAGTGGGTAGCCATTTCCTTCTCCAGGCGATCTTCCCAACCCAGGGTCAAACCCACATCTCTTGAATCTCCTGCACTGATAGCCAGATTCTTTACCACTGCACCACCTAGAAAGCCCATTTCAAGTCTAGACAATGTAAACATAACAATTTACCATCAACCTCAATTTAGGAATGAGCAGATGGGAAGAATGCAAAAGTGCCACATACAGAAACACATCACCTATCTACAATAGAAACTTTTAATTTATAAAAACAAAAAATGGGGATGCTGCTTTTTGGCAATCAGCAAAAATTTTAAGGATGAGTAATATTCAGGTTGACAAGACACTGGAAAATGGACCCTTGTCTATAGGAAAATAAATAAGTCTAAATTTTAGTGGGTTGTGTGGCTGTTAGCATAAGTGATGCCATCTTGGGCCAGTACAGTTCCTCCTGTCCTTCCACTGACCCTACTCAGGACTATATTTCACTTCTCTGTCATCAAGAATTTGCAGTTAATAGATACTATTTAAAGATCATTAGGTCCAGGATGCATCTATGCTCTGTTAATCCCCTGTTAAGGTCTTCAATGATGAAGACCTTAGCTAACGTACTCCTGGTACCTGGAAGACTAGTTATCCATTCATAAATATTGACTTAAAAATAAACTTCCTATGTCCAAGCACGTACTCCCATGCCCTAGGTTAACTATCAAATTGTCCCAGGAGGTCCCTCAGCAGTGCAGAGTGCAGCTGAGAATGCTTCCAGATCACTGTCAGATCCCACCCAGTAAGTAGGTTACCCTATAATAAACTGATCCATTGATTATATGGAACTGCCTGTCTTGTTATTCAGTCTCAAGATACCTTCTCAATTCAGTAAGCTCTCTTCATTCCCTCTGTCCTCCAACATGGGTAAACTGGCAAGATGCAGCAAAATTTTAAATCAAACTCCTAGAAGTGAAAAGATCCATCATTTTTAAAACTACCTCCAAAACCTGGATCAATTTACCCTCTCCAAGACAGACTCTGGAAAAATCAACACAAGAATCAGAGGCCAAAGCAAAAGAAGAATGACAGAAAATGTGAAATTCTTCATCGCTCATTCTTTCTCCTCATATGGTCTACATTATTAGCATCTTGAAGGCAGAATCCAGTTCTTATTTGCATGAAGAAGTTAACAGAATGTAAAGCAATTTTAAGATGCATTCTGATTTTTCCTGTTTAACAGCAATTTTATAAAGAACAAGAGGAATTACTAAAAGAAAATATGTTATTGCTGAGTAGCTCTGTTATGATGTTCCAGATACAACAGAACTCAAAATTGAAATATGCTTATCCCCAGGTCAAGGCTGTCTATAATAAACACTGCTTTTGAAAAACTAGTTTAACTCTCTGGACCGTACCTGTTAGCCAAACTGTACAACCACGAAAGCCGCCTCTGGTCCCCACCACTTGTCCTCTCTTGTTTCTGCTGACATGGTGGGCTTGATAGGTGACATTAGTTGCTCTCTGCATCCCCTGGAAAAAAAGGGGGAAAAAAAGAAAGAATTTTGGTCTACTTGAGTCCCTTAAAAGGTAAACATATATTCCTTGCAAACATACAGTAATTGCCCTATGTAACATGACAAAAGCAAAGAAAAAGATGAATACTAACAGCTTTTCCTTTCTTTAGAGTACCTGGCATGGTGTCCAGTTCTTTACATACACCAATTGATTCAGTCTGCTACTGCTGCTAAGTCACTTCAGTTGTGTCCGACTCAGTGCGACCCCATAGACGGCAGCCCACCAGGCTCCTCTGTCCCTGGGATTCTCCAGGCAAGAACACTGGAATGGGTTGCCATTTCCTTCGCCAATGCATGAAAGTGAAAAGTGAAAGTGAACTCACTCAGTCATGTCCGACTCTTAGCGACCCCATGAACTGCAGCCCACCAGGCTCCTCCATCCATGGGATTTTCCAGGCAAGAGTACTGGAGTGGGGTGACATTGCCTTCTCCAATTTAGTCTGCACAGCTCAGCTCCCCAAAGATGCAGAAAGTCCTACTACTGTGGTTTTCCAGATTAAGGTGTTAAACCTGAGAAAAGTTAAATAACCTGCCCCAGTTCCCATAAATTGTGAATGGTGGACTCCAGAGCCCTGTCTTCTCACTCATTCATTCACTTATTCATCCATTCAACCAGTGATTCCTGAGGCCATACTTGTACACCAAGTGAACAAAACAGGTTCCCTACCCTCATTGAGCTAACGTTCCACTGGGAGACAGGCCAATAAAACTTAATTATTAAATCAGAAAGTGACAAGTGCTCTCTGAAAATACAACAGGATAAAACTGGAAAGAGAGATAGGGGGTGACTGTTTCTTTAAACAGGATGATCAGGAAAAGCCTCTTGAGTAGTGGCATCTGAGCAGATTCCTGAATGAGGTGTGGAAGGGATGTCTGCAGGTATCACGAAATGGGTAATGGAAAAAAAAAAATGGAATGCAACTGTTGTTCTCCCAAATTTTTTTCTTCTTAAACAAAAAGGGTATAAAATTACATAGGCTTCAAAGGATCTTTATAGACATTTCTCCAAAGAACAAACACAAATCGCAAATAAGCATGTTAAAAGAAGCTCAACCACATTAACCATTCATCCAAGAAGTAAAAATCAAAACCACAATGAGATACCACTGCATACCCACTGAGGTGAGGTGAAGTCAATCAGTTGTGTCCAACTCTTTGCAACCCCGTGGACTGTAACCTATTAGGCTTCTCTGTCCATGGGATTCTCCAGGCAAGAATACTGGAGTGGATTGCCATTTTCTTCTCCAAGGATGGCTATAATCAAAAAGACAGGCAAGGGGGCTTCCCTGGTGGCTCAGTGGTAAAGAAGCCACCTGTCAATGCAGGAGTCACAGGTTCGATCCCTGGTCCAGGAAGATCCCACGTGCTACAGAGCAACTAAGCCCATGCACCACAAATACTGAAGCCTGTGTGCCTTAGAGCCTGTGCTCGGCAACAAGAGAAGTCACTGCAATGAGAAGCCATGCACTGCAAAGAATAGCCCCAGTTCACCACAACTAGAAAAAAGCCCGTACAGGAGCAAAGATGCAGCACAATCAAAAATAAATAGGTAAAATAAAATTATTTTTAAAAAGACAAGCAATAACAAGTGCTAGTGAAGATACAGGGAAACCGGAATCCACATACATTCACTGATGGAAATGTATAGCCACTTTGGAAAAGAGCAGTTCTATAAAACATTACACATAATCATCAAATGATTCCCACTCCGAGATTTATACGTACGAGAAGTGAACACAAGTCCACATGAAACTTGTACACATATGCTCTAACGGCATGATTCACAAAAGCCAATGGGTCAAACAACCCAACTGTGCATCACAGTAATTAAACAAAATGCTTTTTTTTATTGTATGGTATATCCATATAAGGAAATATTATTTGCTAATAAAAAGGAATGAAGTACCAATACATCCTACAATATGGACAAACCTCAAAAACATTATACTAAGTGAAAGATGCTGGTAACAAAAGCCACATATTGTGTAATTCCCTTTGTTAATATGTGAACCATCCAGAACATGAAAATTTTAGAGGGATAGAAAGTAGATTAGTGACAGCCTCAGACTGGGATGTTAAGTGCCTTCTAATGGGAACGGGGTTCTTTTCTAGGGTGATTAAAATGCTCTAAAATTGACTGTGCTAATGGTTGCACAACTCTGTAAATATACTAAACAATGTGTATTTACAAATCGTACATTTTTGTGGTGTTGGATAAGACTCTTGAGAGTCCCTTGGACTGCAAGGAGATCCAACCAGTCCATTCTGAAGGAGATCAACCCTGGGATTTCTTTGGAAGGAATGATGCTAAAGCTGAAACTCCAGTACTTTGGCCACCTCATGCGAAGAGTTGACTCATTGGAAAAGACTCTGATGCTGGGAGGGATTGGGGGCAGGAGGAGAAGGGGACGACCGAGGATGAGATGGCTGGATGGCATCACTAACTCGATGGACGTGAGTCTGAGTGAACTCAGGGAGTTGGTGATGGACAGGGAGGCCTCACGTGCTGCGATTCATGGGGTCGCAAAGAGTCGGACACAACTGAGCGACTGAACTGAAACTACGGTAGGCAAATTTATCTCAATAAAGTTGTTTTCTAAAATTGAAAAAAATGAATCGTATAGGTTCTATTGTGCCCTTCCATGGAGCAAACACATCATTATAGGGTCTTTCCAACAAGCTATGGCTTTGTAAAATAAGTGTCAGCATTCTTTTAACTGGGTGTTTGATACTTCGTGTAGCTCTTCTTTTTCAACACAGTTTTATTCATCATTCATTCAAAGATATCTACTGAATGCACACGACATGCCTGATATTCTTCTAGCTTCTGATGAAAATACCTATAAAATCACTGTCCTCCTGAGGCCTTTCTAAGCCTCCCTGCCAAGGCAGGAGTTCTCAAAGCCTGGTCCCTAACCAGCAGCTTTGGCAGCTCCTGGGATATGCTGGTAAAGAATCCACCTGCCAATGCAAGAGACACAGGTTCGATCTCTAGGTCTGGACTACCCCCTAGAGGAGGAAAGGGCAGCTCACTCCAGAATTCTTGCCTGGAAAATGCCATGGACAGTGGAGTCTGACAGGCTACAGTCCATGGGATCGCAAAGAGTCGGACCCCACAAGTGACTGAGCAAGCACGCATGGGAAATGCCAGAGATGCAAATTATCAGAACCTATCCCAGGCAAACTAAGTCAGAAACTTTGGGATGAAGCCCAGCGATCTGCATTCTAAAGCCTTCAAGGGACTCCAAGGCCAATTCAAGTTTGAGAACCCACTGGAAAAACAGAGGAGAGAAAATACACCAAGATAAATATGGAAATTATGTAAATTAGAAACAGCATCAAACAAGAGGGGAATGTAAATAAAGCCAAAAATGAGAAGAAGTATCAGAGGAAGGGTGACGTTTAGACAGGGTTGCCAGGGAAGGCTTCAGCCAGAATAAGGCACTGAAGGTCTCTGAGGACCTCTGAAGGAAGCCCTTTCCAGATGGGGAACAGCAAGCGCAGAGAAAAGCGAGAAGCAACGGGGAGCTCCAGAATGACTGCTGGGCAGCCGGAACAAGGCATCTGCAGGCAGCAGTCATTCATTTAAAGCCAGAGCAGTGGCCATGACTGTGCTTCCACAGCCACAGGAGTGGCTCAGGTTGACGCATGAAACAGTCAGAGATGGATTCAACCTTGACCCAGAGGTCACCAAAACGGGGAACAAACACTCTCCCAGGTATACACACATGGACTTCGAAAAGACTATTTTTCCATCGATGGACTATTTTTCCATCGAGATCTTCAACTTCTAGATGTATTCTTATCTAAAACTGGCTAGCCTAAAGAAGTGCCGGAGGTTCGGAATCTTTCCTCATCTCCCTGCACAATCGCCAGGGCCTACAGGAGAAAGCATCTCTGTCCATCTGCCTCTTACTGTCTATCACTCATTGCCCTTGGGAGTGGGCAAAAGGACCTCAGGAGCCAGAAGGACCCCTCCCCCACTAACCATCTCATTAACAGATGTACTTCCAATAATCAGGAAGAATGCGAATAGGGGGGTCTCCCATTTCATTTCCATTAAACTGAGGAGGCAGGCCTAACTTTCCGGCTCTGCATTTCCAGGATTTTAAAGAAAACCCGGGGTATCAGACACAGACATCTGCATCTCTTGGCAAGCAATGGCACCTCTTTGCTGAAGTGTCCAGTTTCAGCTCCCAGCCAGGCAGCCTGGAAGAAGACAGAAGCTGAGTCTGCTGAAAGGGGACACGACAGGAATGGGGGGCACCAGGAGGGTGCTACACACTTTAGCTGTCTACACTTGCAGAACCTGTTCCACTTGGTCATTTGGTTTGGGGATGTTTTTCCAAGTTACTTTGCTTTAGGACAAGAAAAAACGTGTATCTAATGAATTTTAATTCATTTTGGCACCATAAAATACCTTCTGCTTTTCTTTTTAAAACTGAGTAGAATGTAAAAAAAGAAACAAAAACTGAGAAGCTATAAACTGCAGAGGATATGGTTGACAGAAGATATAGGGTAAAAGATTGTTTTAATCACTAGGAAAGTATGCTCCCTCCAGGCCTCTCGCCTCCTACGTTTCAAAAAATTCTGGCAGCCAATATGGCAGTCTGGGTACAAGGAGGCTTACTGTTTATGGAAGTTTGATATTTTTCATATTAAAAAACAAACTTTCAAAAAGATTTGCCACAGTCTCCTAATTCTCAGTTTTTCGAAATAAACCAAAGAACATTTTTAAAATCAATTAGAATTGCAAGATGGTAGATATATGCCTGAAAATTTTACCAAAAATCTAAAGGCCACTTCTGTATGTAATCCAGGGCCTCTTCCCTTCTTTTCCTTTTCCATCCCACTCTAGCCAAATCCTGCCTATAATTCTGCTGGGAAAACTTGACATTAGTGACTAAGGGCCAGGAGTGAGTTATTTCCCTCCGACTCTCCACTCCTGTTCTCAGATCTTCAGTGGCCTAGTTTCTAGCCACAGAACAGCAAAGTCAGGCTTATTCTTTCCTAACAGTCTGGGTGGTTTGAAGTAATATTTGGCTTGGTGCACGTACAGCCAGGCAGTCACTATAACATTTACTGCCCATAGGATTCATTTGCTGTTTTATACTTTTAGGGGTCTCTTTGTATATAGTTTTTACTTTCTTGGGAGAGTTGGTTGGTCAAGCAGTATGAGTTACAGATTCTTTGTGTTTTTCACAACCCCCAACCTCTTTTCTTGAGCCTAGTCTGCACTCAGTAAAAGTCAGATATAAGGCATTTGAAGTGTGATTTGTGTTCTCTGTATAACTTCCAAATGAACTGATAACTGACATTCACAAGTTTTAAGAACAGCAGGACTGGGACAATTCATTGCAAGAGAATTCTTTCTCTTTCTCTGATCGGGACTAAATGACTCGATTGGGACTAAATGCTTACCAGTCTTATTAATAGGCTAACGTCAGGTGGCCTCTCATATTTGTGGCGTATATCTTCTACACCTTCTGCTGCTGTCCTCAATAGCCACACAACTGACCCTATGCCCCTTTTATGACCCACCTTAATTTGCCATGGACAGAGGAGCCTGGCAGAGCTACAGTCCATGAAACAGGAGAAAAATTTTAACAACAAAGCAACAATTTCCACCTGGGATGTTTTGTTATTCTATCCACCTCCCTAAGGAACAAACTAACTTCTCCCATGATGATATTTAGAGAATTTCAAGGTTTGTGAGCTTATTCTGATTTTATGAGGATCTCTGCATTTTTAAGTCGAACTTGCAAAGGCACAAAGCATATACCAAATAACAGGAGTAATTCTAGACTTCAAAAATCTATCACACATCCCACCATCCATCTTAAACTGACTGCCAAACTGTGTATTCCTCAAAAGGGAATACCTGAAATGGCCACAGGCACGTTTGTTTTACATTCCTATTTACAGTGAATAAACCGGAGAGATGGTACAGTACCATGTGGACAAACTGCAGAGTACAATGAGAAAAAAGCTTTAGTTCAGAGAGTTACTGATGACTGAAATTAATCTTTTCAACATTAACAAGCCAAACACAAACAGCAAAAGCTCATACGTTCCTGGAGGTTAAGAAAACAACTTGTAAAGGCTACACTTAAAACCTTGCTGCCTCAAAGCATGGTGCACAGCAAAACTGGCAGAGAGCTGGCTGCTCACCAGACAGTGAATCTCTGGCCATATCCCGGATCTCCTGAATCAGAGCTAAGAAACTGGCATGTTTATTTGATCACTGATTGTCACGCATGCACTCTGCATGTACATTATGGCTTGCCAACTATTCTGTTTTACAGATTAAAGAACATTTAAATACTGACTTAATAGATATTTTTTAATGGAATGGCCCTTGCTAAGGCTGCTGGCTGCTAAGTCGCTTTATTCGTGTCCAACTCTGTGTGACCCCATAGACGGCAGCCCACCAGGCTCCCCTGTCCCTGGGATTCTCCAGGCAAGAACACTGGAATGGGTTGCCATTTCCTTCTCTAATATATGAAAGTGAAAAGTGAAAGTGAAGTTATTCAGCCGTGTCTGACTCTTAGCAACCCCATGGACTGCAGCCTACCAGGCTCCTCCATCCATGGGATTTTCCAAACAAGAGTACTGGAGTGGGGTGCCATTGCCTTCTCCAGGAATGGCCCTTGGGTGACCTCTAATTGGGAAGCCCAGCCATAAGAGATTCCTGAAAAACAGAAATTACCTATCTGAGATTACCTATCTGTTCATTCATTCATTCATTGTTGATGGATCCCTCTTAGATATGGGAGAAAAATGATCAAGAACATTTCAGGGAAGGAGACAAACAATAAACAGATAAAGAAACCTTTATACTGTGATAGGCCCCTGCCTCCCATCACAGTGACAGTGGGGCATTCCCTACATACACGAAGCAGATTTAGAGGCTGGGCAGCCAAAAATATACTAACGTCTACCTCAAACCAGCTAAGAGAAAATCTGTGCATGAATGTTCACAGGAGCATTATTCATACCAACTAAGAGTAGAAGAAACTCAAATGTTCATCTGCTAATGAAGGGTTAAGCAAAATGTGATACATCCATAAAACATACCATTATATAATCACATAAAGGAACAAAGTATCCACACAGGCTACACTAGATGAACCTCAAAAGCATTATTCTAAGTTAAAAGAAGTCAGACACTAAAGTCGATATATTGTATGATTTCACTCAGAGGAAAGTCTAGAACAGGGAAATCCAGGGACAAAAAAGTAGATTATTGGTTGTCAGGGGATAGAGAGGGGGAAAGGAAAAAGGTAGATGAGTGCTAATGGCTACAGGGTTTCCTGTGGGGGTGATGAAAGTATATTCTAAAAGTAGATATTGGTTAGTGATGGCTGTAAAACTGTGAATATACTACAAAGCAATGAACTGAACTCTTAAACACATGAGATAGAAAGAGAGGGCAAGGATGCAAGCATCAAAGAAACTAGAGAGAAGAACAATGGCTGCAGTCATCTCACTGTATTTCTACATAGTATCCGATCTTTCCTCTATTTTTATCCAGTTAAAACATATTTAGTAGAGAACTGTGTCCTTGGGAAAGGAAATTTCATAGAGAAAATTACCACTTAGGCGAATGCCAAAAACAGAAACAAAAACAAAGGATACTGCCTCTTCATGTGAACTAATTATTCAGTAATATGTTTCCAAACAATTCAGTGGTGGACTGTACGGTTTTGCTGTCAGTGTGCTACAGGTAATTGACTCACCTCAGAGCAAAAGACAGGAACATCCAGGCAAGTGAATGAAAAAATGCTAGTATCATCTGGACTTTGTTTTAAATGACTAGTTGCATTTCAGAGTTACATAATTTACTTCCCCTTTTTCTTACTCAAAGCATAGAAAAGGGTTTCTCAACTTCAGCATTAACGACTTTTGGACCCTGGCACTGGTGATAATTCTTTGTTGAGGGGGCTGTTCTGTGCACTGTAGGATTTTGTTAGCAGCATCTCTGGCCTCTGCCCAACACATGTCAGAAGCAACCCTGTCCACAAAGACACATAAATGTAACAACAGAAAATGTCTCCAGATATTACCAAACACCCCCTAGCAGGTGGCGAATCTTTATCTGGTTGAGAATCACTGAAGAAGAAAACTACTTCTTAAAGGTCAATATAACCGAGCCAAGCTGGGGAAGCTTATTTCACATTCCAACTTTAAAGAAGTCACTGTGTTAAGGGGAGGCTAACTGACAGCTGGGTACCCTGCTACAGCCAGAACAGCAGAACTGCCCAAAACCATGATTCCAAAGTTGCCACCATCTCTCGAAATTTCCTTCCCCAAGGAAGAAAGTAAAAACAAATACACAAATAAGTAGGAAAAAAAATGTCAGTAGCCATCCCAGAGTTATTATCTAGGTCTGCCCTATCCCACCGAACTTTCTGAGATGATAAAAATGCTGCATGGTCCAAAACAGTGGCCACGAGCTTCCTATGAAAACGTAGTGCTTGAAACACAGAATTTTTCATTTTAACTAAATTTAAGTTGTCACAGGTGACTAGTGGCTACCATACTGGACAGTGCAGACCTAGATCCTGCCATCCTTCCTGTTCTTGTGGTCAGTCAACAATGGAGCACACTCTTGGCAGAAGTCTAGCTTTCCTTCTCCTTAAGGCAACTTTCCCAGCAGCGGCTCCGTAACTTCCGGCTCAATACCCACCCTGCCCTCAGCCAGGTCCATGCTCTGAAGGAGGAATACATGGTTTTTCAGATGTCATATTGTTCCACTTCTGCACGCTTGTTTCACTTTTGTATCACCTCAGTCTTCCTTCAAATCCAGAATAAGCTGTTGGCCTTCTACGAAAGGCTTTGAACAGTATGAGGGACATACTGTTCAGAGAAGGAGAACTGATAAAAGGGAAAAGTATCTCATTCACTTATTTGCTTTTTTATTATTAACTCTCTCCCAGGTAGAATGCAATATCCATGAGAGCTGGGCCCTGTCTGTCTTTTTATGACTGCTTCTCCAGCGCCTAGGACAAAGGCATACACCAACCAGGTGTTTAATACTTGATGACTTAATAAATAAAAACACCCGGAATTTAATGCCTTAAATAAATAAGAACGCCCATTTAAAGCACCAGCTATAGAGCTTTGAATATATTAACTGATTTAAACCTTGCTATAACCCTACGAGGTATGCACTGTTAGCTCCATTACAAGGTATGTTTTATTATCCACATTGTTACATCTGAAGACATTGAGACACACAGGAGTTAGGTAACATGCTCAAGATTACACAGGTAGTAAGTGATGAAACTGTAATTTTAATCCTACCCCATATGGAGCTTACTCTCTTATTTAAGCTGTGCTAGGTTACTAGTAAATTATCTAAGCCTTTTAATATCAGAAGTACCCTAGCTAACTCTGTACCCTAACCTTTATCCCCATCCTGTTATATCAGCAGAAGCTCAGTGTACACACAAAACCTCTGTAATGAAATATGATTACATGGTAACAGCGGAGTGCAACGTAATAGGGAGGTGCAGAAACAATTCATCCTACACACTAGAGTGTGTGGACGCAGGAGGGTCACACTGTTTTGGTGAAGGCGTCTGAGGCTCTGAAGATTTCCACAGATAATAAAGGTCAACAGGCATCAGGGCAGAAGGAAAAGCTTGTGTAAAACCCTGAGAATGTAAGGTATAGAAAGAAAACTGACGCTGGACATATGGAGTTATAGGAACCTGGGGAGGGGAGGAGAAAGGGGACTGGAAGGGCAAACCACAACGAGACTGCATGTGCTTCCACTGTGCTAGATCGATCTCAGACTAATCTGCAGGTAGCAAGGGTCCAACTCCACCACAAAACAGGTTCAGACAAAGGATCTGGGCCACTCTACAAAATCGGTGAGTGACACCTGGGTCTGAACCGAGGGCCAACTAACACACACTTTGAAGTGTTTTCCAAAGGCAGATGAAAACCAGTCCCAACGGAGAAAGGTTAAGGCAGATGGAGAATGATATTCATTACATCTGATGTTTTGTCAGACTGAGATAAGAGGAGGCTAACAGGGCTCTCTGCATTTTTTATTTTCTTTACTATTTTTGTAGGAACATGAAGATACCGCTCTTCTCTCTAAATTCTTTAACTCAAATTTAACCAGCAAATCTTTATTTCCAACCTTCACCTAACTCTATTCCTATTGGCTATCTACATGTTCCTATGGAGGTTTTAAAGTGTGGTTAGTCTGAACTGAGATGTGTGCTAAGTGTAAAAAATATAGTTATGCATATTTCTTAATAATTTTGTATTGATTATGACAGTACTGAACTCACTTTTATACTGAGATGATAGTACTTTAGCTATGGGCTTCCCTGATGGTTCAGTGGTAAAGAACCTGTCTGCCAATGAAGGAGAAGCACATTCAATCCCTGGGTCAGGAAGATTCCCTGGAGAAAGAAATGTCAACCCACTCCAGTACTCTTGCCAGGAAAATCCCATGGACAGAGGAACCTGGCAGGTTACAGTCCATGGGGTTGCAAAGAAGTGGACAAAATGGAGCAAATGAGCAGACATATCGCCTTGTTCTACAGACTATCTCTAGCTAAGAATGCCTGTCCCTTACAGAAAGTGAAGTGAAGTCGCTCAGTCATGTCCGACTCTTTGGGACCCCATGGACTGTAGCCTACCAGGCTCCTCCATCCATGGGATTTTCCAGGCAAGGGTACTGGAGTGGGTTGCCATTTCCTTCTCCAGGGGATCTTCTTGACCCAGGGATTGAACCCGAGTCTCCCGCATTGTAGGCAGACGCTTTACCATCTGAGCCACCAGGGAAGACCTTCAGCATGCTTAATACTGCGTCCACCTCTTACAACCTCTATGATATCTGTGCCTCAGCTTCTTCATCAATAAAATGGAGACACTAACTGGTATTTTCTTGGGCTCCAAAATCACTGCAGATGGTGACTGCAGCCATGAAATTAAAAGACACTTGCTTCTTGGAAGAAAAGCTATGACAAAGCTAGACAGCATATTAAAAAGCAGAGACAAGACTTTGCCAACAAAGGTCCATATAGGCAAAGCTACGGTTTTTCCAGAAGTCATGTACAGATGTGAGAGTTGGACCATAAAGACGGCTGAACACTGAAGAATTGATGCTTTTGAACTGTGGTGTTGGAGAAGACTCTTGAGAGTCCCTTGGACAGCAAGGAGATCAAATCTAAAGGAAATCCTAAAGGAAATCAACCCTGAATATACACTGGAAGGACTGATGCTGAAGCTCCAATACTTTGGCCACCTGGTGCGAAGAGCCTACTCACTGGAAAAGACCCTGATGCTGGGAAAGATTGAAGGCAGAAGGAGAAGGTGGTGGCAGAGGTTGAGATGGTTGAATGGCATCACCGACTCAATGGACATCAATGAGTTTGAGCACACTCTGGGAGATGGTGAAGGACAGGGAAGCTTGGAGTGCTGCAGTTCACGGAGTCGCAAAGAGTCAGACACGACTGAGTGACTGAACAACAATTGGAATAAAGAGGATAACTGCAACAATAAGAGCTAACACACGTAACACTAAGGCAGTAAGGGCTAACAGACACATAATGCTATATGCCAGCCATTGTCCTAAGCATTTTTCACACATTAACTCCTTTAATTTTCACAATATCCCTGTGAGACTATCACTCCCAGTTTATAGAGGAGCAAAGTAGAGGCACAGAAATTAAGTGACTAGCCACAGGTTACACAATGAGTAAAGCGTAAAACCCAGGATCAAGTCCAGGCAGTCAGTTCCAGGATCCTTGCTCTAAACCACTGTCTCTCATGATACCTCAAAAATGTTACAAAAAAATCAGTAAGTTAACTAACCAAATAATGTCAAACTGTCTCCAGCGAACAGTAAACTTTCCTCAGTGTTTATCTTCACCATCACTCCAGCCCTGAATCTATTTTCCAAATCCCCTGCATGCCACAACTATTCTCCCCAGCTCCCAGGGCTAAATCATCTTTTACACCTCCCCCTCTTTCATCCCCTAACTCTGGCCACTCCCTCATAACTCTTCCTAGAATGCTGTTAAGGCAGCTATTCTGTTTCCCACCACGTTAGCCCAGTTCCAGCTGCACCCTCACGACTGGATAAGTTAACAGCAATAACAAGAAAAACACATGAAAAACACACAAACCGATGCACAGGCATGCTTCAAACCTACTAATTCATTTAAACTTCACTATAACCCTGTCCTGGAGAAGGCAATGGTGCCCCACTCCAGTACTCTTGCCTGGAAAATCCCATGGACGGAGGAGCCTGGTGGGCTGCGGTCCATGGGGTCACTAAGAGTCGGACACAACTTCACTTTCACTTTTCACTTTCATGCATTGGAGAAGGAAATGGCAACCCACTCCAGTGTTCTTGCCTGGAGAATCCCAGGGACCGGGGAGCCTGGTGGGCTGCCGTCTAAGGGATCGCACAGAGTCGGACACGACTGAAGCGACTCAGCAGCAGCAGCAGCAGCAGCAGCATAACCCTGTCTGTTCACCAGGACTTCTACATGTGGGCTCTAACAGCATCTAATTTCTTCAGCAGACCAGTCCCTCCGGAATACCAATTTCATCCTGTGTTGGGAACTTGAAAGGTATGTGCATTCTCTACACATGAGGCTATCGGTTGATGTATATGAGAGGGAAAGATGATGGGTGTTCCCTATTGGGGCAAAGAAAGATTTACAAAGCCCTGAAAATTAAAAATTCTAGCTTCATCAAAAATCTCTCACAGAATCTAGTCTCAACTCAGCAGCCAAACATTAACAACTATATAGCCTAGCCCCAGACTGCTTATTCAATCTTATCTCCAGTCAACAAAAGCCCTCCAGAGTAGATACACAGGTCTCTTCATTGTTCCTGCAGTAAATAACAGTTATTATTATTATTTATAGTAATTATAACAATATTACAATAAATAATAGAAATTATTTTTGTTCCTAGACCTTATTCATACAGCTTCCCTCTACCTCAAAAACCTAAGCACACTTGTCCACAAAAGTGAAAGTTGCTCAGTTCTGTCCAACTCTTTGCAACCCCATGAACTGTAGTCTGCCAGGCTCCTGTGTCCATGAAATGGGTGTGTTGCCATTCCCTTCTCCGGGGGATCTTCCCAACCCACGTCTCCCTCACTGCAGGCGGATTACCGTCTGAGCCACCAAGGAAGGCCTCTCTTCCATAAATCCTCTCCAAAACATCCAGACTCATCTTTCCCCTAAATTGTGATAAAATAACTGGGCCTGTAATGATATATTCATCACCCAGCAAATGCCAACTACAACCCCAACCAGGCCATGACCAGCTGGAAGGCAAGCTCCGAGTCCCTCATTTCTCTTCTTTTCTGAGGGCTTCTACAAAGCACATGCACTTTTTGGCAAGTGGAACAGTGTAGTTGAAATGACCTAAAATACTCTAATTTAACCAACCCTTTGTCCCTCACCAGGAAATAACTCAGAGTAACAGGAGCAATATCAATAATTGCATAGCAGTGGTATCACTGACCTTTCCAAATCATTACCTTTTTTACTCCTCAAAACTGTCTAGAGAAGTTCAGGCTATTATATCTTTAAGTCAGCTGAGGTTTAACGAAGTCGAGTGTTTTCATTCAGGATCAAACAACTACTAAATGGCAAAGTTGGAACCAGAGACCAGACTGGTAGTCCAGGGCTCCTTCTCAATGTTCTAATTCACCTTTTATCTCCTCTCCCTCCTTATCACCTAAAGGAAGAGTGAAGTAACTTAAAAGGAGAAAGGAATCGGGTGAGAATCCTTGGTAACCTCAGAAATGGTAAATTAATGACTTGAACACTTGTCTGAAATGGCTTTTTTTCCTTTCGATTCACCAAGGGTAATGATGACTTACAAGGCTGCATTTAAACCTCTTGATCTTGCTGTACTGTGAAAAAAAAATTTCCATCCAGACTTAAAACCAAGGCCTTTCCGGCCTCCAGAGTAGGACACCACCTCCCCCACCCTACTCCCACCTCACTTACAAAAGCTTAGCTTAAGGCAGTTTCTTAGCAAGAATAATTAAGGAAGGACGCAATCTTCTGAGGACACAACACTTCCCCATCAAAGCCAACTGGCAGTCCTTGCTAAACGTTATAAACCATTAGTTCCCCCCTACATTTTAGTTTCCACGTTATTTGTTAAATATTCCAGTTTAACCCCGAGTCACAAAGAACCTCAGTTCAGGGCAGCCTCAACTCATGAATGGCCACATTGTTGGGTACTCTCCCTTCATGTTGTAAGTCAGAAATGGAAAGACATGGAGATGGACCCAAACCTGGGCTAACTGCACTGGCAGAGCCAAGAAAAATCAGGAATGCACCAAAGGCGCCGGCCTCCGCTTCCTCTGCAGACCTTCAGGCCACTGGAAGGGATGCGGGCAGCTTCCCCTCGCCGGAGGTTTCAGCAGCCGCCAGCTCACTCCCGAAAGATA
The DNA here is from genome assembly GCA_006410635.1 of Cephalophus harveyi. Classification (NCBI taxonomy): domain Eukaryota; kingdom Metazoa; phylum Chordata; class Mammalia; order Artiodactyla; family Bovidae; genus Cephalophus; species Cephalophus harveyi. Next base: position 69,426 of record SJYT01048400.1, on the reverse strand, counting down.
GTCCTCGAGGTCTCATCCGAGCCGTGGAGCTGAAGAAGCGGGCGTTCTTCCCACGGGCCGTGGTTCCGACTGCCTGCAGAGCCCAGCCCGAGACCCCCGCCCCAGCCACGCCACGCCACGCCACCCGGCACCACCCACCGCCCCTGATGGAAGGCGCCGGGGCCTCGGGTACCCTCCCGGATTCTCCAAGCAGGATGCAGACGGAGCGGGCAGTGGCTCCAAATGGATCTGCAGCTGGAGCCTCTCAGAGCCTCCTCCGCACATCTGCTTCGACTCACCCAGTTCTGCGCGTTATTGCTCAATTTGACTTTCTTGCACAGGCTACCGGGGACCTCCATGGCTACACAGCGCGCGCGGATGCCGGGATTCTCAACGCCGGGAGCGAAGCCAGAGGACCTGAGGCCGGCGGGGGTGGGGCTGGAAGGCGGGGCCTCCTCGCGGCGAGGCTGGCGCGCGCTGTCGTACGCACGCGCTCGTGCTCGTGGCTCTGCCTGCGCGCCGCGTCGGCCGCGCCTCCGAAATGGGTCCGGGGCAGAGGTGTGTGGGGTGGAGCGACCAGAGGCAGGAGTTGAGGGCGGGCTTCAGGGCGCGCACCGTCGCGAGCGCGCACGACGCTCCTCCCCTTCTGAGAAGGGGCGGAGCCTGAGAAGGCAGTCGTGGAACTTCCCCGGTCCCTCCCCGCCTCGCACCTTGCGCTGCGCATGCGTGGAGGCTGGACCCCGGTCCCAAGCCTCCACCTAGCGAGACAAGATACCAGCCTCCCTGCTCTTGGCGGGTTTGGCTCTCTGCTGCTGTTTACTAGAAAGAAGACGTTGACGTGATCTCCCGCCCCTGTCTTCTCCTCTACAAGCCCGGTCACCAGTTTCCTATCTTCCAAATCTGTGCTCATCTCGGCTTGGGCACATATAAAAAGGAATTTTCCAGCATCTCAGAAGATCGAACAGCTTATTGTCCACACATTCCGCTTCGTTTTGAAATTCTGCCCAACAATTTAAAAAAAAAAAGTCAATATACATCTCTTCTGGTTTTAGCGGTTATCTGCCAGGTGCCTCCGTCCCCACTAGAAGACATCTCTTGAGGAGATTTCTGTCAGGTACTTCTCACCGACTAAGTCAAAAGGGGGCATGTATTTTATTAGCTTCTCATGAAATCCTTAGAGGAATGAAATCCAGGCTGAGGGAGAGCCCTTGGTTACCACTGAGTAGAATGCCCATCTGTAGGGGACATTTTCAAACTCACCTGAGAATTTAGTGGCTACTTCACCTGAGGATGGGCTGGGGTTGGAGGGAGCTTTCTCTGGGAGTTATCTTCCTTTCCACCTCCGTGGACAGAGGAGCCTGGCAGGCTACAGTCCCTGGGGTCTCAAGAGTCGGACTCGACTTAGCGACTAAACCACCACTCTCGGGGCTTTTCCGTAGCTGTTTGCAGCGCTTCCCAATAACCCAGTGCCTTCCCCTACACGCGCACACCAATCACTAAGACCTGACGTTACTGCCTCTTTGTTGGAGGACAAAAGGAAATGAAAAATGCCCACCAAACTGAGAAGGTATCTTGCAACTGAAAAAAATGAGACAGGCAGCTCCATGTAGTCAGTGAAAGTGAAAGTCGCTCAGTCCTGTCCGACTCTGCAACCCCATGAACTGTAGCCCACCAGGCTCTTCTATCCATGGAATTCCCCAGGCCAAGAATACTGGAGTGGGTTGCCATTCCCTCTCCAGGGGATCTTCCAGACCCAGGGATGGAACTCGGGTTTCGAGCTCTGCAGGCAGATTCTTTACAGTCTGAGTCACCAGGGAAGTTCATGTAATCAACGGATTTGTTTATTATTCAGTAACTTACAGGATGGGATCAGAAGGACTATGATCCAGAGGCATTTGCAGTTTCACTGCATATGCTGCTGAGGGGCCATTAGGGCAGTTTTATAGCTAGCCAAGGGGATGGGAGTAGTATTTAGAAACAGGAAGTGCATTCCTAAGTCAAGATTTATAGACGGCTAACTAGCTAGTCTCCTGGGCTCTGGGAAAATGTCAGCGAAGGTCTTCATCATTGTTCAGGGACTAAGATAGCATACAGGCCACTGGGTCCTGAAGTGAAAGTGTTAGTCTCTCAGTTGTGTCCAACTCTTTGGAACCCCATGGACTGCAGCCCACCAGACTCTTCTGTCCATGGGATTCTCCAAGCAAGAATACTGGAGTTGGTTGCCATTCCCTTCTCTAGGGGATCTTCCTGACCCAGGATCGAACCTGGGTCTTCTGCATTGCAGGCTGTCTCTTTACTGTCGGAGCCACCAGGGAAGCCACGGGATCCTAATGATTATTAAATAGTATCTATTAACTACAAAGCTCTTGATGACAGTAGAATGATTTACTGCAGAGTACCCCCTGGTGGCTCAGAGGTTAAAGCATCTGCCTCCAATGCAGGAGACCTGGGTTCGATCCCTGGGTCGGGAAGATCCCCTGGAGAAGGAAATGGCAATCCACTCCAGTATTCTTGCCTGGAGAATCCCATGGACAGAGAAGCCTAGTAGGTTACAGTCCATGGGGTCGCAAAGAGTCGGACACGACTGAGCAACTTCACAGTCCTGGGTAGGGTCAGTAGAAGGATAGGAACTTGTACATGCCCAAGTTGGCATCAGTTACGCTGACAGTCATACATTCTTAATAGTTAGCAAAGCAGTCCCCTGTTTATTTACCCTACTGCTACTGTCTTAGTGTTAGGCCTTCACCATATCCAGGAAGAATCACAACTAATCTCTGTATATAAGCATCTTGTGATTCTACTGCCCACGCACTCCATTCTTTGTCATTGCTGTCAGAGTAGTGTCTCTAAAAATTTGATCCTCAAATTGCCGATGGTTCCTTATAGCTTTTTTGGGGGGGATTCTTCATTTACAGTCTGTACGAAGAACTTAATTTCAGTGAATTTCTGAACTCTGCCAATAATAGAATGAGTTTGGAAGAGGATCCCAAGCTTCAGATGAAAACACAACACCACATCTGGAATCAGCCATTTCTCTAAGGAGACCCAGGATTCCTGGTTTTCAGAAGCAAATGTTTTTTAGATATCACAATCTCGGCTTCCAGGAGTGTTTAATGCTTCTGAGTTACTCAATATTTATGGACTTTTTCAGGTAAAATGTATCATAAGTCTACATTGACACTATCAATTCAAATTTATTATTTCAGACATCATGCAAATGAGCCTGAAACAACTTGTCAAATCCAAAACAAGGAACTGTCAAAAAAAACCCAGTATGATTACGTAAAAAGGACTCAGAAGCCAAACAGAAGAAGATTTCCTCTGTCAAAATTACACAATTAGGGACTTCCCTGGTGGTCCAGTGGTGAAGAATCTGCCTCCAATGCAGGGACACAGGTTCAACCCCTGGTCCAGGAAGATTGCATATGCCTCAGGGCAACTAAGCCCACGCACCACATCTACTGAAGCCCAGACACCTAGAGCCCATGTTCCACAACAAAAGAAGCCACCACAACAAGAAGCCTTCGCACTACAACTGGAGAGTAGCCGCCACTCGCTGCAACTAAAAAAGCATAACAACAAAGACCCCACACAGCCAAAAATAAATAATTAAAAATAAAATTACACAATTAGAGGACTAAAGGGGGTAAAATCTATAAGGTATTGAAACAAATCAAATACGTTTAAATCTAGATGTTCATAATGATGACAATTTAAAAAGAACTCACTGTAATCCTTGGAAGATGCTAATAAACCTACTCATTATTTTGAAACCTGACAAAAGGAAAATACTAAGCATTTGCTAATTGTACCATGCACTAACTGTAAGTCAGGTAATGAAAAAGCTGATGAGAGCAATTTTTCATTTGTAGACATACAGCTAATAAATTCAGAAAGAAATATAAGTTTATAATATTATTTTATACCATTAAATGAAATAAAAAAGACAATGATCATCAGTTCAGTTCAGTTCAGTCGCTCAGTTGTGTGCAACTCTTTGCAACCCCATGAATCGCAGCACGCCAGACCTCCCTGTTCATCACCATCTCTCGGAGTTCACTCAGACTCACATCCATCGAGTCAGTGATGCCATCCAGCCATCTCATCCTCGGTCGTCCCCTTCTCCTCCTGCCCCCAATCCCTCCCAGCATCAGAGTCTTTTCCAATGAGTCAACTCTTCGCATGAGGTGGCCAAAGTACTCAATGGCTGCTAAATCATGAAAATAAAGAACATTAGGACTTTTTGCTTCCTGAAAGTATTAATGCCCCCCAAAAAGTCAAATCTGATTCTAATAAAGTCTTCAGGTTACATCAATTTATAGTTAATGCAGAGGAAAGAAGAAGATGTAAAATCAGCATAAATACAATCAGTCGAGTCCAAACTGTGGAAAACTCTACATCATAAATGACCTGACTCTTCAGTAACTCAATGGTTGGAAAAAATAAATAAGGAAGAACTAAACATTAAAACATAACATGGAAAATAAGCAATTGAAATACATAAACTTACTTGAACACTGCTTCAAACAAAAAAAATCTTTTTTAACACAGGAAATTTACAGAGTCCCTAGACTCTTGGTATTAAAGACTTAACTTTTTCTGTTGTGATAAAAGTATTGTTGTTATTAAAGGAGTAATTTTAGAGATACATATTGAAAGATTTGCCAATGAAATGGCAATGCCAAAAGTATTCAGGAAACAAAATTGGGCTCCTGGAAATTAAAAACAAGATAGCAGGAGTGGAAGAAAGGTGTCAATATCTTTCAGATGCAGAGCAAAAAAAAAAATAAAAAGATAAGAAATATTGAAAGAACAGTCTAGAAAATTTAAGATTCAAATATTAGAAGTTGCAGAAAGAGAAAGCTCACCAGAGGAAATAACCAAGAAAATTATTCAAAAAAATTTACTGTCACTGAAGGACTTCAGAGCTTCCCTGAATGTCCAACTAAACAGGTAAATATCAAGCACGCAAAGCACAGCACTGTGAAATTTCCAAACACTGTTCCCCAGTGCTCGGAAGTTGTTTGGAAATCCTACAAGCTTCCGAGGAGAAGGAGAGTTCACAAACAAAGAATGAGAAGTGAAAATGGACTGAAGCTGGCTCTCACCACAATGAATGGCTGCGAGAAATACAGCTGGGGTGCTCCTCAGCCCTACAGAGCTGGCAGGGCTGCCTCTCCCACCCCACCCCCTCTGCTGTCTCCCTCATACATTTAGCAGTTGATAAAAAGGAGACTCCACAGTCTTTTAATGCAGAATTTTTTCTCTCAAGAGGAAAAAAATAGGAACTGAAGCTATCAAGAAAAACACCAAGAGCTAGAAAACAAATGCTCTAAAACAAAAAGTATTTCCATGAAGAAAAAAAAGAAGAAAAGAAAAAATGTTTCCAACCTAGAATTTGGAATTATCGTACACCCTCTCTTAAAGAAACCTCGGGGATATGCGTCACTTAAATAGAACAGGGAAAACAGCATTCAGAGAATAGGAGCTCCCACACAGGAAACAGCTGGAGGGAATTCTAATGAAGGGAGATCCCGGGATGACTGCTGTGGATCAGGTCTAGAGGATAATCATCTAGAAACTTCCCTATGAGGTCAGAAAATCCTTGGAGAGTTCGGTTTAGGAAGATGAAATTGATAGAGCATCCGGTGGGAGTGACATACTGAAAATAATTTAGACAGCTGACATAGTTTGGGATTAAATTAGTGATAACTCCTTAGAAAACTAAGTCATCATACATTTATTGCATTCTTTCTGTACAAACTATATTTCAGGGTAATAAAATAATTGATAAGGAAGGGAAAGTTCGTATGGATAGAATTTCAGCTAATAAATGCAGAAGGAATACTGGCATTTTTAAAAAATCACCATTTTAAACACCTGACCAGGTAAATGATATGGCCAGGCAGTAACCATTAGTAATTGATAAAAGTGTTAGGTGAAAGATAATGTGATGGCTAATTTTGTGTCAGCTTGGCTGGGCCGAGGGGTGCCCATATACTTGGTTAAACATTATTCTGGGTGTGTCTGTGTTTCCGGGTGATATTAACATTTGAATCAGTAGACAGTAAACTAGGTTGCCCACCCTAATGTGAAAAGTGAAAGTGAAAGTGAAGTCGCTCAGTGGTGTCCGACTCTTTGTGACCCCGTGGACTACAGCCCACCAGGCTCCTCCGTCGTCCATGGGATTCTCCAGGCAAGAATACCGGAGTGGGTTGCCATTTCCTTCTCCAGGGGATCTTCCCGACCCAGGGATCGAACCCAGGTCTCCCACATTGCAGGCAGACACTTTAACCTCTGAGCCACAAGGGAAGCCCTCCCTAATGTGGGTGATCCTCATCCAGTCAGCTGAAGGCCTGCATAGAACAAAATGATGTTTCTTCTACAACTAAAAGGGAACTCCTCCTGACTTACTTCCTTGAGTTGAGACATTGGTCTTTTTCCTGTCTTCAGAATTGAACTGAAACATTGGCTCTTGGGTCTCGAGCTTGCTATTTTTCATGCTGGAATATACACCATCAGCTCTCCTTCTCAGACATTTGGACTTGGTCTGGAACTGCACCACCTGCTGTCCTGGGTCTCCAGCTTACAGACCTCAGACCTTAGGACTTCTACCATCCATGATAGGTGAGCCGATTCCCTATGATAAATATCTATCTGTTTCTCTGGAGAACCCTGACTAATACAGGTAGGCAAGGGAACTTTATAACGGGGAAATGAGGCTGACACCACCTGTAGCCTCCTATCAGTCTTGTGCTAAGTTGCTGCTAAGTCGCTTTAGTCGTGTCCGACTCTATGCGACCCCATAGACGGCAGCCTACCAGGCTCCCCCATCCCCGGGATTCTCCAGGCAAGAACACTGGAGTGGGTTGCTATTTCCTTCTCCAATGCATGAAAGTGAAAAGTGAAAGTGAAGTCATTCAGTTGTGTCTGACTCTTCGCGACCCGCTGGACTGCAGCCCACCAGGCTTCTCTGTCCATGAGGTTTTCCAGGCAACAGTACTGGAGTACTTCTCCCCTATCAGTCTTAGCATCTCTGAAATTGAGACAGCAGGTATCACTAAAAAGTGATGCGACAGGAAATACCCAGCACTATTGTTTTAGTTTGGATTTTTCAAGAAGCAGGCATGGAAAGACAGATTCAAGTACAAGTCATTTATTTGGGAAGTTATCCCAGGAAACACCAAGAGTGGAGTGATACAGAAACAAGAAGGTAGTCGATAAAGAGTGTGCTATCAAGCGGTCATTGTGGGAGACTGGAGCTTATTTTCAGCAGGGAACTTGGAACTTGAACTTCAGAGTTCTGAAGTTTGAACTTGTCCTTCAGAGTACATCACCTGAGGGAGAGAGCTAGGGCATTTATACAACTCCCTTCAGTCATTACTGAAGGACTGCTCCCAGGGAGTAGTCATTCTCTGGTGCTTTGGGACTGCAGTGCACCTCAACAGAGAGGACATTAGTCCCAGAGAAAACTCCTATGAAAAGAGATGGCAGTGTGTTCACAGGTGGAAGTCCAAATAGCCTGCTCCACAGTAGTAAGGGCTGAATGGATGTAGATGGGCACCAGGAGGGTCTGCTAGAGCCATTATGAAGTCTTCTTTTTAAAAAAGCATATTTCTACACTATCTTTTTTACGTGAGAATTTTTCTTTTTAAGAAGACAAAAAAAACAACTTTTCAAAGAAAACCATATATGTCCACTTAAAGAATAGAAAATGAAAAAAAGAAAAAGAAACTGTCTCTAGAAGAAAAATATCATGCTGGAAAGGAGGAGTAATAATAGTTTTACTACATGCTGCTGCTGCTGGTACTACATGGGTCAGCTCTAAATCACACAGAGACATAACAATGTAAGCTATGAACATAAATATTTTAAAAATTGCACTATGACTAGCTGAAGAGGTCGAGGGGATAAAATGTGTGTGTGTGTGTAAGTGTGTGAGTGTGTGTATGTGTGTGTGTGTGTGTGTGTGAGTGATGGTGATAGAAGAGGAGAGACAAATCCTCATTTTCCATAGTGAGAGAATAAGAGATATTGTGTAAAACATAAAGACCAAGAATAGTAAAGTACCTATTGTTTCAAGGGAATTCCAAGGAAGTTCACTAAAAGACTTAAGTAGCTGCCTCCAGGGAAGGAAATTGGGGGAGAAGGGGAAGCTGACTAAGGATTTGCTCTCTGTTTTAAAATTCCTTAAAAGATTATTTGACTCTGTTAGGATATATCATTTTGACACATGCATGCAAGAAACGTTTTTTTCCGAAAGACTGAATTAGAAGGCAAATGAAGTGAGCATATGAGAACAACCCTTAAGATGTTTGACTTGAAAAAAAGGAGCAGAGACATGGGATATAGTTGAAGGATAATACAGAATCAAAATAAGATAATTTAAAAAGAAAGGAGAAACTAGAGTAAATTGTACGCTAATGAGAATGAGCCAACAGAGAGAGGGGGTAACTGATGGATGGAGGTCCTTGTGACTAAGAATCCAGAGCACAAATCAAGATGGACTTTTGATGGACAGTAAGTAATTTTTGCAAAATAAGCTGAAAGGAGAAGAGGGGCAGAGATGCCAGTCCATTTGTATAGGTGGTGGGAAGATGAGGGGATTTCCACTGAAGGCTTTTATTTTCTCATTAGTATGAAGCCAGACTATTAGTGAGAGAGGACCATTCTTTAAGAACTATTGCTCTAAGTAATGGGTGGGCATTCCTGAATATCTATAACTAAGTAATTAACTGAAGGCATTAGATCTCTCTTGTAATTTAACTATATATTTCAAATGTCATCAAAACTGAAAAAAAAAAAAATTAAATATTTTAAGCTAAACTGAGGAGGTATAAAAGTTAGGAAACCTGGAGCAAAGTATATTTTAACCCTTTGGGTACACAGGTTCTCTCAGTGAGAGAGAAATAGGTAAGTAAGCTTGGTAATATTGTTAAGTCATTCACCCTGGTGATATCAGAGCATCAGTCTTAGGAGTTTTGGGAGAATTGATGCCACTCAAGCCAGAGGTAAATGATCATTAGAATCTCAGTCACCCTCCACATTCCATTGTTAAACCCTTGTCAGCTGAGAAACTGGTGTGGTGGTTTGGAAGCAGCCAGGAATGTTTGGTTTCCATCTGGAGGGAATCACCAGATTCAGGAAAGTTCCTTTAGAGTCTCTGGGACTTGTGAGATTTCTAATTCATTTGTAGAGTGAACAAAATACTGCTTTGTTTGCCTCTAGTCAAAGCAGTTCCATTTTCTCCATATTTTATTTGTGGAGAAAATATATGAAGATAAGTAAATGTCTTTTCTACCAGAGGGATTTTATTGAATAAAGAAACAGGACTGAAAGAAACCTTGAATCATCACTTATCAATTTCATCTGAAGCATTTCCTTGTGGTTAACTTTTCTTTTTCCTTTAGGAAAAAGTCCCCAGATAGTGGATTTCATAAGGCCAGTTTCTAAAAATTATGTTTTAAAATTGTGGCTTATTCATAATTCAGAAGAGATCTTCAGAGTGAGTGGAAATAACTTGCTAGACATCTAGGTTTTCTACTAAATATATGACTTTGGGTAAATCGTGAAAATTCTGGTGGGATACGGGAGCAGTTGGATATATTTATCTCAAAGGATTCTTCTTCTAAAATTATTCTAGGTTAATTTGTCTGTTCTCTATACCTGTCAGTAATAATTTAATCAAAACCACAAATTGTCTTTAAGTACCTTACGTTCTGTACAGCATTGTGTTAATAATTTCTGTATGTTAAAGTAGCTAAGTAGTGAGTAATAGAATACAGCACCAAACACAGCACAGGTATTTTCCCTATATTCATTCAACATAAATATTGAGATTCATTCATATTGTTGTGTGTATCAGTAGTTCATTCCGTTTATTGATGGTTAAAAGACTCTGATGCTGGGAGGGATTGGGGGCAGGAGGAGAAGGGGACAACAGAGGATGAGATGGCTGGATGGCATCACTGACTCGATGGACGTGAGTCTGAGTGAACTCCGGGAGTTGGTGATGGACAGGGAGGCCTGGCGTGCTGCGATTCATGGGGTCGCAAAGAGTCGGACACAACTGAGAAACTGAACTGAACTGAACTGAGTACTTCATTGTATGTTGCTATGATTGGGTCAAATTGACACTTGTTAAGTGGAACATTGGGTACTGGATGAGTTGTGGCTCAAGTACAGACAAGAGAGACTGAAAGAGAGAAGTTTATTACTCACAGGTCCTGAACAAAGTACATGGCACCCCTTAAGGGGCCACACTGGCAGGTCAAGGCAGGGTGCGGCATGTGCCTTTATTAGGGTTCGTGGGTGAGTGTTTGGGGGTCAAGGCTGTATTGGTTAATTCAGTGAAATGAATGAGGTTTGGTAAGCTCTGTGGGTATTTTGCACAAAGTCAAGTTTTCTACTCTGGCTAGAGGGGACATTATTTCTTCCGGTGGCGTTCCAGGCCTTTTCCATCTGCTCCTTTCGGGGGGTATTGTTCTCTGTCCTACATTAGCTTCCTACTCGCCTGTGCTCAGGTGGACTTCCTGCCACCGTGGAGCTTTCTCTGTGGTAGCTCTCTCCTCTTTCGTGCTCCACTCCTTGGAGGTTGGATTCCCAGCGCCATTTCCTTAACTCAGGGGAATTCCTGGCCTCTGGGGCTCCCTCTTCCTTCACTGGAGCCTCAAAGCTCTCTCCTAGTTAAGCCAAGGCAATTACAGGGCTTACTTTGTTTATTTCCTCATCTCTCAGGAATCACTGCCCTGTGTTTCCTGGTATCTACTGTCTGAAAATCATTGCTTCATATATTATCTTGTTGGGTTTTTTAAAACCTGTTTCAGGTGGGACAGTTCATCCAGTCTCTGACAATTTATCTGCCCAGAAGGAGGAGCTGCTTGTTTGTGGTAACTTCTATAGTCACAACTTCTTTGCTTTTTTCCTTTCACCATTTAAATGTGCATTTCTGGATGGTGTAATTTAATATTACCAATCTCAAAAGTATTATACATCTTTAAGACTATTTTAGTCTGTAAATTTACTTCTCCATCCTCTTCAATTCCTTACGGTGTCACTACAGGGAAGTGTGGTGCTGAACTAAGTAAATTTGGAAAAGAGTATAATCTGCAAAACCAAAGGAACTGTACCTAAGCACTGTATGCGAGTTGATAAAGCCATTCCACACGAGTGTGTGGATGAATAATTCTGATGTTACTGTACATGTACAGTGGAATTAAACAAGTAAATGGGTGGCACAAAATGGGAGTCAACTTTCATTACATATAGATCATCACTGGAGCTGGTGATGAACAGGGAGGCCTGGCGTGCTGCAATTCATGGGGTCGCAAAGAGTCGGACACGACTGAGCGTCTGAACTGAACTGAACTGAGATAATCATTTATAGATATGTGTATATGCATAAGTAAGTGACATGTGCATATATAGTTCTTTGCTTTGCCAACTGAAAAAGCTCTAAAGAAACAACACTTCACTCATCATAACAAGTATACCTAATGCCCAGATCTTGGTTTCTTATGCCACTTGCAATAACAGTAACCAGAGTTCCTTGGAATAATAGCTGACCTAAAGACTACCAAAGAAATATACAAGATGAGCCTGGAACATATAGTGACAGAAAGTGAGGGAGTACAAAAAACCAAGCAAACTAAACACAGCAAAATACCACCTTCATGTCATTCTGTCAAAGGAGCACAAGAGCCAAGTGAAAGAGTTCCCATGCCAAAGATGGAACAATTGAGCAACAGAGCAAAGTAGTATTGGATTATCACAAGTATAAAATAAATATCTGTGAGTCCATATTGATAAATAAATGATTGAATAAATAAATAAATGGGAGAAGAGATATCTCCCATGAAGAAGAATTCCAAATAATTTATGTAGATACTCAAGTCTCAAGGTCAGGGACCATAAATCTACACTCCTTAAATGTGGGCTATGCATACCTCCTTCCAGATATACATTATGGAAATAGAGAGAGAAAAAAAAAACTTTACAACTAGTAAGCTTGACAAATGCTACCTCAGTCAGGTAATCAAGATCGACATCAACTGTGATAAGTCATGTTGATGGTTGGTAGTCTTAATGTGATGTGATGTGATGAAAATGACTCTTTACCTCTGTGATCTTCCTCCAAAACCCTTGGCTCCAATTGAATCATGAGAAATACATCAAATTCCAATAGAGGGTTAACCTACAAAATACCTGACCAGTACTCAAAACTGTCAAGATAATAAAAAACAAGGAAAGTCTTATGGCCAACAAACACATAAAAAGATGCTTAGCATCAATCACTTAGAGAAGTGAAAATCAAAGCTACAATGAGGTATCAACTCACACCAGTCAGAATGGCCATCATTAAAAAATCTACAAACAATAAATGTTGGAGAGGGTGTGGAGCAGAGAGAACCCTTTTGTACTGTCCATAGGAATGTAAACTGATGCAGCCAGTGTGGAAAAATGTATGGAGGTAAAAAAAAAAACTAAAAACTACCATATGACCCAGAAATCCCACTATGTACCTCAATGTTCATTGCAACACTATTTACAATAACCAGGACATGGAAACAGCCTAGATGTCCATCAACAGATGAATGGGTAAAAAAGATACGGTTCATATAGACAATAGAATATTACTCAGCCATTAAAAAAATAGTGAAATTGGATCATTTGTCATTATGTGGATGAATGTAGCGTCTGTTATACAGAGCAAAGTAAGTCAGAAAGAGAAAAAGAAGTATATATTAATGCATGTATATGGAACCTAGAAAAATGATACAGATGAACCTATCTGCAGGGCGGGAATAGAGATGCAGATATAGAGAACAAACACGTGGGCACAGGAGAGGGAGTGGGAAGGGGAGGGAAGGATGAACTGAGGGCATAGCACGGACATATACACTGCCGTGTGTAAAATAGATTGCTAGTGGGAAGCTGCTGTAGACCCCAGGGAGCTCAGCTCGAAGCTCTGTGATGACCTGGACAGGGGAGATGGGGGCAGGGGAGGCTCAGCAAGGAGGAGACATATGTATACTTACAACTGATCCCTGTTGTTGTACAGCAGAAACTAACACAACATTGTAAAGCAATTATACGCCAGTTAAAAAAGAAGGAAAGTCTGAGACACTGTCACAGCCAAGAAGAGCCGAAGGAGGACATCTAAGACAGCTAAATGCAGTGTGATATCCTGGATGGGACCCTGCAGCATAGAAAGAAATTAGGCAAAAACTGAGGAAATCTGAATAAACTGTGCACTAGAGTTCATAAAAGATATCAGTATTTGTTCATTAACATCGTACCCTGTAAGGTAAGTGTTAACAATAGGGAAAACTGGGTGTGCAGGTATTTGTGAACTCTCTGAACCAACTGCTTAATTTTTCTGTAAATATAAAACTGTTTTAATAAAATGAAAGAATCCTGACACCATAGAGCAAACATGCTTCTTTCTTGTGCTAAATTCCAAATGTGGGCCTTCCTTGATGGTCCAGTGGTTAAGGATCCACCTGTCAGTGCAGAGAACATGGGTTTGATCCCGACTCTGGGAAGACCCCACGAGCCCCAGAGCATCTAAACCCGTGTGCCACAAGTACTGAGCCCTCGATCAGAGAAGAGCCTTCGCAACAAGAGAAACCACTGCAATGAGAAGCTAGCTATTCTCTAGCTAGCACATCACAACTATTCTCTAGTTGTGATGTGCTCTCACTGCAATCTAGAGAAAGTCTGTGCACAGCAACAAAGACCCAGCCCAGCCAAATACATAAACAAATAAATCTCTTTTTAAAAGTCCCGAATGCTCACCACCCACTGAGTCTGTTCAGACAGGAACAGGCAAATTTTGTTTATGCCTGGGTTCTGGCTTAATTTCTTCTCCCTCATGTGGATCGCAGCCCTGTCCACTGATTGATTAGGTGTTCAAATGTCCATATTCTCTCTCTATTCACTGACATTGTTGGCTTGGCATTTTTGTGGGCTTACACTGAATTTTTCCGGGTGCTGTTCCCCACTTCCCCCGCCTCCTAATAAATACTGGCGCAGGTGGTTACATGCTGACTCTGCCTTAGACTCGTGGCCATCAGAACCTTTCTCTGGGCTTTCTACTGTCCCCTAGAACAGCTCTGCTTTAGTAGCCAACTAAATTTGTCACCACAGCCCCAGCTTTGCTGGTGTCCATGTGCTTTCTGCTTCCACCTGTCACCTCCCTTCTGTAATTAATTTCCTCATTCCTTTCTGGTAGTCAGTGGGGGAAAATAACATGTCCTGAACTGACTTTTCAGCACGTATTTCTGAGACTCTTTATAGAAAAATTCTCAGTCATATCTGGTTTCTTTTGTAGCTATTAACCAAAGAGTTTCCTACAGCAGTTGAAAAAATTTCCTGAGCAATTCATTTGCCAGTCTCCCCTACCATTCTCCTTATTGTTGGGCCCCCTAGCAGGAGTCATGCTTCTGGAGGCCCATGTTATAGTGGCATTTCTCTCCTGAGATGATTGAATAGAGCGTTTTCTGATTCTGAATAAGAGAGCATAAGGCCTCGCTTCCTGACATCATGTACTAGGCTCTTTCAGATAGTAAGACATAGAGACACGCTTGGGCTACCTCAGTTAATGGGGTTTCATTTTAAATATGGGTGGAGAAAGGGAAATAGGAAGTGTTTTCAGTAGCCACACAACCAGGATAATGAAGAAACAGAATCCTAGGGCTCCATGTAATGGAAACTCATTTGTTCTCTCCTTCTGCTTATACTGCTCCTACCCCTAACAACTAACTGGCTGATTTTCCCTCATTCAAACTATCCAAGGGACAGGATCTTACTTAGCCTGCCTATCACAACCCAATTTAGACTACTTTTGGTAAAAGCTCTTGTGCTAGACTGTAGCACAGTGCTCTTGCTGGCCAGCCTGTAGATAACTGGCTTTGGGTTAGATGCCCATCTGAGTCTACTCACCTGCAACCAGGAGATGGGGCGTACAGACTAAAGTACAACAATTAATTAGGAGATCAGCCCTGGGTGGTCATTGGAAGGACTGATGTTGAAGCTGAAACTCCAGTACTTTGGCCATCTGATGCGAAGAGTTGGCTCATCTGAAAAGACCCTGATGCTGGGAGGGATTGGGGGCAGGAGGAGAAGGGGATGACAGAGGATGAGATGGTTGGATGGCATCACCCACTCGATGGACGTGAGTTTGGGTGGACTCCGGGAGTTGGTGACGGACAGGGAGGCCTGGTGTGCTGAGGTTCACAGGGTCGCAGAGTCTAAAATGACTGAGCGACTGAACTGGACTGAACTGAGAGGGGGAGTTATAGGTCAGGAAGAAACTCAGAATCACATGCTCCTTTCTCACATAATTGGGACAACAGAGGATGAGATGGTTGGATGGCATCACCCACTCAATGGACATGGGTTTGGGTGGACTCCAGGAGTTGGTGACAGACAGGGAGGCCTGGTGTGCTGAGGTTCACCAGGTCGCAAAGAGTCTAACACGACTGAGCAACTGAACTGGACTGAACTGAGATGGGAAGTTATAGGTCAGGAAGAAACTCAGAATCACATGCTCCTTTCTCATATAATAGCCTGGTTTTCACAAAGTTTCTTCCTTTGGAAACACCAGTTCTTCGTAATGTTCATAAACGTTTTGAAAAAAAAAAAAAAAAAACGGGTTGGGGGGGAAATGTCCCAGGGTAAATCTCATTCAACAGATATTTATAAGTGATTACTAAGTACCAGGCATGGTTCTGTGCACTTAAATGCTTGGAAATGCCAGGTTAAAGAAAATCAATATTTTGTATATTGCAAAATCCTTACTGCTTTTAGGATTCCATTATAAACCTAAGAGAAGGGCTATCATTTGCACTGTCACCTGAAAGGCATTTCTTAAGCTGCAGATAACACAAAGGATGCATCTGGAGAAATATTCAGTTTTGCCCTTGACGATCCAGGAAATGATATTGCCTAAGGACACATGGACTGCTGTAGCTAAACTCCACAGGGCGCCTCCACTCCCCTCTGAATCTTTCTTCCTAGTGTTCAGTCCCTGTGTAGTCTCCCACACTGAATCCAGGCTGACCCTGGGATTTACTTTGGCTAACAGAATGTGGCTGAAGTGACTATGCATCAGTTCCAGCTTACACCAGGCAACTTAAGGAGTCTGGCCACCTTGCCCGAAGAATTACAGAGACACACACGGAGAAGACCAAGGAACCCAGCAAGCAGGGGGAACCAAAGCACCAAATATCTGACCCTACGAGAGCCATCCCAGCCAATCATTCCAATCTATCCAAGTCCAAGTGACTAATGTGAGTGAAGCAGGCATCCTGCATATTCCAGTCCAGTACTCGTTAGTTATTTAGTTAGTTAGTTCAGTCGCTCAGTCGTGTCCGACTCTTTGCGACCCCATGAATTGCAGCACACCAGGCCTCCCTGTCCATCACCAACTCCCGGAGTTCTTCATAACTTTTCTTCCAAGGAGTAAGCGTCTTCTAATTTCATGGCTGCAGTCACCATCTGCAGTGATTTTGGAGCCCAAAAAAATAAAGTCTGACACTGTTTCCACTGTTTCCCCATCTATTTCCCATGAAGTGATGGGACCGGATGCCATGATCTTCGTTTTCTGAATGTTGAGCTTTAAGACAACTTTTTCACTCTTCTCTTTCACTTTCATCAAGAGGCTTTTTAGTTCCTCTTCACTTTCTGCCATAAGGGTGGTGTCATCTGCATATCTGACGTTATTGATATTTCTCCTGGCAATCTTGATTTCAGCATGTGCTTCTTCCAGCCCACCGTTTCTCATGATGTACTCTGCATATAAGTTAAATAAGCAGGGTGACAATATACAGCCTTGACGTACTCCTTTTCCTATTTGGAACCAGTCTGTTGTTCCATGTCCAGTTCTAACTGTTGTACTAGTAGTGAAATCAATAAGCCATAGGCAAATCCCAGTCCACAAAATGTGCGAGCTCAATCATGTCTGACTCTTTGTAACCCCATGGACTTTTGCCCACCAGGCTTCTCTGTCCATAGGATTCTTCAGGCAAGAATACCAGAGTGGGTTGCCATTTCCTCCTCAGGAATGTGAAGCATAACAAAACGGTGGTTGTTTTAAGCCAATAAGTTTTGAAGTGATATTTTAAAAACAATAGACAAACAAAGAAATATATTAAATATTTTGGAAAAAGGATTACATAATCTTAACATATTGTGCCTAAACTATATTTGTAAACACATGTATCTGCTTCAGAAATGACCTATTTTAGAGGAAATACATTATTTATGTATAAATATTTAAATAATTTCACTGTTTACTGAAGGAAAGTTACGTGGCTCAAACTAGCCTGGAGTTACAACTCCCCTCCCAGTCCTCCCCACCATTCTATGCAAAACAAAGAACTCTCTCACCCGAAGGAAAAAATGGACATTAAGGTTGATTACGCCCAGCTCCCAGCAGGTCCAGCCTCTGGCCGATCACCAGAATTCCTTGCCCCAGCCGTCTAAGGGACAACTACTCTGAACAACCTTGGAGAAGAACAGGCCCCCTTAAGACAGTAGAGTTCCACAGACATGCCTATATATACTTACTCTCTTCTTGGGTGAGTGCAGCAGCTCACTGATCTGACTGCTGCCCCTTCCCGCCTCATTAAAGGCGATCTCTTCCTGTAAGGTGCAGGTCTGCTTCTTTTTCCAAACCTCGCCTTCTCTAACTCCTTTACCCTACAATTACTACAATCATTTGCCCTCACTTCCTTGTGAAGGGGCTTCCCAGGTGGCGCTAGTGGTAAAAGAAACCACCAGCTAATGCGGGAGACAAAAGAGATGCAGGTTCCATCCCTGAGTCAGGAAGATCCCCCAGGAGGAGGGCATGGCAACCCCCTCCAGTATTCTTGCCTGGAAAATCCCATGGACAGAGGAGCCTGGTGGGCTACAGTCCATGGAGTCGCAAAGAATTGGACATAACCAAAGTGACTTAGCACGCACACACTTTTGAAAATAACCACTTTATCTGTAAAAATCACAAGTCAAAGGAAGTCAAATCACATAAAGGAAGTTATAAAATATTTAATCACAGAGAAGCCAACTTAATTGTGCATATTTCTTACAGAAAACAAAATTAAAATACTTTCATACTATAAGGAACCAAGCAAATTGGATTGAACCTGAGACGTCCATTTGTTTTTAATAGGCAAATCTAATTTAAAAGCGTGTGTGCTTATTTCAGGCTGCAACAAATATCAATAGCAATTAGGAAATTATAGATTCATAACATAAATCAAGGTCCTAATTTCAAAGATAGACCATTATCCTGCTATTTACAGGCTTGGGGATATTCAGGATTTGCCCTAAGAATATAGAGTGCTAACCACAGTTAAATACAGTTCTCTTTCTTTCCTCCTCCTCCTCTCCCCTTTCCTTCTGCCCAGGCTTCCCTCGTCCCTAATCCTTTTCTCCCCTGATATCCAGAATATTAGGTAGGTCACACTAATCTGAGTCTTTGTAGGGGTGGTGCTCTGAGAAACACATAGATTCATTTCAGGTAAGATAGTCAGAAGACCAGATGCTGTGTTGTGTGTGTGTGTGTGTGTGTGTGTGTGTATGAGTCACTCAGTTATGTCCAACTCTTGCGACCCCATGGACTGTCAGGCTCCTCTGTCCACGGAATTTTCCATGCAAGAATACTGGAGTGGTTTGCCATTTCCTTCTCCAGGGAATCTTCCTGACCCAGGGACTGAACCGTTGAACCATGTCTCCTGCATCTTCTGTATTAACAGTCGAATTCTTTACCACTGAGCCACCTGGGAAGCCCCTGAACTTTATCCTGCTGGTGCCTTAATCTTGGACTTACCAGGCCCCAGAACCCTGAGAGAGAAATGTCTGTTTATCAGCCACTCAGTCTGAGACATTTTATTACAACCAACTGAACAGATCAAGATGGTACATATGTCTATAGTTTCTCCAGGGCTTTCATTTATGTCTCATGTTGTAATTTATGCAGAAAAACAACTCAAGAATTAGATTCTTAATATATCTAGGTACAGTACAATACCGTTAACAAAAATATTTCCCCCAAAGTACATTAGATTTAAATTAGTGATAATGACCTGTTTGTGTCAATACAACAGCTGCCCTTAAGTACAGTGGAAACTGATTTACGATTAGAAGGAGGATAGGTGAAACTAGGCACTGAAAGCTAAAAGATGAAACAAAGTGAGGTACTACTGTGATTTGAGAGTGCTCATAAATTCTTACAGAAGACAGAGTTGCAAGTCTGCCTGAACTTACATTACTCCTCTATTAAACATGTGTGTACACCCCAGCATTTAACCTGTAATAGTCAGATGTAGGGAAAAAATGGAAAGGTCAAACCTGTAGAGACACATAGGTTAAAAAGAAACAAAATTAATGCAACTAACCATATGCTGACCTCCAAACACTGGGATGCAAGAAACAGCAAAATATTTCTCTGTTGCATTTAAGACTAAATCTAGATAAAGCAAAAAATACCGAAAAATATATGCAAGTATGTTCTCTCTCATCAAATCATAAAAAGGTCATTTTATCTAAAGGGAAAAAAACCAAGAATAAATCTTTGATGTAGGTACTCCATTTTTCCTTACCCAATGTGTGTTTGCTTGTGCATATGCATATGTGGTATGTACACACCTATATAAAAACAAGCCCAAGTTTTTTTTTTATTTGGACATCAAATTGAGAGATACCATAAATGTTTGTTAACCAGAATTATTAGAGAAAAATTTGTAGTAATGAAATATTTTATTTACCTAATAAAATGAATCAAGAGTCTTGCTTGCAAGTAATTGAAGACACTCAAATGGATTTAAGCAGAAAGTGACCTCACTGGCATAAGGAACTGAAAAATCCAGAAGCAATGCAAACTTCAAGCACAGCTAGTTCTAGGTGTTCATGGGATATTGCTGCTGCTGCTGCTGCTAAGTTGCTTCAGTCATGTCTGACTCTGTGCAACCCCATAGACGGCAGCCCACCAGGCTCCCCCATCCCTGGAATTCTCCAGGCAAGAACTATGGAGTGGGTTGCCATTTCCTTCTCCAACGCATGAAAATGAAAAGTGAAAGTCAAGTCTCTCAGTTGTGTCCGACTCTTTGCGACCCCATGGACTGCAGACTACCAGGCTCCTCCGTCCATGGGATTTTCCAGGCAAGAGTACTAGAGTGGGATGCCATTGCCTTCTCACGGGATATTAGGACTCTGTTTCTTTATCTCTTGCTCTGCTTTGCATTGTGTCAGTTTTACTCACAGGGACGTTCTTATGAAGGAGTATCAGTTTAATCAGCAGCAGCTCCAGGCTTGTGTCTTAGCCCAGCAACCCCAGCAGAAAGAGAAGAGCCAGAAAAAGCTAGTGTATTTTTCTAGGAAACATTCTTAGATGGAGTCTCATTGGTCTGTCCTGGACAATGCTGCTGCTTATTCTAGAGCTAATCACAGAGCTGGGGAGGAGGGATGGTATGTGCATGCTCTGATCAGCCAAACTGAGCCTCAGTCTTCTAGAACTTGGGCAGGAGTGGCAGACCAGGAAATGGCATTCCCACAGAAATCACAGAGACAGGGAGAAGGGATGATTCACTGAAGAAAATTGAGGATTCTTTTGCCAGCGTAAAGAGGAATGGATACTTGCAAAGCAGCATCTTCATATTAACTGCCTTCATTTCTCTCTGTCTTACAAAAGTAGGCAACAAGCTGGGGTGAGGCATCCAGCTGTTTGTGCTTGATAGCCATGTGAATTCTAAACAAGGGAGAGTTTTATCTAATGAAAATAAAAATAAATTCAAGAAAAGTACAAGGACTATGGAAATGACAACTAGGTTTCAGAGAAATGTACCAGCAGAGCAACTGGTCCAAGAATCATATTACTGAGATTTTACAGTTGACTCCCTTTATGTGCTTTTTCTGGTTTTCCACTAACACTTTCCATGTCTAGACAGCTTCCTGCCTTTTGATCCACCTCCACGTGGCAGAAGTCAGAAAACTCACTCCCTTGGCTCACTCACAACTAGGCTGCAGGCATGGAACCTAGGTTCCCCAAGCACACACAACCACATGAGTCATCAAACCGTACATGAGCTATGTGGCAAGGCAGAGCTGCAGGAATTCCATTCTGGGGGCCAAAGGTAGCTGCTTCTCCTGTGGTCAGAAGATGGAAGTCCTGGCATCTCAAGTCCATAGTGAGTGGTGTTTCTAGTTTCACTGAAGCCTTTACTGGAGCCTTTACTGGAACAATGTGCTGATGTGGTTTGGGCATTGTTTCTGACTGTGTGGCCTCTCAACCTGGCTCTCTAGTCCTCCAAAGATTCTCTGAGCTATCTAATATTATTTAGGAACTGTCCTTTTTTCCTCTTCTTAACCTAGCGAGAGCGGTTTGCTTGCTTTATAAACCAAGAGCCTGGATAATGCACGCACTCCATTCCATTTGCTAGGGCTGCCGTAACTAAGTACCCTAGACGGGGTGGCAGAAACAGCAGAAATGTATCTTCTCATATTTCTGGAAGCGAGAAGTTTGAAATCAACCTGTTACCAGGGATGGTTTCTTCTGAGGCTTCCCCCCTTTTAGCTGGCTGTGTTTTCCCTGTGGCTTCACAGGGTCTTGCCAGTACGTGTTCACACCCAAATTTCCTTTTCTTGTTGGACTAGTGCCCAATCTGATGACCTTGTATTAACTTAATCACCTCTTTGAAGATCTTATCTCTTAATACAGCCACATTCTGGGGGTCCTGGGAGCTAGGACTTCAACATATGAATGGGAAATGGGATGAGGTGATGCAACTCAACCCATACTAGTGACCACAGTTGTGCCGGTGAGAGGAAAGGGGACCGACAGTTGAGAGAAGAAATTCACCTCTACTGAAGCTGATATACACACTCTACAAAAGAAAACGGAGCTCTGTAATATTTTTATACCTAAGACATGTATGTACTAAACGTTAGCAAGAAAATAGCACAGGGGACTTCCCTGGTGGTCCAGTGGTCAAGAATCTGCCTTGTGATACAGGGACTCAGGTTCAGTCAATGGATGGGGAACTAAGATCCCACACGCCAAGAGGCAAATAAGCCCACTCGCAGCAGCTACAGAACCAGCACACTGCCATGACAGATCTCAAGTGCTGCAATTCAGATCTGATGCGGCCAGATAAACAAATAAATGTTGCTTAAAAAGAACGTGACACAGAGGTAAAAGGGAAAACTGAGCCGTTGTGAGATGAGCTGACCAGTTCAAACACCAGATCCAGACAATAAAAATAATAAAATTTGGTCAGAATTCTTTGGATACTTGACCGAACCTTCTAACTAACATTGCCTGGTGACCCCAGCTCAAGTTCTATCCTTCTTTTAGAAGGAAGTGCATAGTATGTGGGTTAAGAGCATGGACACTGGAAACAGCTTCTTGGTTTAGACAAATCAATAACGAGGTTTTGCGACTTACCAAACTCTGTAAACTTCCTGTTCCTCAATTTTCTCATGTTTAAAATAGAAGTAACAGTAATTATAGAAGTCAAATATATATATTACATGCAAAGCATTTATAATAGCTGGTGGTACTCACTAAGTCCTCAACAGATGGTAACTTTTTATTATCTAAAACAAAAATCCCTCAAAAGTTGTAAACGTACATTTTATTCTTTAAATTTCCCATCAAATACATTTCAAAGAATGCTACTTTTCTACTGCTTCAAAGATTTGACCCTCCACCTTGTCACGTTCTTTATTCTCTCTAAAGGGTCTTATGCTGCTGCTGCTAAGTCAGTTCAGTCATGTCCGACTCTGTGCAACCCCATAGACGGCAGCCCACCAGGCTCCCCCGTCCCTGGGATTCTCCAGGCAAGAACACTGGAGTGGGTTGCCATTTCCTTCTCCAATGCAAGAAAGTGAAAAGTGAAAGTGAAGTCGCTCAGCCGTGCCCGACTCTAGGCGACCCCAGGGACTGCAGCCTACCAGGCTCCTCCGTCCATGGGATTTTCCAGGCAAGAGTACTGGAGTGGGGTGCCATTGCCTTCTAAAGGGTCTTATGCATTTGCCATTTTCTCTCTTCATTGTCTATCCTGATTCATTGCAGTCTTTACATGTATGCATACACATCTTTAGTAACCTCCTCCTTTCTCTCCTTAATTTTAAAAACTTCCCGGTTACCTCAGAAAACTCTCTTGATCTCTGGCTCCAATTTCAAAGAGTCACTACATTTTGAAATAATATGTTTAGGTTACACTAATTTTGTGGGGCCAATTCTAAAAGTGACCACTAGATGGCAACATTCCTATATTGTGCTGTTCTCCCAGGAGAGTTTTCTAACCATGGTGAACGTTGAGAGCCTCAAAATGGGACCGCATGATTCCTTAATTTGTTTGCCTGTTTGTTTTAAAAATCAAATAAGACTTTGGATCTCTCCATAAAAGATCTCTGTATTGGCTCATTCTTGAAAACAGAGTGTTCCTTTTTATATCTTTCATGATCACTAATCTTCACCTTTTTGAAAATTTTGTTTTCTTTAAAATAACACAAATATAAATTGTCTATTTATTCATTGTACTGTATTATGTTTATGGTATATTAAACAGATTTAGTTCTTTGATATATCTAATATATTTTAATTTTATATAGATTTGGAAATTATATTTTACATAAACACATAAAAGAAGAATTTTTTTTTTTTTTACTTTCTTCATGTTTTCCTTTGGAAATTTGAGCTCAGGGACTGTAAAATAATAGCTGGGAATTTTCTGATAGTGAGGATGAAGGAGAGCAAAGATATGTTTTCTTTGAAAAGGGAATTATATAACTCTTCTAAATTTCCTCAGGAAATTAAAATGTTAACTGAGAAATTATCTCTGGTAAAATGAAAAATTTATTAAATAAAAATACATTTTATTGTAGTTAAGACAAGAAGTTTTAAATACAAAACATTATTTATGACTCCAAGATAAAAATAGACAAAGAATATGAAAAATGAACTAAAGAAGATGTACAGAGAGCCAGTTATTGTATGAGAAAGTTGAAAATCACTAGCATTAAAAAAAAAGCAAAAATAACATTTTATTTTGCCAAAAAAAAAAGTCTGGGTTTTTTTTTTCCCCTCGATCCCTGGGTTGGGAAGATCCCACGGAGGAGGGCGTGGTAACCCACTCCAGTACTCTTGCCTGGAGAATCCTCATGGACGGAGGAGCCTGGGAGGCTTCAGTCCATGGGCTGGCAGAGTCGGCCACGACTCAGCTACTAAGCACAGCACAGCACATAGTGAGTATAGTTAACAACCTGCATTCAAATCCCAGCTAAAAAACCTACTTACCTACGTGACCTTGGCCACATTTTTTTACCTCTCTCTCTGCTGCAGTTTTCTATTCCATAAAATGGGGTTAATCAGCAAAATGAGACTTACATGAGCTAATGAAAGTAAAGTTCTTAAAAGAGTACTTGGTTGAAAAAATACTTTGGGTATACTAGGTTAAAGTAAGTAAGTGCTAGTCGCTCAGTCGTGCCCAACTCTTTGCAATCCCATGGACTACAGCCCACCAGGCTCCTCTGTCCGTGAGATTTTCCAGGCAAGGATACTGGAGTGGGTTGCCATTTCCTTTTCCAGGGGATCTTCCCAACCCAGGGATTGAACCCGGGTCTCCTGCACTGCAGGGAGATTCTTTACCTACTGAGCTACAAGGGAAGCCCATACTAGGTTAAAATACTTTATTAAAATTTTTAAAGAGAGTATCTGACACATATGGGCTTACCTAATTATTTAACAGCTATGTTAGCACTATTTAAATGTGACTAGTATAACTGTTACAACTTGACTTGAGAATGGAGATTGGGTATAGAATATTTACAAAAATAAACAATGAAATTTTAAAAAGTATAATAGAATTAAAGATGAGCGGGTGAAATAAGGCTAATAAGAATAACCTGATCTGAAAAAGGAGCAAAAGGATTGTTTAGAAAAGCAATCATCAATATATATATATATATAAAGGCAATAAATAGGTTAAACATATATTGAAATAAATTCAGATACATCAATAATTATCATAAACATAAATGAATTAAATTTACCAGTTAAATGACTGTACAACTGTGTTTTTAAAAATCCAGCTAAATACTGTTTGGAAGAGAGGGACATAAAGCATAAGGACATATGAAGGTTGAAAGTAAAAGTAAGCGAAAAGACATATGTGGTAGATTGTAACCAGAAGAAAGCTTGATGGCATGTTAGCATTGAAATAGGAGGATTCTTTTTGGTTTTGGGGGGGTGGGTGGGGCGGGGGGGGG
>SJYT01048400.1:0-44019 GCA_006410635.1 Cephalophus harveyi | reverse complement strand
TGTTTTGTTTTGTTGCTGCAAAAAGCTTTACTGTTTTCATTTGGTTCAAGGCTTGGAAGAGGGCTCCAGGGTGGTGAAAAAATGGCATAGTGCCTGCAGAGAGGCTTCAGGTGGAAGCCCTGACACCAGAAGGGCTCCTCAAAGGCTGCTGGGCATCCAAGGCTCCTTCCGACTAGTCATGCTGGATGGTGAGCCCTTGGAAGAGACACTCAGCCAGCCCAGCCTGGGGACCAGTCTGCTGTTGGAAGTTAGTCGGGAGATTGCCCATCTTCTCCGTGAGTTTCACCTCCTCATCTAGGAAGTGGCTCTCCAGGAAATCACAGAGGTAGGGGTCTGCATGGACAGATCCTAAGAGGGCCTGGTTCAGTTTCTTCTCCATAAGAATGCAGCTTCCACAGTGTCCTGAGTTTTACTCTCACTCAACTTCAGATGGTTTCTGCACATCCTGGAAGAAAGTGCAGCCGCTGCCCTGGTTTTTCCCTTTCAAGAGAGGCTCAGCACCCTAATTCATCCTGGCCAATTCCCTGAAACAGTGGCCCATGCTCTCCAGAGTCATGCTGTTGTGGTGGAAATAGAAGCCCAGTGGGGTAGGTGTAGGAGGCTGGCCGATGCAAGGCAGTTGAAGGCAGCCTCGACCTTGGTGGAATAATTCTGAGGAATCTTGGAGTTCATGGTTAATTGGTAATAAGGAGCTAAGCTCAAAAATTGGTGTTGGCTGGTCCCAGAGGTCGAGGATAGCAGAGTGGCTGGTTCTAAAGTTGCTGGAAGAGAAGCTGGAGGGTGGTCAGAGGCAGGAGCAAGGGACATCCCAGGGCCTGTTGCATCAAACATTGTTGAAGCAAGAGACAGATTGGCAGGACCACTGAGCACACTGCCTTGAAATAGGTTTCATGACCAAAAATATAAAAACCAAAACCAAAAAGCTAAAAACATCATTAAGGAAGACAGTTCATCAAGAAGCTGCAGCGATTTTAATTTTGTATGCATCTGATCAAAAACCCTCAAATTTTCTAAGTAACTGTTGCTGTTGTTCAGTCGCTCAGTTGTATCTGACTCTTTGTGACCCCATGGACTGCAGCACACCAGGCTTCCCTGTCCTTCATGATTTTCCAGAGTTTGTTCAAACTCATGTCCATTGAATCAGTGATGCCATCCAGCTATCTCATCCTCTGTCATCTCCTTCTCCTGCCTTCAATCTTTCCTACCATTAGGGTCTTTTCCAGTGGGTTGGCTCTTCACATCAGGTGGCCAAAGTATTGGAGCTTCAGCATCAGTCCTTCCAATGAATATTCAGGACTGATTTACTTTAGGATGGACTGGTTGAATCTCCTTGCAGTCCAAGGAACTCTCAAGAGTCTTCTCCAGCACCATAGTTTGAAGGCATCAATCCTTCAGCGCTCAGCCTTTTTTATTGTCCAGCTCTCACATCTGTACATGCATGGGACCAGGATGGGTTTTGGAGAGCAGGACTGGGCAGGGTCTCCCACCCATTTTATTAATCTCACACTGAAAGACACAAAGGAAATCAAAGACAAAAAGACCGGAAAGGAAGATCTAGGAATACATTATTTCACAAGGGATATGATAATCTATGTAAAAACTCGAGAAAAACCATAGTTTTGACTATACAGATCTTTCTCGGCCAAGTAATGGCTCTGCTTTTTAATACACTGTCTAGATTTGTTATAATTTCTCTTCCAAGGAGCAAACATCTTTTAATTTCATGGCTGCAGTCACCATCTGCAGTGATTTTGGAGCCCCTCAAAATAAAATCTATGACTATTTCCATTGTTTCCCCATCTATTTGCCATGAAGTGATGGAACCAGATGCCATGATCTTAGTTTTTTGAATGTTGAGTTTTAAGCCAGCTTTTTCACTCTCCTCTTTTACCTTCATCAAGAAGATCTTTAGTTCCTCTTCACTTTCTGCCATAAGGGTGATATCACCTGCATATCTGAGATTATTGATACTTCTCCCAGCAATCTTTATTCCAGCTTGTGCTTCATCCAAAAATTACAGGAAGAAACTAACAAATGTATCATGTAATGGAAGGTTTCTGTGTCATTTGCTCATTTTATTTAATAAATGTTCTCGGGTGTCTGCATGCTAGGAACTTTTCTATTCATAAAAGTATGACTGTGAATGAGACACAAGAATCCTTTTGAAGTTTACTATAATGGAAGGAGAGAGCGAAATATACAAATAAATACAGTAAAATCCTGTGAAAATACACATAGGATATGAGGAATTCTGAGATGATAGAATGGATGATTTCTTCTTCTCCACCACCAAATCCTGCAGATGGTACAAAAGAAGGAGAGTAAAGTTCTTATTCTGGAGTTGGGGAATGGAAAATGACAGGGGTCTTTGGAAGGAATGATGCTAAAGCTGAAACTCCAGTACTTTGGCCACCTCATGCGAAAAGTTGACTCATTGGAAAAGACTCTGGTGCTGGGAAGGATTGGGGGCAGGAGGAGAAGGGGACGACAGAGGATGAGACGGCTGGATGGCATCACTGACTCAGTGAATGTGGGTCTGAGTGAACTCCGGGAGTTGGTGATGGACAGGGAGGCCTGGTGTGCTGAGATTCATGGGGTGGCACAGAGTCGGACACGACTGAGCAACTGAAATGAACTGAACTGAACTGAGAGGGAAGAGCCTGGCAGGAAAATAGCACGAAACCCAGAAGGGAGGTGGAGTTTGACTCCTGCTAGCTCAGTGATCTCCCAACTCAATATTCCCAAACTGGGCCAAAAAACTTTTGCCATCTAGCCAGCAATTTCCTGGAATCACTGATGCTGCCCTCACGTCAGCTGCAGACCCTGAATCCTTCCCATCACTACAAACTGGAGTGAACAAGCACCACTAGATGGTGCCAAACTACAGTGGGGACCAGGACGGGTTTTGGAGAGCAGGACTGGGCAGGGTCTCCCACCCATTTTATTAATCTCACACTGAAAGACACAAAGGAAATCAAAGACAAAAAGACCGGAAAGGAAGATCTAGGAATACATTATTTCACAAGGGATATGATAATCTATGTAAAAAATCGAGAAGACTGCTTATTAAAAATAATAAAAATTTACCATAAGATTAATATGTAAGATTCAATTGCATTTCTATAAAATTTAACAAGTATTCAGAAAACGCTTCTGTAACAATATACACATCAGTTCAGTTCAGTCACTCAGTCGTGTCTGACTCTTTGCGACCCCATGAATCGCAGCACACCAGGCCTCCCTGTCCATCACCAGCTCCCGGAGTTCACCCAAACCCACGTCCATCGAGTCCGTGATGCCATCCAGCCATCTCATCCTCGGTCGTCCCCTTCTCCTCCTGCCCCCAATCCCTCCCAGCATCAGAGTCTTTTCCAATGAGTCAAATCTTCGCATGAGGTGACCAAAGTATTGGAATTTCAGCTTCAGCATCAGTCCTTCCAATGAACACCCAGGACTGATCTCCACATAGAAAACATAATTTAGAAAGAGATTGTATTTAAACAGCTCAAAAATAGATATCTAAATTAAACTTAATAAAAGATGTACAAGGTCTGTACAGAAAAAAAATATATATATATAAAGCATTATTAAAAGTAACTCAGAAGATCTAAGTAAATGGAGAAATATATTCATGGAAACAAAGGCTAAATTTTTTAAAGTGATTCTCCCCCAATTGATGTGCAGAATTAATATAATCTCAATCAAAATATCAACAGAGGTTTCGTGAAACATGACAGCTGATTCTGATATTTATATGGAAAAGGAAGAAAACCCGAGGCACTTTTCAATTTTTATTGAAGGAGAAACTTGGTCAGACACTGAAACGACTGAAACTAATGATGAAACCATAGTAATTGAGATAATGTTGTTTTGATACAGGGAAGAAAAAAAGGTCATTGAACAAAAGACCCAAGAATATATGGAAACCTGATACATGACACAAGTGGCAATGCTGATCGGTGATGAACTGAGAACTGAGAGTAAGTAAATAGGTGAGTTTCTTTTGATAATAAATGGATAGGGAAGAAGACTCCTTTTAGAGGAGTCTCGTGTAGAAGGAATGAAGAGATAGCAAATGACCATTTAGTAACCATTACAGAAAAGGCAGAGGAACCAGAGATCAAATTGCCAACATCCGCTGGATCATGGACAAAGCAAGAGAGTTCCAGAAAAACATCTACTTCTGCTTTATTGACTATGCCAAAGCCTTTGACTGTGTGGATCACAACCACCCATGGAAAATTCTTCAAGAGATGGGAATACCAGACCACCTGACCTGTCTCTTGAGAAATCTGTATGCAGGTCAGGAAGCAACAGTTAGAACTGGACATGGAACAACAGACTGGTTCCAAATAGGGAAATGAGTACGTCAAGGCTGTAAATTGTCACCCTGCTTATTTAACTTCTATGCAGAGTACATCATGAGAAACGCTGGGCTGGAAGAAACACAAGCTGGAATCAAGATTGCCAGGAGAAATATCAATAACCTCAGATATGCAGATGACACCACGCTTATGGCAGAAAGTGAAGAAGAACTAAAGAGCCTCTTGATGAAAGTGAAAGAGGAGAGTGAAAAAGTTGGCTTAAAGCTCAACATTCAGAAAACTAAGATCATGACATCTGGTCGTATCACTTCATGGCAAATAGATGGGGAAACAGTGGAAACAGTGACATAGTTTATTTCTTTGGGCTCCAAAATCACTGCAGGTGGTGACTGCAGCCATGAAATTAAAAGATGCTTACTCCTTGGAAGAAAAGTTATGACCAACCTAGACTGTGTATTAAAAAGAAGAGACATCACTAGACCAACCAAGGTCCAGAGTCTAGTCAAGGCTATGGTTTTTCCAGTGATCATGTATGGATGTGAGAGTTGGACTATAAAGAGCTGAGTGCCAAAGAACTGATGCTTTTGAGCTGTGGTGTTGGAGAAGACTCTTGAGAATTCCTTGGACTGCAAGGAGATTCAACCAGTCCATCCTAAAGGAAATCAACCCTGAATATTCATTGGAAGGACTGATGTTGAAGTTGAAACTCCAATACTTTGGCCACCTGATGTGAAGAACTGACTCATTAGAAAAGACCCTGATGCTGAGAAAGATTGAAGGCAGTAGAAGGGGACAACAGAGGATGAGATGGCTGGATGGCATCACCAACTCAACGGACATGAGTTTGAGTAAACTCCGGGAATTGGTGATGGACAGGGAGGCCTGGCATGCTGCAGTCCATGGGGTCACAAAGAGTCAGATACGACTGAGCGACTGAACTGAACTGACAGTAAAAATTGATTCAGACAAAAGTGTCAATGGATGCCAAAACTATTAGGTTGAAATTTGATGAATGAGATAACTGCTGCTGCTGCTGCTAAGTCACTTCAGTCGTGTCCGACTCTGTGCGACCCCATAGATGGCAGCCCACCAGGCTCCCCCCGTCCCTGGGATTTTCCAGGCAAGAACACTAGAGTGGGTTGCCATTTCCTTCTCCAATGCATGAAAGTGAAAAGTGAAAGTGAAGTCGCTCAGTCGTGTCCAACTCTTCGCAACCCCATGGACTGCAGCCCACCAGACTCCTCCATCTATGGGATTTTCCAGGCAAGAGTACTGGAGTGGGGTGCCATTGCCTTCTCCGAATGAGATAGCTACATAGTCTCAAAGTATCTCTCCACAAATTACTTATTAATTACAAAGGGGGAAATCATGCTTTTAGAGATGGTAAACCTGGAAGGTATCAGCATAACCAAATAATCAAAGTTGACATTACCAAAAATAGAGAATAATGACACAGTATGCTTCCTGAGTGTTACGTGGAAAAGGACACAACCTCACTCATAATATTCCTGCCAAAAAAGTCATCACCTAAGTCTAATTGTGAAGAAACATTCCGTGGAGAAAATCATGAAGAAACGCCGCATTGATGGACAGTCTACGAAATAATTGACCTGAACTGTTTGAGTATGTCAGGGTCAAAAAACACAGACTGACTGGAGAATTGTTCTAGACTAAGTGAGACTAAAGAGAGAATTCTGCTAAGTACAACATGTGATTCTGGACTGGGAGGATCCTGGACTAGATCCTATGGTAGGAGGTGGGCTTGGGGGTGGAGCAGTGAAGCAGAGCAGAACCCTATGGCCCTTGACCCCCACCCCATGTCAAAAACTAGTCAAAGAATAAGTTTAATCAGAGAACTGAGAAACGCAGGAAAAAAGGGAACCAATCAAAGGAGACCAAATAATAATCATGTAGTCATTAAGCATAGTTAGGGACCTTTAGTTCTTTCCCAAGGACTGTAAATAATATTCTGAGCCATATCCTGTGAGCTGTCATAGGTATCAAAATACCAGGTGGAAGAAGTTAACTATTTGATGACCAGACTGTACCCACGACAGAAGCTGCCGTGAGAATCGGCCTCAAAGAAATGGTAACAGATGGACCCTGGAACTGAAGATTAACTGTACCTAAAACAGTCAAGATGACGCTGGTCAGACCACTGGTGACCAATTTGAAGATGACTGTCAGAGCTGACTGTGCCGTTTCTGCATGTAGCTCTCCCCCCTCTTCTAAGAATCTCTTGCCCCACTGGCAACCAGTAGGGCAGGGCAGGGGAGAGTCAGTCTTCGGACAGATGTCTGCCACCATCCTCCCCAGTTGCTGGCATCTGAAATAAAGCAAATTTTCCTTTCCACCAGCTTGGCCTGTTTATTGGCTTTTGAGCAAGGAACAGTCAGACCCCACAGACCCCTCTTTTGGTAACAGTGTGGCTTGCTGTTGTTTAGTCACTAAGTCCTGTCCGACTTTTTTGTGACCCCAAGGATTGTAGCCTACTGGTGGATTTGATCACAGCTCAGTCAGTAAAGAATCTGCCTGCAATGCAGGAGACCTGGGTTTGATTCCTGGGTCAGGAAGATCCTCTGGAGAAGGAAATGGCCGTCCACTCCAGTATTCTTGCCTGGAGAATCCCAAGGACAGAGGAGCCTGGCAGGCCACAGTCCATGGGGTTGCAAAAGTCAGACACAACTTAACAACTAAACCACCACCACCAGGCTCTTTCTACCCAAGGGATTCCCCAGGCAAGAATACTGGGGCAGGTGGCCATTTCCTTCTCCAGAGGATCTTCCCAACATCTCCTGCATTGGCAGGCAGATTCTTTATCACCCAAGCACCAGGGTAGCCCAGGATGGCTACCAAGGATATTTATTAGGATAACTGGTGAAAGTTGAAAATGGGCTATAGGTTAAACATAGCAAGGTATCAGTGTTAAATCTTCCAGTTTTGATAACTGGATGTGCTCGTTTTAGAAAATATATACCCAAGTATTTACAGGCAAAAAGGTATAATATCTACAACTTATTCTCAAATGGTTCAGAAATGACAACAATAACCATGTACACAGAGACTCAAAATGAGAAAACAAATGTGGCAAATGATGACTGTTGAGTTTAGTGAAGGGTATACGGAAATGTTTGGCAATATGCTTTAATCTTCTCTGTGTCTTAAATTACTTTGTAATAAAATGTTTTAAAATAACAAGGAAAAAATGAGTAGAAAACTGGAAACAGTGGGAACGTTTTCTTTCATCAAGAGGCTTTTTAGCTCCTCTTCACTTTCTGCCATATATTAGAGAAATGCAAATAAAAACTACAATGAGGAGATTGGAAAAAGATGGCGAAGGAGTAGGAGGGCATTGAGTACATCTCTTTCCATGGATACATCAGGTATACCCCTTCAGACACAGAAATGCATGCAGAACATCAGCTGGGACAGACAGGAGTACCTGACCAGTGGAAAAGAATACATAGAACCATGCAACACTAGGTAGGATGAAAAAACCAAGGGGAAAAACTGGAGTGTTCATACAACTGGAGCTGCCCTCAGTGGATGGGGGAACTGAAGCAGAGGTCCGATCCCCACATCAGGGCAATTGTCTGAGTCAGAGGAAAAACATTTCAGGCTGAGAGTGAAATAGCTGATCTGCAGCAGCCTAAATGGAATGAGAATCTGACACGGACGCAGGTACTGGAAGACTCAGTGGCTGGCAGCTGGAGTTTAGGGGTCGTGGAGCAATTCCAGGATGAGAGCTGTTGTTGACTGGAGAGAGATGGATCGAGGGAATGTGAAGGAGGAGAGTTGCTGGGGTCCAGCCCCGGTGGATCCAGGGAATTCAAAGCAGGGACGGCATTGGCGAGGAAAGATTTATTTATTTATTAATATAAGATTAGATTAGGAAGAAATAGTGTAGTAGGAAAATTAAGTGGAGAAAAGAGGCTGAATAACTTGGTTTATGTGGAAAGCCAATAAAGTTCCAGACAAGGAACTT
Organism: Cephalophus harveyi; assembly: GCA_006410635.1. Lineage (NCBI taxonomy): Eukaryota > Metazoa > Chordata > Mammalia > Artiodactyla > Bovidae > Cephalophus > Cephalophus harveyi. The sequence continues at coordinate 35,709 of SJYT01048400.1, read as the reverse complement.
GCACCATCTACGTTAGGCCGCCGGCACCCGTTTGAATATCGGAGAGTGCCCCACCTTGGGCTCTCTCTCTTACGGATCTTAGAAGCCAGGACAAATAAGTAGACATGGCGAGCCTCCATGTTCCAAGGGATCAGCCAGAAAAGGGGAGAAAAGAACGACACGGGGAAGCCCAGCATCGGTGCAAGACTCCAAAATCTATTTTTCAAAATCAGCTTATATACCCCAAGTTGTACATAATGGACTATGCAGAGTTATGCAGGGGCTGCAGTCCTGACCCTCATTGAGACAAGGCTTTCTTTTTGCATACCCTCCCGTAAACAAAAGGTCTCAGGTGGTTTACATTATCTTCTGGCTTGCTAACACTTTTTGGCTCCCTTTCTTAATGAATGTTAATCTTGTTTCCCCTGAAGTGTTTTTCTTTAATCTGCATCTCCTTAAAGCACTAAAGTTACATCTCTATAGAACAAAGGCGCAATGGGTTATAAGAAGGTACTTAACTCAAAGATCTAATGTTGCTACTTGTTTTTTCTATATACCAACTATATCAACAAATAAAAGATATGAAAATTTGGCAGCAAGTATTGGCTCAACAAATGAAACCTTTAATCAGTCCTATTCTAATGATTTTGACTCCTCAGAAGCCCCTACATTCCTAGGATGTTTTAAGCTTCTAAGAAGGTACTTAACTCAAAGATCTAATGTTGCTACTTGTTTTTTCTATATACCAACTATATCAACAAATAAAAGATATGAAAATTTGGCAGCAAGTATTGGCTCAACAAATGAAACCTTTAATCAGTCCTATTCTAATGATTTTGACTCCTCGGAAGCCCCTACATTCCTAGGATGTTTTAAGCTTCCTGTGCCTCCCGCGGTCAGGAGGCCTCAATCACATGCGCAGCTGTACGAGTCCTGCAGGCAGGCTAGAAAGCCATCAGAGGGGTTTCTGGATTGAAACACTCGTATTATGCCCAGGAGATTTATTATCTAAAAGCTCTAATTTCTCCCAGAAAAAGGTGGTGGGGGGACAGCCCCCTGTTAATGACAGAAGAGTAGGTGGAAAGCATGACACAGTAAAGCAGGCAGACTGGTTTTGGGGGTGGATGCTCAGGAAATTCCAGGGGGCACCCCTGAAGCCTGATCACGTCCTTGCGTTTTGTCAGGCTTCCTTCCACATGACTTTGTCACGGGTGGGATTCCTCACGCTGGCTCCCGGCAACTGTGGACATCCATTTTACTATGTAGCTTTAACCATTATGTATACATAATGTATACATGTATACGTATGTATATATACATATATGTAAATGTGTATACATATGTATACTTTGGCCACCTAATGCGAAGAGCTGACTCATTTGATTACTCTGATGCTGGGAAAGATTGAGGGCAGGAGGAGAAGGGGATGACAGAGGATGAGATGGTTGGATGGCATCACCCACTCAATGGACATGAGTTTGAGTAAACTCTGGGAGTTGGCAATGGACAAGGAGGCCTGGTATGCTGCAGTCCATGGGGTCGCCAAGACTGAGCGACTGAACTGAACTGACACATTATGTACTTTTGTACATGTAAAATATTATACTTTAAAAGATAATAAAAGGAGGAACAAAGAAAAAGATAGTAAGACATGAATCAGATGCAATCTGATGAGCTGTGTGCTCTCAAGTAGGTTTCTTTTCCTCTCTGAGGTTGTCCTCACCTACAGAAAGGGAATAAAAGATCTACTGTGTAGCTGTGTTGTAAAGTTCTTGGCAGTGAGCGCTCATTAAGTGGCAGCTGCTGTTGTTATTTTTTCTGATAGAGATAAGGGGCATACACCTATAGAGATAAAGCCTGATAAAAGTAATAGAAGTTTGAAATAATCTTTGGGATCAGTTGGTAAGGAAGTTATCTAGGGAGTAAAACTGAGCTAATGTTGGAAACCATTAAGTAGTTTTAGAGCCAATGAGCTTTGTCTATTTTTTCCAAGCTGTACTCCATGGTCAGGAAGTAAGACTTGGAGAAAAACAGGTATTTATGCTGGAAGGTGTAGAGGAAGGTCAACAAAGCAGAAAGGCTGCTGAGAGGGAGGCAGATAGCATCCTGCCTGGGCTATAAGCCTTCTATTATGTAAAGATTTGGAAAACAAGACACAATTTAGAAGAACTAGAAGATATAAAGGGAGTTGATAACTTACTAGATTAACTGGAGACTGTGAGAAGAATTCCTAGCAGTATAATGATTTTCCAGTCCAGAATAGGGACATCCATACCTATCTTTTATGTATCAAATAAAAAATCATTGTAACATGATAAATGTACACTAAGTTAGACAGATGCCCTCATAGTTTACCTACATTTTGTATATGAGAGCCCTTAACAAATTGCAACAAAAGAAAAAAGGGAGCAAATATGTACTGAGCTCCCACTTCATTCAAAGACAGCTCTGCTGTAAGGGTTATAATTGAGGATTTGGTATTAGCTAGTGCATGATTGGGAGAAGGCAATGGCACCCCACTCCAGTACTCTTGCCTGGAAAATCCCATGGATGGAGAGGCCTGGTAGGCTGCAGTCCGTGGGGTCGCTAAGAGTCGGACACGACTGAGCGACTTCACTTTCACTTTTCACTTTCCTGCATTGGAGAAGGAAATGGCAACCCACTCCAGTATTCTTGCCTGGAGAATCCCAGGTGGGCTGCCGTCTATGGGGTCACACAGAGTCGGACACGACTGAAGTGACTTAGCAGCAGCAGTGCATGATTGATTGAAATTTTCATTTTTCCATATTATTTGCTTTCTGAGTATATACACACAGGTAATTTTGGCCTATCATGCATGAAACTAAACTCAGAAAGTATGAACACTAGAGCAAATTAAATGATGCTTATACATTGAAAGTGTGAAAGTGGAAGTTGCTCAGTTACGTCCGACTCTTTATGACCCCACGGACTATACAGGCCATGCAGCTCTCCAGGCTAGAATACTGGAGTGGGTGGCCGTTCCCCTCTCCAGGGCATCTTCCCAACCCAGGGATCGAACCCAGGTCTCCTGCATTGCAGGCGGATTCTTTACCAGCTGAGCCACCAGGGCATTGCTAACAGTCAATTCAGTGAAGAAAAGAAATAATATCAGTAGTCTGGCATCTCAAATGTCAAATGTTTTTCAATATAGATAGTATACAGAAACAATCTGTCACCCTAAGTACTAGAAATGCTGCTGAAGAACCACTATACTAGCTGTTGGTGTATGGGAAATGCTTTTGTTTTCTTCCTTCAGTGTTTATTTCTTAAATATGAATTATTTATATTATATATCAACTATTATCACCTTATTTTATATCAACATAATATATATTAATTAGTGCATTATTATCTATTATTTATACTTTCCTTTATTGCTTCCTATACTAAATGCACAATTTCAGAGATGAAGGCAGGTATATGTGGTATTAAGTTAGAGATTTTAAAAGAAATTTATTACATAATTTTGGATTTATATGTATAAAAATAGGTAACCCCAACCATTGTCTTGTTCTGACTTTGACAGTTTCACATTATGCAGTCACTATATTCTCCAAAAATAGAATTACATAGAGAAGTTATAACAATTAATGTGAGCTTCCTGAGAAATGTGGTTTTAGAGGACTGAAGAATATGGGGAGGAACGATACTTGCAAACCTGAGTCAATATAACAAACTAGCGATGAGGAGGCACCAGTGAAATGAAAAGATCTTAAAGAGAATGATCTTCCTGGTCCAGGAAAAGCCCACATGCCTCGGAGGCAACTAAGTTCATCTGGCACGACTACAACAAGAGGAGACACCGCAATGAGAAGCCTGCACACCTAAGCAGAGAGGAGCCTCCGCTCGCCACAACTGGAGAAAGCCCTCGCACAGCAATAGAGACCCAGTGCACCCAAAAATAAATAAACAGTTAAAAAAAAAAAAGAGTGGGATGACTCAATTCATGACATATTTCTGCCAAAACTATCTTTGAAAAAATACGTTTCATAAAGAATAAGAGAAAATAATATACTACTATCACAGGATTTAAAATATAAATGGGGATTTATGATTCCATATGATAAATTGAACGGATGTATCACTTCCATTCTCTCCTGAATTCCTATTAAAATGATAGTAATAATATTTAAAATGTATAGATCTAAAGGACTGAAAAAAACAAGAGAGAAGACAGCAGGGGATAGGAGATAGCAACAGGTTTTGTAGGATGGAAAGCTGATGAATTAGGAGAGTAGGGAAAATTGAACCTAATTTCTTCCAAAAAGGAGGAAAAACCAAACTCAGGAACTTCGTTGTACAGAAAGACAGTGAGGCACAGATCTGGAATTCAGAGAATCATTTGAAAGTCTGCACATGAGGCAGTTAGACCCAAAAAATCCTCTTCAAAAACCTCAGACATGAGATTGATTCCTTCAGAACCTGAATCAAAGAGGTTCTGAGCTTGAGGAGGGAAAGGTTCAGAAAAGCTCAAGGGGAGTCAAGAGGCTGAAAATAGGTGGAGTAAGTGGAAGTTTGTGTATTTATGGGAAAAACACACAGTCACCCTGTCACCAGCCCTGTTTCCCCTTCCAGATCCTCAAATACCTGTAACCAGGCACAAGACTTGAGGGTCTCTGAGTAGGAACTGAGTGACCCCTGAGGATATTCTGCAAATTCAAAGCTGTCGTCAGGCATGCAGAGTCTCAAACAAACATACAAATCATAAACTATGGCTAGAAAGCAACCATTCAAGATTGGAGCAGGAGAACAGAAGTTTCTGGAAATAAATTTAAAATGGAACTCAGAGTATTTGACAAGTATTGGGCCATATTTAGAAAAGTTATTTGGAAGACTACCAAATGAATAACTGATACAACTGTTGACTCCAGGGGAAATGAAAAGAAGCACAGTCATGGTACACAGCTAGTTTCAGCAGTGAAATATGCATAGACAGTCAAAATAATGTAAACACATAATAAAATTTAGCCAAATCTGTGATCTGATTATATTGCGAGATTGGAGGGGAAAAAAGTAAGTTGATCATATAAGACAGCTAAACCCTTACTTAGCAATGTGAAAAGTCAATAGACCATGTATAAATAGATATAATAAATTATATCAGCATAAACACGTAATTCTCATGTATAAAAATAAATACCACAAGACACAGGGAAGATTAGAAATAAGGAGTGAGACTGGCCACAGGAAGAGTTCTTAAAAATTATAAAAATCAGCAACCCATTCCAGTACTCTTGCCTAGAAAATGCCATGGATGGAGGAACCTGGTAGGCTATAGGGCATGGGGTTGCAAAGAGTCAGACATGACTGAGCGTCTTCACTTTCACTTTTCACTTTCATGCATTGGAGAAGGAACTTGCAACCCACTCCAGTGTTTTTGCCTGGAGATTCCCAGGGGCGGAGGAGCCTAGTGGGCTGCCACCATCTATGGGGTCGCACACGACTGAAGTGACTTAGTAGCAGCAGCAGCAGCATAACTATCTATTGTAGCCCATTATTTTAATTATACTATCAAATAGTAGCTTATACATGATCTTATATTCTGTGTTTTTCAACAGTGTTTAATCCATAATTGCATTTGGTAAGCAAACAAAAACCATGTATTGTTTTTAATATTATTTGGAGATTGAAATGAAGCAAACTTTGTGGCTAAAAATAGTTTAAAGCAATGAGACAAAAATAAAGTTCATAGGTTAATATAAAAAAATAAAGCAATGAGACAAAATACTGTTTTGCTTTCAAACTGCACATACTCCTTCTTGCCTCGTCCACAGAACAGGATAAGAACATGCCTCCCGATCCTGGTTAAAAATAATAGTTGTTCGCTCTTTCTTGTTTCCTGGCTAAGGATCTTAAAGTTTCTCCTTATTTCAATCAATCCAATTTAATGTATTCAACCCAAACTCATTGTTTCCTGGCTTTCAAAGCCTGTCCTCCTCTCCTCTAGAGGATAGATTTCTACCTGAAGTGAAGTGAAGTCACTCAGTCGTGTCTGACTCTTTGCGACCCCATGGACTGTAGCCTATCAGGCTCCTCTGTCCATGGGATTTTCCAGGCAAGAGTGCTGGAGTGGATTGCCATTTCCTTCTCCAGGGGATCTTCCCGACCCAGGAATCGAACCTGGGTCTCCTGCATTGCAGGCAAACGCTTTACCGTCTGAGCCACCAGATTTCTACCTATCTAGCCTTATTTTCCATTTCATCACAATAAGCACCTTCTGTTCGAGTTATATGGATGTCTCAGAACCCTGTCCCCTCTGGGCCATGCCTGCTGTCATCTTTTGGGTCAAGCTATGACTTCAATACCTGGGCCCATTTCCTCTGTACCTGGCCAAGGCCTTCTTATCCTTCAAAACCTGCTTCAGGATTGGCAAAGATATTTTTCATCATAATTCTACCATTTTATCATCCTTGAACTTTGGTTTTTTATCATTACAACTTGAAAATACTACTTACTAAAGAAAAAATTTGAAAATTTTGTTTATGACCTTCTCGGACAAAGGAAAATTTAAACAAATGAACATTTGTCTAAATTCAAGACAAATGTGCTGAATCTATTGGGTTGGCACCATACCAATAATTCCCACAATGTGATGTACCAGTGATTTTTTTTTTTTTTTTTTTTTTAGCATTGTGGCATTTGCTGTTAAAGGACCATCTCTTTAAGGCACCCAGTCCCAACAACAAGAACACACACAAAACGTTTCAATGCCTATCTGAAGGGACAAACAGTAAATCAAGATTAGATTAAGATACCAATAAATCTGATAAGAATTAATTTTTATATTGATGGTTGCTGTTATTTTAAAGGCTATAGTTTTTATTATATTTATTGTAGGAACAAAATAATAATAACAGAAAACAAAATAAAAAGCAGGGAGTGGGGGGATTGTCTATACTTTTATCACCCAAAGAAACAGTTTTCCTTTTTTTATATAACTGTTTTATTTCTCATCCCCATAAATACATAATTTTACATATAAAGTATTATACTTTTTACCTTGGTATCATATTATAAACATTTTCATGTTATAAGACCTCCTTCATACTTATTTTAATACTTAAACAATAATCCATCTATAAATATCTGTATAATAATTCATCTATAGTAGTACCATAATTATTTGTTTTTCTGTCATTAGTCATTTACAGTCCCTTCCAGTTTTTTTTAGTAGACTGTGGACAAATAGGGACTCTTATGCACGGACAATACTTGTCAAATTTAAAATATATATCCTCTGACCTAGCAAATCTGTCTCTTGGATTCTATCCTTGAGAGAGATTTACAGAACTGTGTAAGCATATATATGCTCTTTGCTGCATTATCTAATAGTAAAAATTCAAAGTGATCTAAATGTTTGCCCATAGGGTGATAGCTAAATAAACTTTAGTAAACCTATATATAATATATGGTCATTGAAAAAATGAGTTAGGTCTGTCTGGGTTGACTTGGAGGATATTCATCAACCTGATGAATGGTAGTGGAGTTAGGGAGGGTATGAGTTTTAGATAAATAGAGCTCATGACTGTGGGAAAAAATACTATACATGTGCATTTATAACACATGTTATAGATGTGCTTTCTATAATATTTAAAAATTTCCAAAAATTTAAAGCATTTAGTTCACTTAGTTAATACAAATACATTGAAAGATATGAGGGAAAACACAGAAAGAAGCATAATTCATGTACACAGGCTAATTCAAAGTTTAGCTTTTAAATGGGCTTCCCTGGTGGCTAAGATGATAAAGAATCTGCCTGCAATGCAGGAGACCCAGGTTTGATCCATGGGTTAGGAAGCTTCCCTGGAGAAGGGCATGGCAACCCACTCCAGTATTCTTGCCTGGCAGGCCATAGTCCATGAATTGCAAAGAGTCACACATGATTGAGCAACTAACACTGACACTCACCTCAAAACCCATGGGTAGATTTTCTTTTAATTTAAATGTATTTTTAATTGGAGGATAATTGCTTTATAATATTGTCATGGTTAGATATTGACCAAACCATTAGGTAATTCAATTCAAGTGTTATAATCTTAACAAGAAATACTAAGGTTGTTATTCTATTTAAGATTAAAAAAATTAAATTTTGGAATTATTTACTAGATAGTGAAATTATGATCATGCATGGTAATAAAAAAAGAATGACAATAATGTAATAAAGTGTAAATATAAATTCAAAACTGGTAATTATCCTGCTAATTTAACTAAGTCTAATCTAGATAGTCTGAGTGACCTAGTTTGGCTGACTAGATTTTTTCTTTAAAAAGTAGTCAATTTTTCTCTTACTTTGTACCTGATAAATTTAGTACAAAGTTATAACTGTTTTATTTCTCATCCCCATAAATACATAATTTTACATATAAAGTATTATACTTTTTACCTTGGTATCATATTATAAACATTTTCATGTTATAAGACCTCCTTCATACTTATTTTAATACTTAAACAATAATCCATCTATAAATATCTGTATAATAATTCATCTATAGTAGTACCATAATTATTTGTTTTTCTGTCATTAGTCATTTACAGTCCCTTCCAGTTTTTTTTAGTAGACTGTGGACAAATAGGGACTCTTATGCACGGACAATACTTGTCAAATTTAAAATATATATCCTCTGACCTAGCAAATCTGTCTCTTGGATTCTATCCTTGAGAGAGATTTACAGAACTGTGTAAGCATATATATGCTCTTTGCTGCATTATCTAATAGTAAAAATTCAAAGTGATCTAAATGTTTGCCCATAGGGTGATAGCTAAATAAACTTTAGTAAACCTATATATAATATATGGTCATTGAAAAAATGAGTTAGGTCTGTCTGGGTTGACTTGGAGGATATTCATCAACCTGATGAATGGTAGTGGAGTTAGGGAGGGTATGAGTTTTAGATAAATAGAGCTCATGACTGTGGGAAAAAATACTATACATGCGCATTTATAACACATGTTATAGATGTGCTTTCTATAATATTTAAAAATTTCCAAAAATTTAAAGCATTTAGTTCACTTAGTTAATACAAATACATTGAAAGATATGAGGGAAAACACAGAAAGAAGCATAATTCATGTACACAGGCTAATTCAAAGTTTAGCTTTTAAATGGGCTTCCCTGGTGGCTAAGATGATAAAGAATCTGCCTGCAATGCAGGAGACCCAGGTTTGATCCATGGGTTAGGAAGCTTCCCTGGAGAAGGGCATGGCAACCCACTCCAGTATTCTTGCCTGGCAGGCCATAGTCCATGAATTGCAAAGAGTCACACATGATTGAGCAACTAACACTGACACTCACCTCAAAACCCATGGGTAGATTTTCTTTTAATTTAAATGTATTTTTAATTGGAGGATAATTGCTTTATAATATTGTCATGGTTAGATATTGACCAAACCATTAGGTAATTCAATTCAAGTGTTATAATCTTAACAAGAAATACTAAGGTTGTTATTCTATTTAAGATTAAAAAAATTAAATTTTGGAATTATTTACTAGATAGTGAAATTATGATCATGCATGGTAATAAAAAAAGAATGACAATAATGTAATAAAGTGTAAATATAAATTCAAAACTGGTAATTATCCTGCTAATTTAACTAAGTCTAATCTAGATAGTCTGAGTGACCTAGTTTGGCTGACTAGATTTTTTCTTTAAAAAGTAGTCAATTTTTCTCTTACTTTGTACCTGATAAATTTAGTACAAAGGTACTTGTTTATAATTTGAAGAAACCTATTTTTCATGATTTTCCAGTAATGCTACTTTCTATAGAACAAATATTTTCTCAAAATTTTGTGCTCTACTGATAGCATATTTTTATCCACTAAATAAGCATTTTCTTGTTTATATTCTTGTGTGGCATCCTTCTTTTTAAAACTACTATAATTATCCATCTACTTATCTTACAAGTGGAAACATAATCTATGTGGCTGTTTCATTTACTGTGGAAAGAATACAATGTTTTACTACAAAAGGACATCAAAAAACCCTGTAATTCTGGTGCTTATCCTTGAGTCATAAAAACAGGCTAGGCTTATGGAAGAAAAGAGATTAGAAAGCAGTGTTTATAATCATAGGCAAAACTATACCCTAAACAAGTTACAAAAATAAGTCTTTTTAAAAGCATCACACTCCGAACTATGATTTTAAACCCTTTAATTTAACTTTGCCTTGCCTTTGAAGGGAAAATCTCCTTGAACTTTAAATAACTTTAAAATTTTAACTCCACTCTCTCACTGAATTTTTCAAGTCCCAAAGTCACTATTTGTTGAATGATAAATAGCATTTGTAAAAGAGGCCTTCAATAACTATGCACATGTACTTGTCAGCTACAGTTTCTAGAGCTAATTTCCATACCAGTTACCAAATAAGCCCAGGGGCTAAAAACAACAGCTAAGAAAGCAAAACTCTGTAACCTACAAGATTTCTTACTTTCTCACATTGAATTTTTAAATGGACTGAATAAAAGTGGAAAGGAAGAGAAGGTAGAGAAACTAATTTTTTCTTGGCTTAAAAAAGAAAAGATTGGGCAAATGCCTACATTAAATCTCATAAGCCGCCTAAGTTATTAAATATAAATGATTGCAAAATGAAAACCTGCAATCAGGTAAAGGTTAAAATAAATTCCCAAAATCTCTGAGCTGTGTAAGTGGTTCTCAACCCCAGTATACATTGGAATCACCTGGAAACCTTTTAAATAATACAAAATTAGGTACTGAATTTGCCTGCTGTGAGGCTTGAGCATTGACTTTTTAAAAATCACCAAGATGGCTTAATATGCTGGAAGGCTGATAATACAGATCCACATATTATCAAATAAAATACACAGGCAGATTTTTAACCAAAGGAAACGGTTACTTTAGAACAAATAAGAGTCCCATGGACACCAAGGAAATCAAATTAGTCAATCCTAAAGGAAATCAACCCTGAATATTCATTAAAAGGACTGATGCTGAAGCTCCGATACTTTGGCCACCTGATACGAAGAACTGACTCACTGGAGAGTACCATGATGCTAGCAAAGACTGAGGACAGGAGGAGAAGGGGACATCAGAGAACAAGATAGTTGGATGGCATCAGTGATTCAATGGACTTGAGTCTGAGCAAACTTCAGGAGATAGTGAAGGACAGGGAAGCTTGACTTGTTGCAGTCCTTGGGTCACAAGGAGTTGGACACGACTGAGTGACGGAACAACAAGCCCTCGCCAAGGGCCTGCAAGGACCACGCTCTGTGTTAGGCTTTGAGGATACAAAAGTATTTGAAAATTAAGGACTTCATGACATACCTGCAGCTCAAATTCTTTAAAAAGTATTCTTTTTAAAAATCCTCCATCATTTTTTTCCTGTAAAAGGAATATGCACCAACACATATTTCATGAGGCAAACTCTGTAAATACATCAGACTTGGTTTGCAAGTAAACTACAATTTAAAAAATAAGAACATAAATGGCAATAACAAAATATTTACTAATAAGAAATGAGGATTCATGGCTCCAGAATAAAGATGAACACTAGAATCGGGATTTCCAAGTAGATGATCCAAAGACTTTTTTTCAGATTTATACACAGTTTTAATGAAAATCCTGAGAGTAACAATATCCATCACTTAATAATGAATAAGCCAGATACTTTTCAAAACATGGAGATGGAAGTCACAAAATCTGAAAAGCAAGGGGAAAAAAACAAAACAAAACATTTCAGGCTAGTGCTTTGTGATAGTCAGAGGGAGGAAGCTGCTTACAGCCAGCAAAAAAGCTAAGGTTAGATGAATGACTAAAAGAAAGGAAGTTGAAAACAGCCAGAAATTTAATATGGCTTTATTTCTCTTAATATATAAATTCTAAGGAATCAGAACAGTCCATATTCAACTATGAAAGCAAAACATATTCCAAAGTGAAACGAAATTATCTGTAGGTTTTTTAACAAACAAATTTAAAATCTTAAGAATTAGAATTCACAATTGGATGAGTTTGGAGATTTGATCCAAAAAGAGGAATTTTCACAAGAACTGAGAGCTTGACCTGGGACTCTCATTTGAATAACCAAATAATAGCTATTGGTGCCAGCATTATGACCACTAGTAACAAATATGATTTTAAAAGTAGACCTAATTATTATGATTCATGAGAAAAATCTGGAGAGTACATAATCACCTATGGTAAGAAGATACTGCTTAAAATACATAGTTTTTCTCAGATTTACAACAAATCTGTATCTGAAGGCCCCCCCCCGCGCCGTAAAAAAGGGTGTAGGATTTATTTTTAGTCTCCTTGTACTTGGTTTCCTGAGAACTGCAATGTTCTTCAATTGTGCACTATCTGAAAAAGTTCTCATCATTTAATGTCTTTGGAATAGTCAACTACTCCTATATATAAATCGTTACTACCAGCATTGCTTTTGCTAAGTCGCTTCAGTCGTGTCCAACTCTGTGCGACCCCATAGACAGCAGCCCACCAGGCTCCCCCATCCCTGGGATTCTCTAGGCAAGAACACTGGAGTGGGTTGCCATTTCCTTCTCCAATGCATGAAAGTGAAAAGTGAAAGTGAAGTCGCTCAGTCGTGTCCAACTCTTAGTGACCATATCCCCTAGTAATAAAAATGAATATAATGATGAGACAATTCACTGGACCCTATTATATGCCAGGTCCTTAATGTATAAAGTGAAGTGAAGTCGCTCAGTCGTGTCCAACTCTTTGCAACCCTGTGGACTGTAGCCCACCAGGCTCCTCTGTCCATGGGATTCTCCAGATAAGAGTACTGGAGTGGGTTGCCATTTCCTTCTCCAAGGGATCTTCCCAACCCAGGGATCGAACCCAGGTCTCCTGCATCATAGGCAGACCCTTTAACCTCTGAGGCACCAGGGAAGCCTTAATGTATACTAAGCATTTTTATATATTATCTCATTTAATCCACTCAATTAATTGATTTAATTCACATTTTAAGAATAAGAGGACAGAGGCTAAGCAATATTTAAAAATTTGCCCAGATCACAGAATTAGGAAGTGGTAGAACTAAAACCAAAGTTCTTTAGTTGTTTTTATTTTTTTGTCTCCCGTTTGGGAATCCAACATATTCTAATAATAAATGTTCACTGTACAAAAATTATAGAATATAGAAAAATCAAAAAGATAAAAGGGCTTAGACCTGAAGCATAGCTATTGCAGAATTTTCAGTGTATTTCCTTTCCATCTTTTTGCCATGCCTTGTAAATCAGTGCCTGTAATCTGAAGTACCAAGCTCAGGGAACCCCTCTATGCTTCCTTCTGTGTGTATTCAAAATCTGCCCTTTTACAGACTCCCTGGACATTCTGTCCCCCATACATACACTCCGGTCAGAAATACACATAAATGCTCAGGAAGTTAGACTTCCTACCTCCCCCTCGAGTATTATTCCCTCTGCCCTGTCTACCCCTTATGAAAAAAAAATTGGCAAAAGGGAAGAAGCAAAACCCAGATGGCCAGACAAACCAAGGATTTCTTCAAAACACACTGAAGTAACATAATGAATCACTAGAAATGATGCCTCAGGTCAGAGTGTAGAGACTGATGTCATTAACCCAGGTCTCTGGAGAAAGAATAGCATGCAAGATGGAATCTAAGGAAGTATGCCTTAATCTCTAACACACACACATACACACACACATACACACACACACATACACACACACACATACACACACACACATACACACACACACACACACACACACACACAAACACACACACAGAGCTTGTAACTGTCTCCCAAGTGACTGTGTTCTTCTTTAAAAAATTTTTTTAGTTCATTTACAATATTATATTAGTTTCAGGTGTTCAACTTCGTGATTCATTATTCTTATACATTATACTCTACTTAGTCATTATAAAATATTGGCTACATTCTCTGTGCTATATTATATATATATATATATACACCCATCTAGCTTATTTATTTTATACACAGTAGTTTGTACTTCTTAACTGCCTGCTCCTCCTGTCTTGTCCCTCCTCTCATCCCTCTCCCCACTGATAACCACTAGTCTGTTCTCCATATCAATGAATCTGTTTCTATTTTGCTACATTCATGCTTGCTTTGGTTTTTAGATTCTAATCTAAGTGAAAGCATGCAGTATTTGTCTTTTTCTGTCTGACTTACCTCACCCTCCAGGTCCATCCATGTTGTTGCAAATGGCACAGTTTTATTCTTTTTTATGACTGAGCGGCATTCCGTTGCCTTTATCTACCTACCTATATGCATGCGTGCATGCTCAGTCACTTTAGTCATGTTCAACTCTCTGCGATGCTATGGACTGGAGCCCACCAGGCTCCTCTGTCCACGGGATTCTCCAGGCAAGAATACTGGAGTGGGTTGTCATGCCCTTCTCCAGGGGATTTTCCCAATCCAGGGATTGGACCCTCATCTCTTACCTCTCTTGCATTGGCAGGTGGGTTCTTTACCACAGCGCCACCTGGGAAAGCCCCAGGCAAACCTTGAATATGTTTAAATGACACTGTATACCTCCTATCATTTTTGCTGCTCCTTCTCAGTTTTTGGAGATGGGACTAGTTGTCCCTCATCAGCCATCCCTCTAAAGGTACAGAGTTCAGTCCTTGGGCTATTTCTGTTTTCTGTATCACTCACTCCTTAGGTCATCTCATCCAGTCTTGTGGTATTAAATAGCAAAATAAAAAATATTTACATTCATGAAAAAGAAATAGGGCTTCCCTGGTGGCTCAGTGGTAAAGAATTCGCCTGCCAATGCAGGAGACACAGGTTTGTCACTGGTCTGGGAAGATCTCACCCACTGTGGAGCAACTAAGCCTCTGCACCACAACTACTGAGCCTGTGCTCCAGAGCTTGGGAGCTGCAGCTCCTGAGCTGGTGCACCCTAGAGCCTGTGCTTCCTAGCGAGAGAAGCCCCCACAACGAGAAGCCCGCCCACCGCAACTGAAGAGTAGACCCCGGCTTGCTGCAAGTAGAGAGAAGCCAGTGTGGCAACGAACACCCAGCACAGCCAAAAATAAAGTCAATAGCAGCTATATTGGTGACTTCCAAACAAATATTGGTAGTTTGGATCTCTCTTGTGAACTTCAGACCCACATTTTACTGATCACTTAACACCTCCATTGGCATCTAATAGGCATCACAACCTCAATATTCAAAACTGAATTTTGAATATTTCCCTCCAAACCCTCCTACTGTTGTTCCAGTCTTAATCAACAACACTATTTTGCCAAACTCCTCAAGGAAAAAAAATCTTTGTGTTAACCTCGACTCCTTTTTTTTTTGATCTCTCCCACACCTCGTTTCCAGTTGCCTGGCAAATCTCCTTGGCTCTGCCTTCAAAACATTCAGAATGCAGCATCTTCTTCTCCCATTGCCTTGTCTATACCACTGTTCTGTCTCATTTAGTTGGCTATGATCACCTAAATAGCCAGTCAGGATTTCAAGTCTCCCTTCCTTGCTTTATATTTTATTTTTCTCCGTAACATTTATTTCTAACAAACTATGCCTTTTATTTACTTATTCTTTATTGCCCATTTGAGCTCAAGGGGAGCGAAGACTTTGGTCTCTGGTTCACTGATGTATCCCCAGAATTTAGAATGCGCCTGCATTTAGAGCCTACCTTTCAGTAAATATTAGTTGCAAGAATGAATGACTCTTGTTTCTTCTCCATAGTTTACGGTTTTACTTACCTACATGGTTGAGACCTGGTCCAAGCATGGTCCATGTTTGACTCCCGGAGATGGGAAAGAGCATAGAGGAATTTACACATCATGTTTCACAGTCTAAACCAGGAAATGGCACACATCACTTGCATTTACATTCTGTTAGGCAGACCTGAAATTCATGGCCGTAACTAGCTATCAGGAAGTTTGCAAATGGCACTCCTAGCCTGTTAGCCACGGCCTCACCTGAAAGTCTATAGTTTAAAATGTGGAACAGGATCTAGTAGACAGTTGGCAGTCTCCGCCTTACCTGTTATTTACACAGCTCATTTTTTCCAGAATGACAACACACTCAAAATACTTCAGAGTTCCAGAAGTAAATTACAGACTGAAGGCAGATGAAGCTGTTCAATGGTGTGAAAATTGAGAATACTTTACATGCCATTGATCACAGCTTTGTTCTTTAAAGCAGAACTGAGGCAAATCCCACTTGAAAGGCTCTGCCAAGTCTCAGAGAGTCTTGCTAATCCTTTAGATGAAAACTGCCTAGGACACGTGGACCATATCTTGAGACTTTTATTATTTTATTGCTTGGTACAACTTACAGAAGTTGTGCAGAAATAATATTGAGAACTAAGGGCAAAAAGAAGTGTGGATGAAAACACAATGAAAGCAGCTTATTACTTCTCTTGCTATCACCTCAGTTACTAGAACTACTGAAATAATAAAACAATTGACTAATTTTCCTTCTTCTAAGAGACTCTAGCAATCTATGGCATGAACCACAGAGAACTGGACCATGTAGAAGCACAGGGTGTGGAAATTCTGTGATCCAAAGTCCAACCATAGATCTCTGTGGGAAACATAACCTTAGGTGTTAGAATTAATCAGTAGGGTAAAAATAAAATTTTTGTGCTTTATCTAAAATTGTAAAAAATGCAATAAACCCTTTCAAATCTTTCAAGGTAATTGAAGTTAACTCCCACAGTTAACAGAGCTTATATTCTTATGCATCAGTATATCAACGTAATATCAAAAAGCATTTGTTAATAAGGCCCTTCTTTCAGCAAATAAAATGTACTAAGTATGGTAGCTCAGAGAGTAAAGTGTCTGCCTGCAGTATGGGAGACCCAGGTTCAATTCCTGGGTCAGGAAGATCTCCTGAAAAAGGGAATGGCAACCCACTCTAGTATTCTTGTCTCCCCCACCAAAAAAAAGGGACTTCACTTCACCTTAAAATAACCATTTTGTTGTTCAGTCACTCAGTGGTGTTTCAGTTCAGTCGCTCAGTCGTGTCCGACTCTTTGCGACCCCATGAATCGCAGCACGCCAGGCCTCCCTGTCCATCACCAACTCCCGGAGTTCACTCAGACTCACGTCCATCGAGTCAGTGATGCCATCCAGCCATCTCATCCTCGGTCGTCCCCTTCTCCTCCTGCCCCCAATCCCTCCCAGCATCAGAGTCTTTTCCAATGAGTCAACTCTTCGCATGAAGTGGCCCAAGTACTGGAGTTTCAGCTTTAGCATCATTCCTTCCAAAGAAATCCCAGGGCTGATCTCCTTCAGAATGTACTGTTCTTCGTTTTCTGAATGTTGAGCTTTAAGCCAACTTTTTCACTCTCCTCTTTCACTTTCATCAAGAGGCTTTTTAGTTCCTCTTCACTTTCTGCCATAAGGGTGGTGTCATCTGCATATCTGAGGTTATTGATATTTCTTATCTTCTATTTTTCTTAAGATTAAGCAAGTGAAACAGAGGAAAGGAAAGCTATTTTCTATGAACTAAGGCACATAATAGGATAAGTATTAATTCAGATTTACTGGTTTAGGAATGGAGACTTGGCCATCTATTGGGCAGAATTCATATATTCTGTGAATTCCTATCATATTATTGTTTTCATTCTGTCTTTTGAAACAATTAGTCCATTGCCTCTCCAACTCATTCAGATTCATTTCAAAGCAATCATGGTTGAGATCTGTATTTACTTAAAGCCAAAAATTCAATACTCTTCTAACCTGATACGTTTGTAGACAATAGATTATACATTATCCATCTGGTAGCCTATGAATAATGCTTTTAAATGACAACTTTTATTAATACTTGCTGGTTGAACTCATAGAAACATAACTTGAAATGATAATGTTTTCCTCTACTAATTCATAATGTTTTCCCTGGTTCATTGGGGTTGTAGGTTTCAACATAAAACTGTACATATGCTTCTCATTCACCAATTTTAAAAGAAAAGTCACTTCCCCAAGTGAAATGCAAAGCATGCTAAATTAGGGACTTAAAATAAACATCTCGTAAGGTACATGCTCCTTGTTAAAATCTTAATCAAAAGCAAAATCCCAATGGATAAATAGCAAGGTCCTACAGAGAATTTTATTCAATATCCTATGATAAACCGTAGTGGAAAAGAACATAAAAAAGAATGCAGATATAATGTATTACTGAATCACTTTGCTGTACAGCAGAAGTGAACATGACATTGTAAATCAATTATACTTCAATAAGAAAAATATTGATTAAAAAAAAAATCCCAGCCCAAGCTTTGCAAATGTGGGCAGCACCACAGGCATTTCTTCGCACTGTCAAAGATTTTGCAGCTTGGTATTTTCTATTACCCTTTCCTAAGAAACATACAAGAAAAAAATTTCTTTTCAAGCTTAAGAGAAGAGTCCTGAGAGTGAGTTATTTAAACTCCCCTCCTATTTCCTGAACTGACTGGCAGGAGAGAGTGCTTACAAGGAGAGGTTCTAGTAGGGCAGGATGTGGAGTGAAGAACTGCTTGCAGACTCAGATTCAGAAGGGACCCTTGTGTTCACTGATTCTGCCTTCCTGGATGTCTGCACATGTGCTCATGGTATTTGAGGTTTGGGGGATGTCAAGTCAACATGAAGTATTTTCCTGCATGATTGCATTCCTTTTCCACAACCTCGATAAAGCTCTATCACCGTCACTGATAATCTATAAAATGTGTTATGAAATGCTACCCTGTCTCACTGACATTTCACCCAAGGTCACACTTCAATCCTGGTTCACTTTCAAGAACCACTGCTGAGAAGCATCATTCTTCAGGTTAACAGCTGGGGTACACTCCATCACATCTACCTACAGCAGGTCACCAACAAACACACTCCATCCTTAGGATGTTCCACAAAAGCCCTGAATGGTGTGGATCCTGCCTACCTCCCACTTCAACTCATATCCATCTCTGACTCACACATCCGATGACAACCACCCTGGCTTGCTTTCAGTTCCGCAAAGAGTCAAGCTTCCCCCATGAGACCTTTGCTGCTCCTTCAGCCCTGACACTTCCCAATGTCCCCAGCACTCACACTCTTCACACACACAGGCACATGCACACATGCACACACACTCTGCCAACTCCAACTCCAGCCTTCAGCTATCAGCTGAATGTCATTTACTCAAAGTAGGGCCTTCCTTAGTCTCAAATCTAAATTAGGTTCTCCTATAACAATGCTTCACAAAGTATCCTATACTTCTTTTGTTAGACATATCCCTGTTTGAAAATATATATTTACTCTGGTGGCTTGGTTTGAAAATTTTCCCCTTGCTGGATAATAGTAGGTTCCATCAAGGTCAGATGGATCTCTCATTTACCAGTGTAGTTCTGGTAACTAGCATGTAGCAAAGACTAAATATTATTTGAAAAAATAAACTATACTTCTACATTACATGCCAAGAAGAAAGGTCTCAGAACATTTGGCCAACCATTTTCCAGATTCTCCATCCCTGACCTTTGATGAGTTTTTTAAAAGGGCCAGAATGTGCCTTCTGATTGTCACTGAGTCAGGTCATGCCCAGAGATTGTTATCCAGCCCTGGTCACTCAGCCATTCTTCAGAAAAACAACTAGCTTATTCTCTGCCTGGTTCTAGCAAGAGAAGGTTATGTACAGGTGACAACAAAGTCCCTGTGCGTGATAGGCAGAAGCTATCTGTATGCTTCCCTCTGTTCTCCATTCAGATTGTACAACTTACTCCACCTTCTTCTGGACATCTTCCTCTGCTTGCACAGTGAGAAGGCATTAAAGCACTCCTGTACCTGTTTTTATGTGTTATGATAACTCCACTGTCATTAGGTGGTGTTAAGGAATGTTATCTTTCAAAATGCCTCAAATCAAATTGTCACACATTGTTAAGCCTGAGCTGCAAGGGGACCACAGCATGTACGTGCCTATTCCAATCCTTTGTCTACAGACTTCCCTAACTAGGAGCACTTAATGTGCATGCTAGTATTTTGTTGCAGGGTAGCTGTTGGCTCAAGTCCTCTTTACGCAGCTAAGGGACAAGCTATGGCTGCAGCATGCTCCAACTAGCAGGGCCACTGGCCCTGATGTTGACCACATGCAGTCCTATCTCGTGCCTTTCTGAAATTTCTGCCCATGACATAAGACCACTGCTCAGCTATCAAGGATAATCTCATGAGAGGAACTCGGTGGCCTTCTGTGGGCAGTCATCTGTGGAGATGAGCGTGGCCCTGGGGCCACTCGCAAAAACAAACCCTAGCCCTAAGCAGGCTTTAGGTTATGTGTGCCCCATCCACAGCTGGCATCTGACCCATGGCTGTAGCCACACCAGAGATCCCTCTTAGCATCCTCCAAGACCATCAGCATGACTAGTAACAGCTAGAAATGAATTATTGTTAGAAATTCTTACTCTAAGCCAGCTGACTTTACAGTTCTTGGGCCATTTATTTTAAGTGTAGTTCCCTTGAAGTTCTTAATAGTTCTTGGCTATACATAATTTATGGCTTCTATTTTTAAAGTGCTATCAGAAATCAATAAGAATACAAACACACGCGCTGTTTCAAACGTCCTCACAGCGACTGTCAACCCATGCCATGCTGTTTTCACCAAAGTGACTAGAACAATTGATGCCTTTTTAATGTCAGCTGTTTCACTCAGGTTGAGTCACAACTGAAAAAAAAATGTTAACTAGTATTAAGGAAGAACACTCTACCCTGGGACTTCTAACTCAGGATGAATCATTTAAAACATAGGTAGCACTCAGCAGCACTGGAGCACCATGGAGGTTTCAGTATATTAACAGATATGTATTGTATAAATTATATTGGATATTTTTCCAAGTAGAAAATTTCATTTAAGTTACTACCATGCAAGAAGCTTTCTAAAATTTTTTGAAGTCCTCAACTATATTTAGTAGTTTAACACTACAATGTGAAAACTGTTTTATTAATGTATGACCAGTACCTTCATTAAATCATTCAACAAACATTTATTAAATGCCTCCTATATGGCAGTCTCCATACCACGGATTGGTGCTACCATGATGAATACGTCTCCATCTCTGCCTCCAAAGTGTCTTCAGTCTACTCCATGTCTGTGTTTAAACTTCTAAACTCTGGAGGACAGGCAATAGGCTCACTCATCCCTACATCCTCCACGTCCTATCTAGTGCCTAGCACGAACAGCCTAACACAACTAATGCTTCCTGAACAAGTTAATAAATGCATAGATGAATGAATGAAGAAATAGGAACTACTGAACAAATATTTAAAGAGCCAAGCTGCCCAGAGACCACCAAACCAAGAAGTAACATTCACTTTTCTCTGAGTTTAGAAAACAGAGGAGAAATAATCTTTGCCACCATTCCTCCCATTTGGCTTCCACTCAGCTCCCAGTACCTGCCATTTTCTCATGAACGTATTATTTCCCCTTGCTCTCCCATTTGTTCTCTATAAGAAAATCATCTAGAGTAGCACAAGGTCCAGGATGCTTAGTTGAATAAGCAGATAACAGCTGGGGCTGTCTCCCTTTCCATTTGCCAAAGCAGCTTACACGGTCAGTTGCCATGAGATTTTGAATTGAGATTCTTCTAATACGTGCATGTCCCTCTGTGTGTTTATTAGACCAAGCCTGTGCTCCATGGGTTCCAAAAATTAGGCATCTCATGGGAAGCAGAATGTAACACAAAGGCCAGCTAATTTCTTGTGTTCCGAAATTCACTATGCAAATGAGCGCCGGGTTTGAATGGGGCAATGGATTTGTCAGTACTTCTCTGGTATCAGTGGCCCAGAGCCACCCTTGTCCTATCTAGTCTAGGAAGAGCCTGAGTCAGTGACCACTCAGCAGGTTCCCTGAAGACACCAAGGCACTATGCATTGAGCACCACGCCCTGGACACTTCCACGAAAAGACCTAGGAAGAAATAGGGCTTTCTCAACTTAAACTGTGGGGAAAGTCCTAAATAATGAAAGAGACTGGTTAGCATATTGTCACTGCTCTAATACAGATCATTAGCCCGTGTGTTTTTGTTTTTCTGTGTGAAGCAATCACAGTTCATAAATATTATATATAGATCAGAAAAATCTCCAAAGGTTCTTTAATAAAAAATTATTCATTGATTTAACTAAAAATTACCCACAAGGTGACAGGCAGCAGATTAGACAATGGAGATGAGTGTGGACCAGTTCCTTCTAGAGGGGCTCACAATCAAGAAAGGGAACAACTCCAAATGGGTTCAGTGCGCTGGAAGAAATGACACAAACCATTCTCAGGACGCAGAGGAAGAGCAGCCTCCGGAGTTTCAGACAAAGGAGGCTGTGTCGCTCAGCACCTCAGAGGACAAGCCCTGGCGACAGACTGCCCTGCCCCACAGCTCTCCAGCGAGACTCGGGGTATGAGGATTAAACCAGATAGCACAGGCCAGGCAAATGGCAAACACTTAACAGCTGTAGATCCCCTCCCCAGACGAAGATGCCCAGCTCATTCTCTGGGCTTCCCAGGTGGCGCTAGTGGTAAAGAACCCACCTGCCGATACATGAGACATAACAGACACGGGTTCGATCCCTGGGTGGAGACACAGGTAATCAAGTTAAAATGAGGTCATGAGAGTGGTCCCTAATCCAACATGATCCCCTGGAGGAGGAAATGGCAACCCACTCCAGTATTCTTGCCTGGAGAATCCCGTGGACAGAGGATTGGTTGCCTAGATGCTGGGGGACTTAAGGACTCAGTCCTTAGTTTGGCAAAGAGTCGAACACAACTGAAACGACCTAGCATGCACACAGCTTGTTCTACCCATTGCTAATTTTGAAATTAATTTTAAAAATTTTTAATTGGAGGATAATTGCTTTACGATGTTCTGTTGGTTTCTGCTGTACAACAACATGGATCAGCCATACGTGGACATATATCCCCTCTCTCTTGAGCCTTCTCCCACACTACCCATTGCTATTTGAAATGTTATCTTTGCCTCATGTATATCTCCATTTCTCCCCTCATTATTGAATATTCATTCCCCTTCTTCAAATCTTTATTAAAAATCTAGATATATATTGTGTACTAACTGCTAATAGCTGTGTCTAAGACTACTGAGAATATTTTCTCCTCAACCTCCCAAAAAGATTAGGCTTGAAAGAACTTTGTTCCCGAGGGCATAGCAAAATAAAACTGGCCTCAGATGCAACACCAGGGAGTCCTTAAGTCCCCCGGCATCTAGGCAACCAGTGTTCTCAGTACATACAGGTATGCCCTTTGAACCCCAAGAGAGATGGAGGGACTCTAGCTGACAAATTTTAGGGCAGGATCACAAGCAATTCCAAAGACCTATTTACTTCCAAAGTCCTCTTTGGACAACAGTTTGGAGATGCAGGTGCAAATGGGAAGGTTTCCTTCCTTCTTCGTTTTCCATAGAGAGAGAGGGAGGTTTCTCAGTTCCAGATGTAGGAACACACTGGACTTCCTTGATCCCCTCTCGCTCTTCCCCAAGCACGGAAGAACGATGTCTCTAATTGGCGACATAGGGAAGAAGGATCAGAATTTATATTCGGTCCCTTTTCCTCTATTTCAGAGGCTCTGGTCTCAGGATGTTACAGGTGGCATTCTGTCTTCCTAAAAAAGTTGTGTTGAAGTCCTGACCCCCCAGTACCCCAGAATGGGACCTTATTTGGAAACAGGGTTTATACATAGGTAATCAAGATAAAATGAGGTCATGAGTGTGGTCCCTAGTCCAACATGACTGAAGTGTTTATAAAAAGGGAAAATGCAGACATAGACAGGGATGCGCACAGAGGGAAGGCCGTGTGAATAGACGGGGAGAATACTGTCTGATGAGGAAGGCAGAGGTGGGGGTATGCTCCCAGGAACACTCGGGGCTAGAGAAACAGGAACACTCAGGGGAACAGCGTTTCCCTACCCGTCTCAGAGGGAGCATGGTCCTTGATAACTTGATTTCAGTCTTCTGGCCTCCAGAACTGTTAGACAGTAAGTTTCGGTCATTCTGAACCACCTAGTTTGTGGCACTTTGTTATAGCAGCGCTAACAAACTGATACACAAGACAAACACCTACTTTGTCCACTCTGCTGTATATGACCTAATCCTACGAAGAAAAGCCTGTATCCATCTCTACCTGCGATGGAGAGGCTGGAATCAAATGGGGGTGAAGTGGGTGAGGCAGGGAGGTGGTGAAACCTATTAACAATGTGTGTGTGTGTGTGTGTGTGTGTCTGTGTGTGTGTCTGTGTGTGTGTCTGTGTGTCTATGTGTGTGTGTGCTCAGTCACTTCAGTTGTGTCCAACTCTTTGTGACCCTGTGGACTGTAGCCTACCAGGCTCTTCTGTCCATGAGATTCTCCTGGCAAGACTATTGGCGTAGGCTGCTGTGCCCTCCTCCAGGGGATCTTTCCGACCCAGGGATCAAACCCGTGTCTCTTATGTCTCCCCCATTAGCAGGTGGGTTCTTTATCACTAGTGCCACCGGGGAAGCCCATGTGTGTTTAGTGTGGCTTTTAATTTAACCCATGTTCTCTTGGGCCTCACTTTCACACGACTTTTACTCACTGTCTGGTCCCTGAAGATACCTGAGTTTCTTCTAGGTTGACAAAGCCGCGACACACCTGAAGGGTATGGCACCTTTTCTCTTCTGTCGATATTTCAATAGACAGACAGTGTCACGGAAAACATCAGGGAGTTAGGTCCCTGATAGGGAAAACATGAAATACCAGTTTGGAAATGGTCGTCTGATGCTTCCCAAGTTAGTTACGGCAACCTCCCTCCAAAACAGATTCCCACTCCAAGGCAGTGGCATACGTCTGTACACTAGCCCTGCCTCTAATATTTGAGTTCAGTAACTTTTATAATGGATTATCTTAAATATTACATTAAACCTGACAAATCTGTCATCCTCTTAAATATGCTGCAAAAAAAGAAACATGGGATACCAAATAATTTAAAATATAATCTTTAAAAATCCTTAGATGGTGATCTACAGGCCATTTTCCTGAGGGCTTTTTGATGTTTGTTTTAAAATCCCTCAGAGTTCTTGTTGTTCTTCTGTACTCGTGTGGTTGTTTCATTAATGTTCAGAAAGTAAACACTGTATGTTTGCCTTATATTGCTATGGTTATAGCAAATTGAGTGCAATAAAATGTGTCTCTACCTACAGCACCCTCAGTAGAGGGTGACCATGAGAACTAGCCTGTGCCTCTTTATAATTATGGTATACAGAGTCTCCCTGGAGTAGGAAATGGCAACCCACTCCAGTATTCTTGCCTGGAGAATCCCATGGACAAAGGAGCCTGGCGGGCTACGTCCATGGGGTCACTGAGAGTCGGACACAACTGAGTGACTAACGCTTTCACTTTCATACAGGGTCTGGGTAAAGATACCAGCAGAACGTGTTTCACCTTTTCTTCTCAAGGGGGGCAGAGGTAGGAAATCACTCTCTTGATCTCCCCAAATCAAATTTAAACCTCAAGGCTTTAAGATATGCTGCAGAAAGAGCTGGGTGTTTCCTTCCTCTTTGCACAGGTCCTAATGAGGGCACTGTGAGTCTGAGACATCACAGAATTCTGCAAAGCAGCACTGTGAAAATGCCCAATAGCGTGCTTCCCAGCTTCTCTTCCGGGCTTTCCTGTCTTCCTACAGGCTGGTGGTGATAAGATGGCAGCAGAGCACGTGCCATTCGGCTTGCACACGGGCTGATGAGACACTGCTCTCCATTGGCAAAAATCCTGCCTATGCCCTCCTCTCTCAGGGCAGGAAACTTCGTTCACGCTCCTGGGTTGAGAGAAACCATGGTTTAAATGTTTATAGGTGAATGGAAAGCAATATGTTGGAAAGGGGGTGGGGGCAAGGGACTCCACTTTTCATTATAAAGCCTGCTCTGTTTGATTTGGTAACTAAATATTCTCACTTGAAACATATATAGATTCAGGGACTTTCCTGGTGGTCCAGTAGTTAGGACTCCATGCTTCCACTGCAGGGGGTACTGGTTTGATCCCTGCCTGGGGAACTAAGATCTTATGTGGTGCAGCCAAAAAAAAATTTTTAGATTCACCCTTGAATGAGTTGCTACCCCATTGCTTTGCTCCCTTCTGTCAGCAAACCTTCCTGAAAGAGCTGTCCATAAATTCCTATGTCTTATTTTAAACCTCCTGTACAATGTATTTTATGTATTTTTAAATTGAGGTATAGTTGATTCATATTATACGTTTCAGACATATGACATAGAAATTCACAATTTTTAAAGGTTATATTGAATTTATAGTTAGTATAAAATATTGGCTATATTTTGCTTTATAACACATCCTGGTGACTTGTTTATTTTATACACAGTAGCTTGTATCTTGTAACCCCCTACCCCCATCTTGTCCCACTCCCCCCTCTCCTCTGTCTACTGATAACTACCAGTTTATTCTATACATCTGTAAATCTTTTTTTGTTATACTAACTAGTTTGTTTTATTCTTTTAGATTCCACATGTAAAAGTGATATCTGAGTGCCAAAGAATTGACGCTTTTGAACTGTGGTGCTGGAGAAGACACTTGAGAGTCTCTTGGACTGCAAGGAGATCCAACCAGCCCACCCTAAAGGAAATCAATCCTGAATATTCATTGGAAGGACTGATGCTGAAGCTGAAACTCCAATACTTTGGCCACCTGATGCGAAGAACTGACTCACTTGAAAAGACCCTGATGTTGGGAAAGATTGAAGGCAGAAGGAGAAGGAGATGACAGAATGAGATGGTTGGATGTCATCACCGACTTGATGGACATTAGTTTGAGCAAGCTCCGGGAGTTGGTGATGGACAGGGAAGCCTGGCATGCTGCAGTCCATGGGGTTGCAGAGTCAGACACGACTGAGCAACTGAACTGACTGACAGCATTTATCACACATATATACACGTGTGTGTGTGTGGGTGTGTGTATTAGTCACTCAGTCGTGTCCAACTTTTTGCGACCCCATGAATTGGGACCTACCAGGCTCCTCTGTTCATGGGATTTTCCAAGCAAGAATACTGGAGTGGGTTGCCATTCCCTTCTCCAGGGGATCTTCCTGACCCAGGGATCGAACCCAGGTCTCCCATATTGCAAGCAGGCTCTTTACCTTCTGACCCACTGGGGAAGACTATATATATTTTTTAATTGAAGTATATATACCATATATTTTGAAAAGTTACATGTATCAGTTTTATCTAATATATGCAAATAAGTCTTAAATATTCAACAGGCACTCCCACCCCACTTCCAGTGGAACCCACTTTCAACTTCTTTGCTGTTTTTACTAGTAATTATTGACATTTTTATAGGATAGTAATGCTATTTTTAATATATTTTAAATATTTTCTGAACACCTCCTATTACAGAAGTTAAAGTATGTCATGCCTCTCTCTCACACATACACAACTTCCCTTTCCTGCTTCATCCCCTCCATGTAAACTTATAATTTTTGGCTAAATCAGCTGTTGTTTACATCACTATGTCCAGTAAAGATTCCCTGTTTAACCCAAGATGCACGAATATTTCCTTTTCATACAACATTTTGTTTTTCCTGGAGTTGAAATTGCCTTTGCTTAGCTTCCCATGTGTTTATCATTTATTGTTTCTCTAAATGTTTCAATAGACTTGCTGAACTTTTACCAATAATTTTCCCCAGATGTTTGAACAAATCAGTTTCATTTTTCATTTGGCGCCCTCCCTCTGAAAGCCTCTCTCTTCTTTTCTAAGCAGAAGAGGTTGGTTGTCCTCTAGAAAAGTCTAGTGCATGGCTCTCTTTCCACTCCTGTCCTCTGTTGAAATCCCTTACATTAATCAAAGTGGGATAACTGCCATTAAAACCAGATCCCAAACGTATAAAAAGGCACACTATCAATGGTTATTTCCTGTATAGGGATATGAACTGAATTGTGACCCCCTCTCTCACTAAATTCATGTGTTGGAGCTTTAACTCCAATACAACTATTTTTGGACATAGGGTTTTTAGGAGGTAATTATGATTAAATGAGATGATTGGAGGCTTTATAAGAAGAGGAAGAGAGAATTCTCTCTCTCTACACCATGTGAGAACACAGCTGTCTGCAAGACAGAAAGAGGGCGCTTCCGAACACCGTAACTTCCAGTGATCTTGGGCTTCCCAGCCTATAGAACTATGAGAAATGTCAATAGTGTTTCGTTATAGCAGCCTGAGCAGACCAAGGCAGTGCCTTTTTATTGGATGATTCTGGAGATACCAGTATCTGTCAGTCTTTTCTCGTGTGCAATTTAGATTCTTTAAAGAAAGTCTGCCAATATACTTTCCAATCTGTGGACAGAATTCCAGGAGCACAGCAGAAAAAGGGAGTCTAATAATTATAATTCAGTATGAAAATTTTCACTTAATTCCCACCTTTATAACTCCATGTCTTGTTCTATCCTTATCTCTGTGTCCCAAAGTCTAGTCTCTCTCTCTCTCTAATCCAGTTTCTCCAGAGGATAAAACTCTTCGGGCAGGCTGGAGGTGCACGGAGTTGTAGTCCTCTGGGCAGGTCATATAAGGAAAGGAATCAGTGAGCTCAATTACTGTATAAAAGTTTTCCACCACTATCCTGTTTCTATCCAGGCAGATTAACTTTACCTTCTGTAGTACCTTCTGGACCCAAGTGCAAAACATCTGAAGAGTTCTACATAGCAAATGGACTTGTTCATCATCAAAGCACCCCAATTCTACCACTGCCTCCGGTCACATAGGCGTGTATCCCCCAATCTACTAAGTCAAGTCAACTTCTACTTTTTCAGGTGCTTCTCATCTTCCAAAAATGGTTGACATTGCTGATCTGCTGCTGTCTCTTCCTATAGTTCTGACCCTATGAGTTATTATTTCTTGTCATTCTTTGCTCTTATTTGGTGGAGCTATATTTAAGTACAACCCACTCCCTGGAGAAGAAAATGGCAACCCACCCCAGTATTCTTGCCTGGAAAATTCCATGGACTTCTAGAGGAGCTTGGTGGGCTACAGTACAAAGAGTTGGACACGACTGAGTGACTAAGCACACACACACATATACACAGACACACACATTGAAGTACGTGCTAAGTCGCTTTAGTCATGTCCGACACTGTGCGACCCTGTGGGCTGCAGCCTGCCAGGCTCCTCTGTCCATGGGATTCTCCAGGCAAGAATACTGGAGGGAGTTGCCATGCCCTCCTCCAAGGGATCTTCCCAAGCCAGGGATGGAGCCCTTGTCATATACCTGCATTGGCAGGTGGGTTCTTTACCACTAGTGGTACCTGGGAAGTCATATTAAGTACAGTCCTTGAGTAGTATCCTCAAGCCATTTTGGCAATCCATCTCAGCTTCGATCTTCCCAGAAACTGTTTTTACCAAGGTTGGCAAAGATCTCCATTGTTGCCAATTTAATGGAAGCTTTTCTAGCCTTATCTTACCCAACTACACAGCAGGAGATGAGATTATTGACCCCTCTCTCCTTCACAAATACCACCCCTACCCCAACTATCTCCTAGTTTTTCTCCTACATTACTGGTTCTAAATATCTTTATTATTATTATTATTATTAGTTTCTCTGTCTCTGCCTGATGTCAAAATGTTCCCTGTCCCTGGGATTCTCCAGGCAAGAACACTGGAGTGGGTTGCCATTTCCTTCTCCATTGTGTGAAAGCGAAAAGTGAAAGTGAAGTCGCTCAGTCGCATCCGACTTCTAGCGACCCCATGGACTGCAGCCTACCAGGCTCCTCCATCCATGGGATTTTCTAGGCAAGAGTACTGGAGTGGCTTGCTATTGCCTTCTCCGCATCCATTCTCATAGTTTTATCTAATTCATCACGGTGAATATTTCCAGACCTCACCTCTCCTTAGGTCCATACTCATTTATCCAACCATCTTTTTGACATTTCTTAGATAACAGATAATTATTTCTACTCATTCAACCAATAAGTATTGGGTACTTAGTATGTGCCATAGAATATTCTAGGTTCTTGGGCTATGCTAGTATCAAATTACTGTCCTTCATCCTGCTTACATTCCAGTAAGAGGAAAAGAAGATTAACAACTGACCTTATAAAAGACTCACAGTATAGGAAATAAACTGGTGGGACTGTGGTTAGGACTTGGCACTCTCACTGCTGAGGGCCTGGGTTCAATCCTTGGTTAGGAAACTAAGATCCCACAAGCTGTGCAGAGTGCCCCCCCAAAAAAATGGGGGGTGATGAAATAAAAGTGCTATGCAAGAAGAGAAAGTAGAGTGCTGGGTATGGAAGAACAGTCGTGGTTTTAAATAGGATGATCACCATAGACCTTAACCAAGATGCCAAAATTCAGGCTAAGGTTTGGAGGAGGTGAGGTCAGGAAGATAGCTAACTTACTTGTAGGAAGAGCATTCCCCAAAAAAGGAAGATACACTGCAAAAATCCTGAAGTGGGAATGGACCTGGTGTGTCCAAGGGATAGCAGGAGAACAGCGCAGCCGGAAGGGAAGGAGTAAGGATGTGTGCAGGAGACAAGGCCAAGACTTTGGCTTTTCCTTGTAGCTAGAGGTGGAGGTGTTGGATGGCTTACATCCAACGCTGAGTTACAGTTTAAGAGGCTCCTCTTGCTGCTGCCCAGTGAGCAGATACCATAATGGAGTATAAGGGAGACAAGGTAGGACCCTCATTCAGAAATTTCAAACTTAACACCCACAAAATTGAATTTAAAAATTTTCTTCCTGAAATCTCTTCCTCCCCTTAGCCTTCCTTATGTCAATAACTGACCCTACCCAGAAGCTAAAGCCACGCATCTAGGTATCATGCTTGTTTCTTCCTTTGCTATCAACTCCTCCTTAAATCCATTAATAAATCCCATGCCTAACCTGAGCTCCTCCCCATCAGCAAGCCATTATTTCTGGTCAACAACTGTTTTCTCCTGTCTCTAACAACAGACAGCAGCCAAGTCAAATAAAGTTCTTGCCTTTGTGACAGTTATGGGGATCTCCAGCTCTGGAACTGCCAGCTGCTGCCGGGACACATCTTCTGATGATGAGGGGCATGCCCTGAAGTCAGCATTCTCCCCTCATTCTCCAAAAAGTAAAACGTTTCCCATTTTATTCAATTTTTCAGTTGAATAAAATAAATAAAAATTTATTCAATCTTTTGTTCTGTTTTATTAAAAGGGAAAAAACACAGAGATGATCTTCTAAAACAAGTCATTGTGGTAGAAACCATCAAAACAATTCAGAAAAATCAGAGGAAATAGTAATACAATTTTCCATTTGGGGAAGGGAGATAAACACAGCTACTAAAGCATTCCTTTGCTTCCTTCTCTCTGCCATCCAAGTTCTATTTGTACTTAACAAGGCCAAACTAAAGTTTTTGTTTTCTTTTTTGATCTTCTTAGGAAATGCAGGATTTTTCCATTCTTCTTTTTCCCAGGTCACTGTAGTCCTCTACCAATATAGCTGTCTGACTTTAATTTTTCACCATAATCCCACTGGATTTCCCTCCCTATTTTCTCTAGAGAATGTCATTTGAGTACATACTGCAGTGCTAAAAAGGAAATTTTAGTTGAAAAAAATTTTTTTTTTTAATCACTGATAACTACTCAGTGAAGTTGAGACACTGGAAAACAGAAAATGTTTTTTTTTTTTTTTTCGCTTCCAGACATGTTTTCATTTGTGGCAACTATGCATCTACCCTATTGTGGGCAATGTGAAGACTTCATGAGAGGCTGTCAGAAGGCAACTAACAAATTGCCTTATGAAAAGTGGTCTCGATTTGCTCTGCTTTATTGACTGCTTCATCTGTTTCCTTAACATTTCTGCAACTTGAAGCATTTCTGCTTAAGCAAAGGAAGAACTGCCTAGCAGTTAAGAGTGCTGCAGCTCTGAAGCCAGTTGCTTAGGTTTAAATCCCAACCTGACTACTTCTTTACTGTGTGATCATATGCAGGTCACTTTTATCTCAGTTTCCCCATCTTAGTGACAGAAGGTTGAGATATGCCCAGCACAGTCTAAGTGCAATGTAAGTGTTAGCTATGTTAAAGGGCTAGGTATGCATTTATTTGCTGCTGCTGCTTCTAAGTTGTGTCTGACTCTGTGCGATCCCATAGACGGCAGCCCACCAGGCTCTGCCGTCCCTGAGATTCTCCAGGCAGGAACACTGGAGTGGGTTGCCATTTATTGTTAGGGATCAAATGATAGGCAAGACCGACACCATCTTGCCCTATGGAGATTTCTAACTGTAGGAATTAAGCAAATGACTTAACATGAGCCTCAGTTTAATTATTTGTAATCAAGCGTTTTTCTCACAGGATTATTACGGGAATCACATGAGATATGCCAAGGAAAATGTTTGATAGGGTGTGGTGTATATTAAACACTGGATGTGAGCTAATACTGTATAGCAAGACAGGCCGATAATTAAACATCCTAAAAGATGCAATAGCTTATGATAAGAGAAGTTTAGGGTGCTATAGGAGTGCCCACTAGGATATCTAAACTGAGTCCTGAAAAATAAGGAATTAGTGAGAAAAAGAAGAGGAAAAGGGTTCCCAGAAGAGGAAGCCAGAGAGCTTACTGGTTAAAACAAACTAGATGTTTAATGTAGTGGAGAATGGAAACTGGGAGTTGCAGGCAGAAATAATCATTAATTGAGATTTTCAGCTGTACTCAGAGCTGACATTATTCTGAGAAATGAGAGAAATGAGAAGTCATATAATGAGCTCTAGTTGGGGCTGATAAAGCCAGAATGTTGTTTATTTATTCATTTATTATTAATATTTACTGTATTATTTATGTATATATAAATATATTTATATATTTTATTATATATTTACATATATTTATATGGTTATATATAAATATATATTTATATAGTTTTTAATAATAATTATATGATATATAAGTATATTATATATTTATACATTTATATATTTATTATATTATTCATATATTTATTTAATATATTATTATTATATAGAATAACACCATTATTATAAATGGTGTTATTCATTTACTTTTTAATTTTATTTATTTATTTGGCTCCACCAGGCATTGGTTGTGGCACGTGGTCCTCGTTGCAGCATGTGGGACATTTAGTTGAGTCGTGTGAACGCTTAGTTGCAGCATGTGGGATCTAGTTCCCCAACCAGGGATTGAACCTGGATACCAGAGTCTTAGCCACTGACCCACCTGGGAAGTCCTCAGAATGGCATTTTAGAAAGAGTCCAATGGCTGCAGACTATGGACTGGAATGGAGGACCAGGTCTGGAGGCAGGATGCCTATTGAGGAGCTGCCTTAGGGTCTAGGTAGGGGGAGGCACCTGGGACAGGGTAGTAACAACGGGGTAGAGAGACCTGGTCCTTCCTCAGTCCTGCCAGAGCGCTGGAGAGAACTCCATGTCTTCAGCCTAAAGTCTTCTTTCCTATGTCGATTGCATTGTGACTGTTTTTTTGGCTCAGCTGTTGCAGTGAGGGGTATTATGTGTCCTCCAGAAACTCCCTCTAACACCCTGCCACAGCAACAGGCACTGGAGGAGAGTTTACCAGCTTAGCTGGTTTGGCTGTTGATTGTCTCCCATGAAGAAAACAATTCTTAATGAAATATAACTTCAGGCTCCGTGTCATTTACACACTGCCACCTGACACTGGAGGAGAGTTTACCAGCTTAGCTGGTTTGGCTGTTGATTGTCTCCTGCAAAGAAAACAATTCTTAATGAAATATAACTTGAGGCTCCGTGTCGTTTGTTTTGCACACTGCCCCCTGGAGCTGCCCCCAGATATGTCTTATGACCACAGGGCTGCCAAGATGATTAAGACTGCAGTTTTGCATCTAGAAAGTTAATATTTACCCCCCAGGAGGAGAAATGCAACTGCTTCTTCATATAATAAAATAATGATTTACAAACTTCTTCACCACCTGACCATACTCTATCCAACTATTTATAAACAATTCCTTGGAAATGACTTAGATGTTGGGCAGTGGGGAGGATAAATTAGCTCTGTCATGGAAGCCCAACCCACCCTAATCACCTAATCCACCATCAGAGTTCAATGTGATCTCATACAGAGGTTGTGAGTTGTGGTAAGATAATGCTTCATGTGTGCGTGCTCAGTTGTGTCCAACTCTTTGCGAGTCCACGGACATAACCTGAAAGGGTCTTCTGTCCATGAGATTCTGCAGGCAAGAGTGCTGGAGTGGGTTGCCATTTCCTCCTCCAGGGGATCTTCCCGACCCAGGAATCAAACTCTGGTCTTCTGTGTTGACAGGTGGATTCTTTACCATTGAGTCATCTGAGAAGCCTAAGATAAGTGGGCAGTAAATATCTAATCAAATGAAGAAGTGCCATTTTAGAGGTCATTGGCATCACTGTGTTTCTCCTAAAGTATTATGGTACTTGGGTAACAGGTTAGTTTTATGGTTTGTTTTTTTTTTTTTTTCTGTTGTCATCTTTGCTAACTAGAAGCCCTGACTGGCATAGCCTCAAGCAAAATTGGGATTTCAGTGGTAAAGAATCCAACTGCCAGCGCAGGAGACAAAACAGGCATGGTTTTGATTCCTGGGTCAGGAAGACCCCCTGGAGTAGAAAACGGCAACCCACTCCAGTGTTCTTGCTTGGGAAATCCCATGGGCAGAGGAGCCTTGTAGGCTGGACTCCATGGGGGTCACACACACAAAAAAATCAGACATGACCTAGCAACTAAACAATAAGCACAATTGTAAGAGCGGTGAATTTTCCACTTTTTACCACACTTTGCTTTCCTAACCTTCAATGCCTTCACCTGACACTCTCTTGAAAGCAAGAAAATGGATTAACTAATTTACAATAAGACTTTAGTACGTATGTTTTAGTGTAAGGTAAACCCAATCCCAGGGAAGCCAAGGTGATGTCAGACTAAAGAGGCCTGAGAAATTTGCTGAAAAACATGGATTTAGGGTCATAAGGATATAGAAGGAAGTGTAAGCCTGAATCAGTTCAATTGAATTGTTTTTATTCCATTGCTAAATCATGTCTGGTTCTTTGCAACCCCATGAACAGTGGCACACAAGCCAGGCTCCTCTGTCCTTCACCATCTCCCGGAGTTTGCTCAAATGCATGTCCAAGTTCAATTGAGATCAATGTCCAGTCTGAGAGCCATGAACCTCAAGTCTTCCTCCCCTCCTCCCTTCTGGTCATGCCCTGTGTAACTTTAACTTCTAAATTCACAAACTATCCAACTCCCTAGCTTCAAATCTTTAACCACTATAATGAAACAGGAAGAAAGCAGGCAGGGCACAAACTTTGAAAGAATGACATAGCCCACAGACACAACACAAACTGATGGTAACCAAATGGTTCCAAGATGGCGGACAAGTCAACTTCGTTAGACACTGAGGCTCAGTTCAGTTCAGTTCAGTTGCTCAGTTATGTCCGACTCTTTGCAAACCCACGGACTGCAGCACGCCAGGCCTCCCTGTCCATTACCAACTCCCAGAGTTTACTCAAACTCATGTCCATTGAGTCGGTGATGCCATCCAACCAGATCATCCTCATTATAACACATAAGCAAGCTAAGCAACACACCCATAGGCTGGCACCATGACAGTTCCAAGGCTGACCATCAAAGAACAAAAGGTGGGTAGTGGCCCAACTCCTGGAAATCTTCGCCACTTCCCCAAAATAGTTGGAATAATCCTCCCACTTACTCAGTTCAGTTCAGTCGCTCAGTCGTGTCTGACTCTTTGCGACCCCATGAATCGCAGCACGCCAGGTCTCCCTGTTCATCACCATCTCCGGGAGCTCACTCAGACTCACGTCCATCAAGTCCGTGATGCCATCAAGCCATCTCATCCTCGGTC
>SJYT01048383.1:89215-181217 GCA_006410635.1 Cephalophus harveyi | reverse complement strand
TAATACATGTAAAACAGAATAGTATCTGGTACAGAGTGCTCAATAAATAATAACAATTATTATTATTACTACAGTAACAATCTCAGGCATCCAGAGTGAATTGGTTACATAGGAATCTAAATAGAGAGAAGTGTTTCTGTATAAAAATCCTGGAAAAATCAGTATTTATGGAATTTCAAGGAAGAAAAGCCTATGCAAGATTTGAAGAAGAAAATTATTAGAGAAATAGAAGAAAACAAAACAAAACAGAGGGGTTGAGCATAAAGAACCCAAATAAGTACTCTCAAGAAGAAAGATATCTACAATGACCAATATGGTAGACCAGTAAGACAGCAATACACACATGCTGATTGCATTGTACAAGATGAAGATGAATTGATGAACTGAGAGCAAGTTTAGTGGAGTGGGAGGGCTGAGACCTGGTGGCAGAGGGTTGAGAATAAAAAAATAAATAGTAAATAGAGACTAGTCTTGAGAAGCTGAAGCAGGTGGGAAGTCAATGTTACATGTATCCTTCATTCTATTTCCCCTACCCTCCTCACTCTCTCCCATGAATCTTTATTTCTCTTTAGTGGGTAAAACAGCCCTCCCTTGACACAAATCCCACTTATTCAGTTGACTTCCCACCTCCTTAGAATAACCTAAAAACCATAGTGAAGGCGTGCACATTTGGCCCGAAGATTAAAACTTCAGAATGATTCAGAGGAGATGGAGCTGGGGTGGATAATTCTATGAAGTCAATCTGAGCAGAAAAAGACACTTAGAAATGGTGTTATTTGAAGGTTTTGATCTCCTGACACTGAGTCACTTTAAAGGAAGTGACAGGTCCCTGGAGAGTGACTGATGGAACAGGATATGGTCACTTTAGGTTTGGGGTCCCTTTTAGTGTGTGAGGAAGTCCGGGAAAGGATAGCTGTGTACTACATTCTTAGTTCTCATCAAACCCAGCCATTACTGTGAGGAAATTCCATAGTGGCGCTGGGTTCTGTAGCACTGAACAGTCTGCCTTCAGGCCCACAGATCTGTTTATAGTCACGCCTACTTCTCTTATGCTACCATCACCAGTACAGCTATGGATGCCCCAACACAGATGGATTAGTATTGTATCAGCATTAGTGACATATCAGGGATCCTTTTATCTTGTGATCAGGTTTTTTGCCTGTGGATTGTGTTTCTTTGTCGTTTCTCTATCCAAGGAATTCAAATGACTAATTCTCAGAGCCAGGGTTACACATAGTAAGTAATAGATGAACATCCATGTGAGCAGACCATAGCACACTCTTGATCCCTGAGTCAGCCCTCAAGCTGAACATAAAGTTGTCTTAAGATCCCAGGGTATCTGAACAAACTTTAGAGTCCTGGTGGATCAGCAGAGGGGTGAGGAGAATGCTGGCTCCTGAGACAGGTGTTTGGAATGGGAGTGAATGAGTGAGTGAGAAAAGGACTTATACTCAGCAAGAATTACTAGTATTGTATTAATGAGACATCTGAGCAGAGGAGGTGGGAAATTCCCTTGTGTTTCATTATGATGTGGGCTTAAGAATTTACTCTGTGAAAGAAATGGTCTGCATTTGGGAAAAACTGCTGGTACATGTGGTCTTTTAGAAGCTGTACTGAGACATGTATTGACGTTGGCTTTACGTGCAGAATGCCTGAATTATACTTCTAGTCATAGGCAAAGCGCTTACCATCAGGGCATATGCATCTTTGTGCACATGTGGAGAGTGAGGTTACTCTGGAAAAAGATGTGGTTTCCCAGCCGAGATGGCTCGTTTATTGTGATAGCTGTAAACGCACAGAAGAGAGTGGGCATAGCCTCTAGCTGCAGGTGTTCCCGGGGAGCGCAGATTGGCGGGGGCTGGTTGGTGGAAAACCTGTAGACTTCCTCTCCAAAGAGAAGCTGGGAAATCATCCAACACGTCCCACTTTCCTGACAGGAAGCAAGATGTGGGGACAGGAAGGCTGTGTCAATAAAGCAGCAAGGCTAAGCCTTTTGTGATTGTTTTTGCATCACAACTATTCCACAGCCAAGCTTACGAAATTTTGCTTCTGAACAATTGTAACGTGCTGATCTTCAACAAAATGGAAGAGGAACTGAGTTTGCGGTTCTTTCCCGTGAAATCTTCTGTAAAACAACACAGAAAGGAAACTTCAGAGTGGGAGCCACCCTTGTCACACCAAGAGTGCTAATTAGGGCATCGAAGATCACCTGCTGCGTCACAACTGCCCAAGAGAGGAGGATGTGCGCTTCTCAGGAGGGGTTTCCTGCTGGGGCTGGTAGCTTCAGCCCTGGGACCTTCCTGACCCTGGTCTAAGAAAGAATCCACTCCATGTTTCTAGAGTTGCTTCCCCAATCCCTCTACCGTGCTTCCCAAAGAGTCTAAAGTAGCTCACCTTTACCCTCACCAGCCCATTCCCCCAAACACACAATCTCTCATTTCTGACAGTCAGTTCTTCAGGGTGATGACTCAGTTAATCAGTAGATTAACTTTCCCAACTCCATCAGCCTCTCCACTTCTTCCTCTGATTGTAACGGCCTCACACCCCCCCCACTCATCGTCCCTCTTAACACAGCTGCTAATGGGAGCAAGAATTATTCTGCTTCCCACGGCTCCCAGGGCTGTGCCCTAGTCTAGGAGGGGAGATAGGTTAGGATGGTTGAAAGAAGGCTTTTGGGACGGGGACTCAAACCCAATGTGAAGATGCCTGAATCACTTCGATGAAACCCCTGAATCAAAATAACTTGGTCTCTGTAGCAGCTTAGTTCCCTATTTAACCAATTGAGGATTTAGCACCACGTTGCTTCAGAAGGGATGTGTCTTGAGAGAGGCATGGACAAACAGTATGGGCAAAGCTATTGATTGTGAAGATGCCTGAATCACTTCGATGAAACCCCTGAATCAAAATAACTTGGTCTCTGTAGCAGCTTAGTTCCCTATTTAACCAATTGAGGATTTAGCACCACGTTGCATCAGAAGGGATGTGTCTTGAGAGAGGCATGGACAAACAGTATGGGCAAAGCTATTGAAGGAACATATTGGGTGAAAATATAAGAAAAACACTGGTGAAAGGGTTTTTAGACTAGGACCCATAGAACTGCCTCATTTTTTTGCTCCTGTTCCTTCATCTAGCCAACAAATTTCTATTGCACACACAGTTTATGCCAGATATGGTTCTGAGTAATGGGAATACCAGACAAGGCAATATCAGACCAAAAAAAAAAAAAAAAAAAGCTAGTTAGAACAGAGCTTCTATTCTCATTCAACATGTTTTCATAGAGCATGCTGCTGCTGCTGCTAAGACGCTATAGATGTCCCTATTTTGTAGGGATAGGCCTGGTTTCATCCTACTGTTTCATAGAACTATTTGTACTTTACCCTTTCACTCCAAAATTTCTCTGTTCAGTCAGTAATTTACATGTGCATGCTCACTCATCTGCCAAGAGCTCTATGCAGGATGAGCTGGTCTTCGGGAAAAGGTGGAGCAGGGTAAATAAGCAGATAAAACAATTAACATTCAAAAGTACTCGAGTACAAAGTACAAGTTGCTGAGAGCACTTAGCTAGATCTTTTAAAAAATACCAGCATTTGACTGAAAGATAAGGGGAAAAAGGTAAAGAGGCAGGATGAATACACTAGAATTACTATTTTTTTTTCTAACTGGAATAGTCAGAAAACACAGTATGTGCCCCTAAACAAACAGCAATGGAGGGAAATGATGTGTTTGGGGATGTGTATCCAGTTCAAGGCCCAAATGATTTGAATATCACAAGAAACCAGAATTTGCTGAAAGGAGAGAATATAGCTGATATAAACATATTTTTAATGTATGCTTTTAAATATCTTCTGTTCTTTTTCACACTCTGGACCCCATCTCTGCTTTGTGTATATGCATATACACACACACAGTCACATACAGCTGAAGAATGAAACATATGTATATGTGTATACATCTTTATGCATATGTTCCATATTTACATATATACTCTATTCTTCAGCCATGTGATGATCTAAGGTAAGGGATGCTCTATGTTAGAGAGACCCAGAGAGCACAGACTTCTCCTGAGTGCCTTCCAAACGTCACCCTTTATTTTGATTTTGCCCTCCCTTTTTCTTCTTGATTATTTTACTTTCCTTCTGCTAGGGAATTTTTGCTTTTTC
This sequence comes from Cephalophus harveyi, assembly GCA_006410635.1. NCBI lineage: Eukaryota > Metazoa > Chordata > Mammalia > Artiodactyla > Bovidae > Cephalophus > Cephalophus harveyi. Next base: position 177,057 of record SJYT01048383.1, on the reverse strand, counting down.
TCTTTTTTAACTAGGAGTATATTTTAATTTTTAAAATTGTCTTTTACTTAAAAATTTTTTTAGCTTTATTGAGAATTAATTGACAAAATTGTAAGATATTTAAAGTAAACATCATGGTGATTTTTATACAGCTTTTAAAGATTACTTTCCATTTACAGTTATTACAAGATATTGGCTATATTCCCCATGTTGCATAATACATGCTCGAGCCTATCTTACACCCAGTAATTTGTACCTCACACCTCCCCATGCTTAGATTACCACCCCTCTCCACACACACACACTGGTACCCACTAGTTTGTTCTCCAAATCTGTGAGGCTGCTTCAGTTTTGTTATATTCCCTGGTTTTTTGTGTATTTTAGATTCCATATACAAGTGATATCACACAGTATTTTTTCACTTTTCTTTTTAGAAATAGCTAAATTATACTAACCAGTCCTGTTGCTGTTGGAGAAGTCCTTCTTTCTGCTTTCTAAACAATGAATAGGCTTTCCCAGGTGGCACTAGTGGTAAAGAACATGCCTGCCAATGCAGGAGACGTAAGAGATGTGGGTTTGATCCCTGGGCCAGGAAGATGCCCTGGAGAATGAAATGGCAACCCACTCCAATGTTCTTGCCTGGAGAATCCCATGGACAGGGGGACCTGGTGGCCTATAGTCCATGGGGTTACCATGAGCCAGACACGACTGAAGCGACTTGGTGCGTAGTCAGTGAGTGAGAGGGGACTGATGTATGATATTTCCAGGTCTGTGCTCTAAAAATTTTCCCTTTATCAGCCATGAGCTGCCAACTGGACATGGACTTCTCCCACGTCTCCTTTCTTGACGTGAGGGGAAACGGCAATGTGACTATGCTAAGCCACTGAGATTTAGGCAGTGTTTCTTCTGGCAGCCAAGTTGATTACTTTAAATAACACACCTTCCCTTCCTCCTCACCTTTTCCAGGTGCAGTTCTGCAGCATCTTAAGAGGTGCATGTGGGTGGTTAGAGAAGGATTCTTCTGGTCATCCTCCCATACGTCCTTTCCTTGCTCTGGAGCTGACCTAGGTGGATGAAGGAGTCCTGGGTCTTTGGTTTGCTTTGTTTTCCAGTTTCAGTCATGGCCTACTAGGAGATGTCCTCTCATCTTGGGCCTGGGTGACTCCTCAGCTGACCAGATCATTTTATCTCCCAATTCTTCCTCCAAAATTTACCAGAAAAACAAAACATCTAGTGAGAAGACAACAACTTCTTCCATATTATTTAAATTTTATAAGCACAATTAATGGAAAGTGCAATGCACTGGAATTTGCTCTTGGCCTCTCTCACTAATTAGGTACACTCTGGGCCCCACCCTGAACCTTTCTAGTTTGGCTCAAGTTGACTGCTCTCGCACACTGCACCCTCGAGAGCACTGCACCCTCCCCCTTCACTCCACAGCACACTCTCCTGCTAAAGATGACTCTGCCTTGAGGCAGAAGCCAGAATTTATTCATTTATTAAACAAACTTTGAGCCTCGGGGACCAGAAAATTCTTGGGATCCAGAGATAAATAAAACAAAAACCGTTCCCTTAAGGAGTCTGAAATACGGTGGCAGAGAAAAACATGTCAACCATGAACTGATAATAAGCATTTTGATGGCAATATGAACTGCTAGTAAGAGATAAGCCATGCCTAACTTTACCCAGGGTTCTCTGGAAAGGCTTCACAGAGCACTTGGCATCTCAGCTGGTTTCACAGGAGGAGAAGGCTCCATCAGGTGGAACAAGGAGATGAAGGCAAGCTAGACAAGTGACATCATAAATTTTGAGGAAACAAAAGCAAGCATACAGAGAACTCTGAGGACTGTGTTATTGTTGGCGCATAATATTTGTACAGATTGAAGAAATGGTTGGGTCTAGACTGAAAGGCTTGGGGAAGCAGCCTAAGGAACCTCAACTTTATTTGATGGGGGAGGGGGAAGGTCTTTACACAGTGAAGCTGTTGCTAGACATCCATGATTTTGTTTATAGTCTTATTGCAGTTGACACCAGTTTGTCATCTAAGCTGTGTGGGTCAAGGGTTTCCCGAAGTCCCTTTGAAGCTTCCTTAGCTATGATTTCATCTTTGGTGAGTCAGAGGGAACCAGTAGGATCAGGAAGTACTGAACAATGGGACTGGGACTAACCATTCTCCCAGGTTGAAGGCAGCTGATAAGGTCAGAGGGTGGGGCCCCCCTCACCATCCTGCACTGGCCCCGCAGAGGCAGGGCTGGGGCAAATCCTGCTCTTCCTTGGAAGAGCAGCAGTGTGGGAGGATCTCAGACCCAGGGACACCATCTACCCACTTAACACCATCATCCATCCTGTATACACTTAAATGCCATATACACAGTGCGTGCTCCACGTATATGTGCTATTGACAACTATACTGATCTTTCTCAAAGTCCTTATGAAAGGTGTAAGACAATGAGTAACCTTCACAACTAGGACTCCCCCAACTAAAATATATTAGCATAATATGTGTGTCTGAATAACTTTCAGAGGTATAATGAGTACTTTCTTGTCAAATAATGTGCTTTGGTCTATAAATTTTGGAAATGTATAATAATGGATCTATTATAGGAGCTGGAAGGAAGCCGAAAGTTCATCTAACTCCTTATTTTTTATAGATAATGAAATGAAAGCATAGAGATATTTTGCCTGGTACTAAAAAACCTAATAGGATTTTAATATAAATGAAATTCATTCCAGTATATTTATGCACCCTCAATCACTCAGTTGTGTCCAACTCTGCGAACCCATGGACTGCAGCCTGCCAGGCTCCTCTGTCCATGGAATCTTCTTGGTAAGGATACTGGAGTGGGTCGCCGTTTCTGCCTCCAGGGGATCTTCCCAACCCAGGGATCAAACCCATGTCTCCCATGTCTCCTGCATTGCAGGTGGATTCTTTACCACTTCATAACTGGAGAAACCAGTATATGTATATCTGTTTCCAATAAAATCAAAGATTCCTATAACCACACAGAAGTACCTTTAAAAATATTGTCAGTAAGGATATCAGGATTCTTCTTGGCTTATTATTATTTTTCTGTTAACTACAGCTAGATTGGTTTTATGTATCCAGAAATTATCATCAAGTAAGGTTTAGCTGTACCTTCTCCAATTCCTGAAAAATTCTAATACTTCTATTAGCCAAACATTAGAGATATTTTTGAAGCACATTATTGTATGAAGAAACAATTCATGTCTACAATATCGCTATGAAATACTACTTTACTATAATCTTTCACACTATCCAGAAGTTTTAACCCAGTGGATTTATACAAGAGAAACTTCTGATCTATCTATGTTGACTCTTGTGGATTTTTTCATGCTTTTGTGATGGCTGATGATCTCTTGCATTTATAGGAAACATTAGGATGACCAGAGAAAGCCACTGATGGGTTTCTTTCCATCCTGAGTGTTTAGATCCTTTTATGCTGACCCTAGAATAGACAACACTTCCCTTAAATGAACTTGGCCCTCAGGTGTTTTATAGAACTTTGTAAGCATTTTAAAATCTCTGAGCCAGTGCATCATGAAAGGGGTGGCACCAGATGCTAAGGGAGGCACACTATTTGGGAGTCAAGGCAAATAAGGTTAAGTATACATTGAAAAATGATATTAAATAAAATGCAAAACCTATTTAATCTACCTTTTTCTGCAACACATACTACAGAAATTCAAGCTGGAAAGAATTTCGGCTGGTTGGGAGAAGCAAAAGATAGTCATGAGATGGGAGTATTGGGGATAAGCAACAGTGTGTGAGTCCATTAAAGCCCAGGGTAGGAATTGGCTTTTAGGCAGAGCCCACACAGAGATCAAAACTGTCAGTCCTTTGCTAAGTCTTGTTCATACCACCCAGCTCCTGCTGACTGCTATTTATAACAGGTTCAGCTGGAGAACGTGATCCATCTTCAAGGATAAGATCAAGATGGCTCAGGAAATCGCTGTCACATTGTTGACTTTCTCATGACCTTCCCTCCGATGTCACCCAGCAGGTGCTTTCAGAAGAGTTAGCCCAGGGAGCGAGGGGTGGGGAGGGTGGTGCAAAGTCCTTAAACAATAACAGTCATGTATGATTTTCTCAGTTGATAACCTTGGAACAGGACCCCATGAAAGGATTCAGAATAAACACCTTCACACCCAGGAAGTAAGGCATGTAACATGCTGATCACAACCTCTTGCTCCATCCCTGTGTGAGGAAATTATAAAGCTAAACTCTTGCAAGTTTTCCAGATTCTCAGGGTTCACCTCCAATGACTTAAGTAAACTCAAAGCTTTAGGTCAATTACATCTGTCACAATAACCTTTGTAACTGTACATGTTGCAGAAATAATTAGGAAGTGGGGTGTGGTTCAGCCTTCATAGGAGAACAGAAAAGAAAGCCAAGTCTTGCTTTGGAGCCAAAGTTGAAGACTGTTTTTGGGAGGAGTGGTGATGGTTAGAGCTGGGGAAAGAATGACTTTTTGTTTATAAAACTTATTTTTATAACTTTGCTGTTTGAGTAGAATAGATTGAAAGTGTTTCCATTCTATTAGCACTCCTGAAATCTTATCGAGTCATATCTATTAATCACATCATTTTTTTTTTCAAGAAATAAAGCAATATTTTGACAAATGACAAAGCTGATTGTAACCAAACATTTGCTAAACAGCACAATGGTATTAAGCTCCACCTGTAGTCTGTAGAATGTTTTGAATCTTACTTAGGGGTAGGGCCAAACTTCCTCTCTGTTGGAAACTGTTATGTAACAATAATATCAGCTATTGTTTGTGAAGTTCACACTTTGCACTAGGCATTATATTAAGCACTTTACATTATCTCATTAAAGTCTCATAACAAACCTGTGAGGAAGGAATATTACTATTTCCATTTGGTCAATAAGGAAATTAGCTGAGGAAGTTCTATAAGTTGCTCAAGATCATGGAGATATTAAGTGGCTTGGGATGGCGGTATGCAGAGAAGGTGAGGGGGAGGTGAGATTTTAACCAAAATATATTACACTACACTTTCTACTTTTGATTTTCATCCTTCTAGAAGGCGGTAATCCCTGGGAGATGTAAATCTTTTTACTTGTCTGAGTAGCCATAAATTTTATAGTCTAAAATAAATTCTTGATTTTAGAGTACTTAGCTAATTGGAACAAGGCATTGTGGTGAGGGCTAATTCAGTTAGTCCATGTAGGGGGAAATTTGTTCCCAGAATTATGGCATGATAATGTTGTAGGTACATCTCTGGTGGTGGAGTTTGATATGACTTTGGGTAGTACTTGAGCATAAAAAAAAATAGTGATGTATTTTATTGCTATCTTTAGCTTACAACTATGGTAAATGATCTATATTTGTCAACTTTTCTTTCAAAGTAAGTTTATTTTGGCTAAAATTCCAAGTCAATGTTAACTAAAAATATTAAATCAATTATAGTGTATGTGGTTTGTAAACTACAGACCTTCAGCAAACTGTGTGAAGGTGGTGGGGAGTGAGTTCATAAAAAGTGCTCAGCAAATCCTGCTGGATTAAATGGGGCTTCCAAGGATCTATGCAGAAACTTACTTTCTGAATCCTTCAAAAATTATCTCTAATGAAGTACTCTGAAATAAACTAATATTCATTTTAAATGAGCCAGACGTATAGTATCAAACATATAATTTGAAAATGAAACAGTATATTAGCTGTTGGCCTTATTTTTCTACATATTTATTTTGCTTTTGCATATTACATAAGCACCAACTAAAAAAAGTCAAGTAAGTATGCCATCTATGTTAAAAGGAATTCAGTTCAGTTCATTTCAGTTGCTCAGTCGTGTCCGACTCTTTGCGACCCCATTAAGGAATTTTAAATGCCTACATTCATTTAATTATCCATAGTTCCACCTCCAAGTGATTTGGAACAGTGGATTTTCTCAGGGGATTATTAAATTTGTTTTGTTGGTGTAAGGTTGGTTGCTTCAGAGATGGATGCTTTTTGACAGCTCAGAATAAAAAAACATCCCAAACCACAGAAGCATAGCATCTCAGACCTGTTTAACAAGACCCCTGTACAGCCACTTCAATTTTCAGAAGAAGAAACAGACACACACCCAAAGTGAAAGTGAAAGTGTTCGTCCCTCAGTCGTGTCTGAGTCTTTGTGACTCCATGGACTGTAGCCCACCAAGCTACTTTATCTAAGGGACTCTCCAGGCAAGAACACTGAAGTGGGTTGCCATTTCCTTCTCCAGGGCATTTTCCCCATTCAGGGATCAAACCCAGGTCTCCTGTATTGCAGGCAGATTCTTTATCATCTGAGCCACCAGGGAAGCCCAAAGGCATTCAGTGAAAATGCAGCTTGAAGTGGGTTGCCATTTCCTTCTCCAGGGCATTTTCCCCATTCAGGGATCAAACCCAGGTCTCCTGTATTGCAGGCAGATTCTTTATCATCTGAGCCACCAGGGAAGCCCAAAGGCATTCAGTGAAAATGCAGCAGCTTATTAGCTATGCGAAGAATTTTGAAAAGTAGAACTGTTACATTGTTTATTAATCTTCTAAAAGAAAAATAGGCTGGTGAGAAAAGGTAGCCTTCAGAATCCATCAGACTCCTCTTTTTGGCATATATGGAGTATTCTTTCTATACTTCAGTTTCCTATTTCCCCTAGGGATTTTTTTTTTTTTTAATCATAGACCTGAAGAAAGGATTGAATGAGTTGACACCAATAAAGCTCAGAGCACACTGTCTCTCAAGAAGTTAATTCTCCTTCCTCTCTACATTTAGGGTATACATAATAAAGAAAATATTACTTAAGGTTTCAGAAAAGGATTAAGGAGAATTTGGCAAGTGGCTTTCTAATTGGCAGCTAAAACATTATAAGTGAAGGTGAATTTACAAGGAAAAATGATCAAATAAATATTAGAACTCTTTTCATGAGCATAAATATATTTTACATAGTTATAATTAATACACACATATTAATTAGTTTTTCCTTTTCATACATGACTTTCTATATACTTCCATGTTGACTCCTCAGTTCAGTTGCTCAGTTGTGTCTGACTCTTTGTGACCCCATGGACTACAGCATTCCTGGCTTCCCTGTCCATCACCAACTCCTGGAGGTTGCTCAAACTCAGGTCCATCGAGTCGGTGATGCCATCCAACAATCTCATCTCTGTTGTAAACTTCTCCTCCTGCCTTTAATCTTTCCCAGCATAAGGGTCTTTTCAAATGAGTTGGTTCTTCACATCAGGTGGCCAAAGTATTGGAGTTTCAGCTTCAGCATCAGTCCTTCCAATGAATATTCAGCACTGATTTCCTTTAGGGCTGACTGATTTGATCTCCTTGCAGTCCAAGGAACTCTGAAGAGTCTTCTCCAACACCACAATTCAAAACAACAATTCTTTGGCACTCAGCCTTCTTTATAGTCCAACTCTCACATCCATACGTGACTACTGGAAAAACCATAGCATTGACTAGACAGACCTTTGTTGGCAAAGTAATGTTTTTGCTTTTTAGTATGCTGTCTAGGTTGGTCATAGCTTTTCTTCTAAGGAACAAGCATGTTTTAATTTCATAGCTGCAGTCACCATCTGCAGTGATTTTGGAGCCCCCCAAAATTAAGTCTCCCACTGTTTCCCCATCTATGTGCCATGAAGTGATGTGACCAGATGCCATGATCTTAGTTTTCTGAATGTTGAGTTTTAAGCCAACTCTTTCACGTTCCTCTTTCACTTTCATCAAAAGGCTCTTTAGTTCTTCTTCGCTTTCTGCCATAAGGGTGCTATCATCTGCATATCTGAGGTTATTGGTATTTCTCCCTGAAATCTTGATTCCAGCTTGTACTTCATCCAGTCCAGCATTTTGCATGATGTACTCTGCATATAAGTTAAATAAGCAAGGTGATAACATACAGCCTTGACATACTCTTTTACTGATTTGGAAATAGTTTGTTGTTTCATGTCTGGTTCTAACTGTTGCTTCTTGACCTGCATACAGATTATTCAGGAGGCAGGTAAAGTGGCCTGGTATTCTCTCTTGAAGAGTTTTCCACAGTTTGTTGTTATCCACACAGTCAAAGGCTTTGGCATAGTCAATAAAGCAGAAGTAATGTTTTTCTGGAACTCTCTTGCTTTTTTTATGATCCAACAGATGTTGGCAATTTGATCTCTGGTTCCTTGGCCTTTTCTAAATTCAGCTTGAACATCCTGAAGTCCATGGTTCATGTACTATCCAAGTCTTGCTTGGAGAATTTTGAGCATGTGAGATGAGTGCAATTGTGTGGTAGTTAGAGCATTCTTGGCATTGCCTTTCTTTGGGATTTGCATGAAAACTTACCTTTTCCAGTCCTGCGACCACTGCTGAGTTTTCCAAATTTGCTGGCATATTGAGTGCAGTACTTTAACAGCATCATCTTTTAGGACTTGAAATAGCTCAGATGGAATTCCATCACCTCCACTAGCTTTGTTCATAGTGATGCTTCCTAAGGCCCACTTGACTTCTCATTCCAGGATGTCTGGCTCTAGGTGAGTGATCACACCATGGTGGCTCTCTGGGTTATGAAGACCTGTTTTGTATAGTTTTTCTGTGTATTCTTGCCACTCTTCTTAGTATCTCTTGCTTCTGTTAGGTCCAGACCATTTCTGTCCCTTATTGTGTCCATCTTTGTCCCCTTGGTATCTCTAATTTTCTTGAAGAGATATTGCCTCCTAGCCACATTTTTCTTGTTTTCGACTGCCCAGGAGGAAACCGGATTCCTCTCTTTGATCTCCTGAGTACAATGGTGCTTCCACTGAATCACTCTTGTCCTTAGGCACCTGCCTGTTGAGGGTCTATTTTCAGAAGCTCTCAGGAGGGAGGGAGAACACTTGATTTGCTTCTCTACCTCTGATGATTAGCATACTGTTAAATTTTAGCACACTGTTAAGTATATACCCAATAAGAATTCTTTGATTGAAAGAAAATTTCCAAGGGAGCATATCTCAGTATTCTAACTTCTTTTAACTTCTATCATAGTTTACATACAAAGGTCAAATTGTCTCACTAACCTCCTTTAAAAATACATACCCTCCTCAGTATTGTGCTAATTCTTGGTTGTCACTTGGTAAATTCTAATATTATTGCTGTTTCTGTTATTGCTTAGTCACTAAGTCATGTCCAACCTTTTGCAACCCCATGGACTATAGCCCACTAGGCTTCTCTGTCCATGGCATTTCCTAGGCAAGAATTTTGGAGTACAGTGCCATTTCTTTCTCCAGGGAATCTTTCTGACTCAGGAATTTAACTTGTGTCTCTTGACTCTCCTGCATTTCAGGTAGGTTCGTTACTACTGAGGCATCAGGGAATATACTCAGTCTATTTCTTCCACCTTCATTTCATCAGTAAAATTTGCTCTTGGAATGAATGGGGTGCAATTTTGACCATCATTGCATTTAAACACATTTTACACAGAATAGAGCAAGGTCAGTGGCGTTTGGGAGATCCTATATTACACTGTTCCCTGAAATAAAAAATGTTTTAAGAATTTAGAAAGTTTAGGTGGAACCAAGGTAGAAAACAATAAAAGGAAAATTAAGGTAAAAATACAAAGGAAAAAAATTAACATTAACTCCAACTTCAGAAAGTAATTCCACATGATAAGGACATATTTGGTTGTGACTTACATACTTTAATCTACATTGTCTCATGAATTTGTTTTCTGGAAGGAAAGGCACTTAACCTACTTTCTTTCTGGACTCATTAAAATATATATATATATATATATATATATATATATATACACTTAAAACAGGGATGAGGACAAGTTGCCCTGAAAAGCAGTATAATAGTGGTAGATTTCTTTTTTCATTATTTGAGAATTTTCAGATGTATAAAGTGAAGTCAAGTCTTCCCTGAAAGGGAAAAAATACCATGTGGTCATCAGAAGATAGGGTTGCTGTCCTGGAAACCATTTCTTTTTTAAATTGTGAAACTGACAAGCCTAACATGCCAGATACTAGGTCCTCAATCTGAAGTCTGACAGTTTGCAAAACCACATAGTATATATTTAGCCACAAGGTCGTCTGTTTCCCAGATGACATCAGCAAGAGGTTTGCATGTTTCAGCTGAGATTAACAAAGAAGAGTTTATGTCACAATAGCTGGGACAAGTATTAGGAAGTCCGAGGAAATAGACACCTACAAGCAGGGTGGTTGTGACAGGATTGCTGAGTAGTCCTGGGCTTAGCCCAAGAGAGGCAGGGGCAAGTGCAGCCCAGTTGGAAAATAATACATTGATTCCTGGTAATATAGCTGCAGATATATAGGAAATCATTTTAAAATTAGCAATAAAAATATTCTTTATTTCCATTTATGTGAATCGAAAGCTCTTTGATTTTCACAACTCAGGTGTTCATATTCCTTTACTAAATCTGTCCTGGAAACCATTTCTTTTTTAAATTGTGAAACTGACAAGCCTAACATGCCAGATACTAGGTCCTCAATCTGAAGTCTGACAGTTTGCAAAACCACATAGTATATATTTAGCCACAAGGTCGTCTGTTTCCCAGATGACATCAGCAAGAGGTTTGCATGTTTCAGCTGAGATTAACAAAGAAGAGTTTATGTCACAATAGCTGGGACAAGTATTAGGAAGTCCGAGGAAATAGACACCTACAAGCAGGGTGGTTGTGACAGGATTGCTGAGTAGTCCTGGGCTTAGCCCAAGAGAGGCAGGGGCAAGTGCAGCCCAGTTGGAAAATAATACATTGATTCCTGGTAATATAGCTGCAGATATATAGGAAATCATTTTAAAATTAGCAATAAAAATATTCTTTATTTCCATTTATGTGAATCGAAAGCTCTTTGATTTTCACAACTCAGGTGTTCATATTCCTTTACTAAACATTTACTAACCACGAATGCCATGAGAACATTTAGGTTGGCTTTCATGATATGACAAAGGCTTGATTCAGTTCAGTGCAGTCGCTCAGTTGTGTCCGACTCTTTGCGACCCCATGAATCGCAGCACACCAGACCTCCCTCTTCATCATCAACTCCCAGAGTTTACCCAAGCTCACGTCCATTGAGTCAATGATGCCATTTAACCATCTCATCCTCTGTCGTCCCCTTTTCCTCCTGCCTTCAATCTTTTCCAACATCAGGGTCTTTTCAAATGTGTGAGCTCTTCGCATCAGGTGGCCAAAGTATTGGAGTTTCAGCTTCAATATCAGTCCTTCCAATGAACACCCAGGACTGATCTCCTTTAGGATGGACTAGTTGAATCTCATTGCAGTCCAAGGGACTCTCAAGAGGCTTCTCCAACATCAATTCTTCTGCGCTCAGCTTTCTTTATAGTCCAACTCTCACATCCATACATGACTACTGGAAAAACCATGCCTTGACTAGATGGACCTTTGTTGACAAAGTAATGTCTCTGCTTTTCAATATGCTGTCTAGGTTAGTCATAACTTTCCTTCCAAGGAGTAAGAGTCTTTTAATTTCGTGGCTACAGTCACTATCTGCAGTGATTTTGGGGCCCCCCCAAAATAAAGTCAGCCACTGTTTCCACTGTTTAGAGAAATAGAATTGTAATATAGAATATATACTTATGACACAGAATATACAGAGTAGAAGCAAGCTTGAACATCAAGAATGTCTATTGATGGATAGATTAGCAGTACAACCCAACTTCCTGTTTAGAACTGTAACTGATGGATTGTGTAAAGGCCTGGTCTATTACCCTGTGATGCGTGAGTATGTGTGTGGGAGGGAAGCGTGAGAGCTCTCACTGCCTCTGCAAGGAGAGACTGTGAGAACTTCATGTTGAGTTTGCCTCGAGTCACACTTCCTTGTGCATATTCTGTTTACTCTTGTTGGATGTCATTTTGAAATGTCAATTGTGGATATAAAGTCACATTCAAATGTCTCTCCTACAATAGTAGGAGCTGTTCTGCTTTGTAGTTAATACAGTAATAATCTCAACTATAGGACCAGGCATGTCCCTACTCTGTCCCCCACCTCAAACATAACTCACACTTGAGATTGAATTTATGAAAAAGATTGAATTCTTGGCAGAGTAGAGTGGTTTAAGAGACAAGATATGAATGCCATATAAAGTACAGTATTGTAAGCCAAGGTAATTCTATGTTATGTTCCCTTCAAAGATCTTTTTAAGACAAACATGGACTTATTTTGCTACAAATTTATGATTTTGTAAGTTGTTCTAGTTGAATACTGGCATTTTCATATTTCAGCCTCACATACCAGTCATAGAGTTTGTGGTCAGAGTGGAGAATGACAAGTAAGCATTATTTAATCTTAAGCTATATAATGCTATAAAAATATTTACTATACTTATGAACATTAAGTTTCATATCTTTGAGGGCAAAAATAGCTGCCAAGTTAGTATTTTTAAAGCAGACTTATTTTTCATGAGCTTTACTTTCAGAAAAATCCCAAAACCTGAGATAGATATTTCAAGGTTGAATTCAACCCTTATAAAATGACTAGAGTTAACTTCATGGGATGCCTCGGCAAATGCCTTAAAAGTCAATACATTTCTTTTTTCGGAATATTACTAATTTTCTAACTTAAAATTTTCCACAAGAGTTTCTGAAGCAATGCTAGAATACAATACATCAGGGAAAGTTAAATAGCTAAAATTTTACACATTTTAGCCCGATATTCGACTAAGTGGCTTTGAAATAATCACTAACCTGTCTTGACGCATGCAGAAGAGTTTTATACAAGTACTAGTAGCCTGTTTTATTATCCCATATCTAACAGACACAGAGAAAGCATCATTACTGGTTCCCTTCCCTTTGGTGTTATATATGATTGACAACTGAAGTTCCATGGGAGTGTGCTTGTACATTATATACAAGCCTAGTGTATACATAGTGCACAGCAGGGCATGCCTGGGGACCATGACGTTGCATGTGAGGAAGGTTTTCCTTAAGGATCTCTCAGGAACCGATGGGATGAAAAAGCACACATCTTGGAGGGCCTGATGCTCCCTGGTGCCCAGCCTTCCTTGGAAGACGTCTATGGTAGCTTTCATTCACCCAAGAATCTCTCCACCCTTATACCACCCTAGATGCACTAACTACTTCTGGTTCTAAGCAACAGCTTTCAGAATTTGCATTGAATTATCCAAGCCACTAAAGAAAGGGCTATTAACGAATCCAAATTTTCCCCAACTCCATATCCTATCACTGGGCTTTTTGGCTTGTGGCCTGACCATTCCCAAGGTTTTTGAGAGCCATCTTATTGCAGAAATAGTAGAACCTGTTACTCTATTTGCATCTTAGCTGCTGAGAAGGGGACTATTCTCATTGTGAGTCAAAGGTCTGAAAATGAAGAGAAAAAAAACAAGTTATTTTTCTTTGAAACAGAAAGAGCTACCATTGTCCTTATCATAGAACATAAACATTTTCATGACAAATAAAAAAACAAATGCATAATCCCAATGATAAACATATTTTGCTATATATAACATTTTGGTAAATATAACCCTTTTTAATATTTTCCTTTGCAATCACATTATGATTATATAACTAAAAATCTTTAATGGCCACAGACTCATTTCTATTTAACAATCTTTTAAATTTGATGGTGTATTATGAGTATCCTTGTTGTTGCTTAGTCACTAAGTTGTATCAGACTCTTTTTGACCCCATGGACTGTAGTCTGCCAGGCTCCTCTGTTTATGGGATTTCCAAGGCAAGAATGCTGGAGTAGGTTGCCATTTCCTTCTCAAGGGGATCTTCCCAGTCCAAGGATTGAACCTGCGTCTCCTACATTGGCAGGTGGATTATTTACCGCTAATCACCAAGGAAGACCTTGGGAGCATCTTTACATGTCAAGAAAAGTTCTCTGGCTACAGAATGTCCTTTATGGGATTACACCATCATTTATATAAGAAATTTCTTATTGTTGAGCATTTAGTTGACTGTATTTTATGCTGCTATAAATAACATTGAAATGAAAGTCCTAAAAGATCCATCTTTTCAATTGTTTATTTCCTTACTATATATTCCTAGAAGTGAGACCTTCTGGTTAAAATATGATATATTAAGAGCTTTTGAGGTATGTTATAAAACTGCCCTCAAGAAGGGATATATGTGTTTATCTGCCCACCAATAGTGAGTGTGGGAGGTTTCCTTTTTGAGTCAGCCTTTATCATGTCATGAATTTATTTCTGTAGGGTCATGACAGAATATAAACTCAATGGAGTTAGGGGAGACTTGAAAAAAAAATTCTCAAGAGAAGTTGGGACCATGCTGTGACCCACTATGAGTCACAAATGTGATCCTTCCTTCCTGCCTATGCTCTTGTAGGGAGCAGGAAGTGTTAGGGCCTTGTGTGGCATGCTAATGCTTTCTGGCATATGTTACATCTTCACTGGAGTTTCATGTGGATCCAGGAGAAAGTGAATGAGGCCCATAGTCTTTACCACATACACCATGAGAAAGTAATCCCCATTCTGCAAAGTGGGCTCCAATGGTCAAAGCTGGGTGAGAGGGTCAAGGGGACTGAGAGTCCTTCCTCTAGCTCATGCTTTAAGGATATAATAAACATAAAATAAACACTCTGAGATAGTCTACAAAATAAGGCATAAATAAGCAGGAACTGGATTCTTAATCTAATACTCCTTGTCAAACCTCTAGGCAAAATATGAATTCAAAAGGCTAAATTAAAAAAAAAAAAGAATGGAAAACGTATTACACCATTGGCAGGAATATATTTCTGTTAAAATGACAAAATCTGGGAGCTGTTAGTAGAAGCATTTTGTTGATAAATTTTCATCCTTCTCTGAGACTCCTGATAAGTGAATATTATAAAAATCAAATTCTTATAATGTCTAATCATTTTGATATTTCAGTTTTGATTCATCATTTACATTATCTTGTAACTCCACAATTACCGAGTTGAAAATCAATTAGGAGGAGACTTGTTGAAGGCAATTGTTTCTACATTCTGCATTGCATCTTTTTAGAAACGCCTTTGTACAATACGCTGTTTTTTGTTTCCGACCGTGGCTAGCTTGACTGGCTTGTTGTGTCTGGGTCTTACCCTAACTGTCATGAGAGGCTGTTGGAGCATTGCAGGCAAAGGAGTGACGTTAACGCTTACTTTCTCAGGTGCGTCTTTATTGTTCTTTTCTTCAGGGNAGAAACGCCTTTGTACAATACGCTGTTTTTTGTTTCCGACCGTGGCTAGCTTGACTGGCTTGTTGTGTCTGGGTCTTACCCTAACTGTCATGAGAGGCTGTTGGAGCATTGCAGGCAAAGGAGTGACGTTAACGCTTACTTTCTCAGGTGCGTCTTTATTGTTCTTTTCTTCAGGGCTGGTGGAAAGAGTGAAGCTCTCCCAACATACATGAGACAACTGGACCCCTTAGAACTTCCATTAGAAGCTTGTTGTTTAGTTGCTAAGTCATATCCAACTCTTTTGCAACCCCATGGTCTGTAGCCCACTGGGCTCCTCTGTCCACAGGCTTTCCCAAGCAAGAATACTGGAATGGGTTGCTATTTCCTTCTCTAGGGGATCTTCCCAACCCAGGGATCAAATCCTTGTCTCCTCATTGGCAGTCAGATTCTTTCCACCAAGCCACCAGGGAAGTCCCTTTGGTAGTTTAGAGAATGAAACTAAGCCAAAAATACAGTGACTCAGGTTGATCAAATGGCTGATACTCATTCTGTTGTTTCTCCACCTATAAAAGTCAGGGGGTGGAATCCCACCACTAATATCCACTGAGTGAAACGCCCAGTTCCATAGCCCATTCTGAAGCATCTTTCAATGGCCTTGCCAATTTTTCCTCCAGCTGCCACTGTCTGTCCTCCAGCCTTTTCCTATGCATTTCTGTGACGCTTGTTCCTTTTATCTCTTCCTGCACCCATGGTTTACTATCACATCCTGCAGTTCAAATTCCTATCATTGCTTGGGTCGTTCTGTATTATTTCAGATGAGCTGCTTGGCTGCATATCTTTTTGTATCCAGTGAGAGCCCAGCTCTGCGTCATTGTGGTAGAAATGCACGACTGTAAATTTTCTCCCTCTGGGATAGAATGACAGATTTATTCTTGTTAATAGCTTCACTCTTTGTACTCCTCTCTATTATTTTTGGTATGTTAAGCAAGGTGAGAATAGTTGTGTTTGACTTATTAAATAATGATAAGATGCAAATATGTAAGTATCAACCAAAAATTGGGGGAGAGGATTTCAATATCTAATGTGAATGATACCTTTTCTATGATACAATGCTTTCTCTTTAGATATCAAACATCCTGCTTCACTTCAATACTCAGTAGTAATAATGGGCTGATAGAAATTGATAAGACCCCAAATTGAATCTTTTTGAGTTTATTCAAATGATAATTCTGCCTGGTTTGGAACAAGTTTTACTTACATGAACCTCTCACAGTGATATGTGTCATTCCCTCACAGAGTAATATGACACTAATTGCAAAATATTTATCCTTCCCTAAGACCAGGCAATTGAGGAGTAGCAGGAAGCTGGTAGACTGTCTCTTTTTAGATTCAGACACTGTACTCAAATAGTTAACCACAAACTATTAAAATGTTTGAGCCCTTGTAATACACCTTCAGGAAAAGGAGGAATACAGGTAGGACTAAAAGAGAAAAAAATTGATCTTATATCTATGCTGCCTTTGCAAGGGATTAGAGATATAAAATCAAGTGATTTCAATAGAGACTCTTTATTGGTAAGGTTTTCCCACTAGAATTTATTAGTATAGTCTCATGACTGAGGGTACACAGCCAGACTGTCTCAATTTGGACACAAAGTCAGCCATATACTAGCTGAGTTATCTTGAGCAAATTGTTCAACATATCCATGCTTCAGTTTTCTTCATTATACAATGGAGCTCATGAGACCTACTTCCTTGGGGCTTTACAAATATTCAATGAGGTAAATAATTTGAAGTGCTTAGAGTAATACCTAGCCTAGATTGAATAGCTGATAATGGCATCATCATTATATTTATCACCAGATTTTACCTAAAGATAGATAAGCCAATTTTAGCACGGGAAGGCCCAAAATACTAAGGAAAAAAGTTTTTCATCAACTGTCAGAGCATTCTTCCTATGGGATTCCAGAGGAAGGGAGGGTAGTAAAATAATCTTTTAAAGTATTTATTATTATTTTTATAATAAATTCTATTTTTTAAATTATAGTAAAGTAGAATAGGGGTTTTCATTTGTTATATAGTTTTGTGAATGTTAATCCATGGATAGATTTGTGTAACCTTCTCTGTGCTGATTATGTTAGAGGAAGGGAGGGTAGTAAAATAATCTTTTAAAGTATTTATTATTATTTTTATAATAAATTCTATTTTTTAAATTATAGTAAAGTAGAATAGGGGTTTTCATTTGTTATATAGTTTTGTGAATGTTAATCCATGGATAGATTTGTGTAACCTTCTCTGTGCTGATTATGTTACCACAGAAAATTCCAACCCCACCCCCACCATGCTGTTCCTTTACAACCAAATACTGCTCCGTCCCTAACTCCTGACAGCCACTGGTCTGTTCCCTATCATAATAGTTTGACGTTTTGACAGCATCAGATAAGTGAAATCACAGGTCGTCTTTTGAGATCAACTAACTTTCACTCTGTATAATGACTTTGAGATTTATCCACAGTGTTGTATGTAACAACACTTTTTTTTCCTTTTCATTAGTAAGTATTTCACATACCTCCACTTGTTCATCCATTCCCCTGTTCAAGGACATTTGTAGATAGAGCTGCCAGAAATATTTGTGTACAAGTTTGATTTTGTTTTTATTTTGTTTTCTGTTCAGTCCCATAATGGTGACCTCTTCTTTAGCTGGAGGAGAAACTTTAGAAATCAGAGAAATGACCTATGTCTGTAAGTGGATTTCAATTGTATCAGTGATATCCTAATTGATACTCTAACAGTATAAGAAAGTGAAAGTGTTAGTTGCTCAGTTGTGTCTGACTCTGCGACTCTATGGACTGTAGCACTCCAGGTTTCTATGTCTATGGAACTCTTCAGGTAAGAATACCAGAGTGGGTAGCCATTCCCTTCTCCAGGGGATCTTCCTGATCCAGGGATTGGACCTGTGTCTCCTGAATTACAGGCAGATTCTTTACCATTTAAGCCACTTGCTAAGTCACTTCAGTCGTGTCCGACTCTGTGCAACCCCATAGACAGCAGCCCACCAGGCTCTCCCGTCCCTGGGATTCTCCAAGCAAGGACACTGGAGTGGGCTGCCATTTTCTTCTCCAATGCATGAAAGTGAAAAGTGAAAGTGAAGTTGCTCAGTCGTGTCTGACTCTTGGCGACTCCATGGACTGCAGCCTACCAGGCTCCTCTGTCCATGGGATTTTCCAGGCAAGAGTACTGGATTGGGGTGCCATTGCCTTCTCCATTTAAGCCACCAGGGAAGCCCAATAATAAGATTTGTTAAATGTGTGGACACTATAAATAGAAAAGCTTAATGAAAAAGTGTTTAGCTGATATTTTTCTTCCTTAATGTCATAAAGAGTGTATGTTCATTGTCCATTTTGAGTTCATTTTTGTTTTGTTTGTCTTTTCAAAAGCAAGGTTTTTATCCAGAATTTCCAAAGGTAGAACACTGTATTGAAATTCTGATTCAGTAATGCAACTGTTTTCTAACTTCGATAATACCCTTTTCCTTTTCCAGTTCTGAAAGCAAGCCTATTTTTAATGTTTTCACCAGGATTATCAAAACAACCTTTCACAAAAACAACTCTGGACTAAGGTTATTGCTTGTCTCTTTGCTGAGAGCTGAGAAATAAAGTAAAATTGTTCACGTGTTAGGAAACTAAAATTGAATACAACGAGAAGTCCAAATACTGGTGTTTTTTCCTGTTGGGCTAAATAAAGCTTCTGCTGATTCTTCAGTGTTTCCTATAACATGTTAGAACCTGAGTTAAACAGTTAAAAACTCTTTCCTCTGGTAGTTGGGCTGTTTAGTTTCCAACATCACTGACTCGGCTATAAAAGAAAATTCATCACAAATTTTTTTCATCTCTTGAAACATTTTTATTGGCAAATGAAGTTGACGGTTAATGGATTCTCATTCAAAACAGAACTAAGCTTCTGCTGATTCTTCAGTGTTTCCTATAACATGTTAGAACCTGAGTTAAACAGTTAAAAACTCTTTCCTCTGGTAGCTGGGCTGTTTAGTTTCCAACATCACTGACTCCGCTATAAAAGAAAATTCATCACAAATTTTTTTCATCTCTTGAAACATTTTTATTGGCAAATGAAGTTGATGGTTAATGGATTCTCATTCAAAACAGAACAACAGCAGTATCAACCAGTGTGTATCTAAAAACAACAGGAAACTGTTTAAATTTTAAAAATAAAAACTAGCTAGGAGAAGGAAGGTGTGGGGAGTTCGGGGGTTGGTCTGCTTTAGAAAATCTTCAGTGTCCCCATGGATCTGAGCAGTTTATCAGACAGTTTCTACCTGGGGAAGACTTGATAGAAGGTTCAGCTTCTGTTGTAACTACTGTCTTATCATGGGAATTTTATTTTGTGTGGATGAATATAAATAATTCTTTATAGAAAATTATAAACAGAAAAAAATTAAAAAGATCCAGAGAAAAGAGGTTTTCTTCTAATCCTTTAGGATCTCCTTTTCTGAAATAGCCCTATTTGTAGAAAACCTATTTGATGAGGGCAGGTTGTTTGTGAGCCATAACTTTCATAGCAAAAGATTTGATTGTCTTTTAGGATATTTTCAACAAGTGGTGATAAACCAAGTTGCTCTTCTCCATGTTAGGAAACTGTCTCAATGGTTATTACATGAAATTGCACAATTATATCACCTGAGGACTTTACTGTTTTTCTCTTTCATATTTTGAGTTCTGTAAACACTACATGCTTTTGATGCTTTTGAACTGTGGTGCTGGAGAAGACTCTTGAGAGTCCCTTGGACTGCAAGGAGATCCAACCAGTCCATCCTAAAGGAAATCAGTCTTGAATATTCATTGATATGAATGATGCTGAAGTTGAAACCAGTACGTCAGCCACCTGATGCGAAGAGCTGACTCCTTTGAAGAGACCCTGATGCTGGGAAAGATTGAGGGCAGGAGAAGAAGGGGACGACAGAGGATGAGATGGTTGGATGGCATCAACAACTCAATGGACATAAGTTTGAGCAAGTCTCGGGAGTTGGTGATGGACAGGGAAGCCTGGCATGCTGCATTCCATGGGGTCGCAAAGAATCAGACAGGATTGAGCGACTGAACTGAATTGAAATATTACATTGATAACTAGCTTCTTATCTGTGCAAACTCAAAACTTTCCATGTTGCCAAACTTAAATATACAGAAAGAAGTCTGCTGTGTAGTACAAATAATCCTTGAGGATTGAAAATCCTGGTTTCTTAACTGGGCTCTTCTGTCAGTAACTTGACCTGCAGTTTTCTATAAAGTGAATTCTAAAGTTAGTTAAATGTTGGTTTGAATCCTAGTATTGGCATCTAATAACCATGATTTGGAGGTAAGTTGCTTAATTAATATAATCTTTATCTTTGAAACAGTGAAAATTGCCCATTGTATGCCTACTTAATAAAATAGAGGCAATGCATGCAAGAACACTTAGAGAACAACTCAAGTTCTGTACGATGAATGGTGTCATTTATAACTGGAGCTATGCTGAAAGGGAAGATGGACTTGGGCCATAGACACACTTCAGGGCAGGAATCTGGTGGTGCTGTTGAAATGGGTGGTGTTTATAGACTGTTGTTGTTTGGATACTTCTGCAAATAAACCCTGATTTTCTGAATGCTATGGTCAAGTTCTAGAATCTTTTTTTTTTTTTTGCTGTCAAGTGATTAGAGACAGCTTGGGACAAAAACTCAGCCTTTGGCAGTTGCACTCACTTTTCCACTCACGAGTCAATCTTACATAAACATTGCTTACGGAAGTGAGGATTGTTCACAGAGAAGGAGCTGGCCTAATATTTCTTACACTGGAAAATACTCACATTCTCTCTGGCCTGACCAACTCAAGATCAGCATCTATGACCTGTACAACTGAATGATGCCCTTGACATGGAAAGTAGGAGCCTTCTTTATCCTAGTAAGTTGATTGATTCTTTGTGATTTGGGGCATGATTCCTTTTTGTGTAAAGTCTTGAAATCCTCTCCAGACCGTGGAAGAACTTCCTAAGCCATTACATAATAAGGCAATGGTAGGCAGACACCAAGTGAGCCTGAAGAGAAATGGCTTGGGTTTGCCCTATTTGGGATTTATCACAGAGACAGGGCTATAGGTCAGGAATCCAAAATCAGCAATTTGGAACTCAGACAGGAATTCAGGATGAGCTTTCAGCAGGGCCAGGCAGGACACACGGGGTACTCTGAAGGAGCCCTGGCCTTTTTGTCTGGATAAGTTTAGACATGATATCTTGGTCATTTTCCTGGGCACTGCTGCTGGCTTAAATGATTAAGATCTGCTGAGGCAGACCTAAGATTTATAAGGAGGATGGAATATTCTCATTCCCATAAGTTTCCTCGCTCTCTACCAGGAGAGAGAGTGAGTTCTCTAGAAAGATTCTGAGCTTTGGATCTTAGGGTTGTAAACAGCCAGGGTGAAGGGTATGGGTGGTAGGAGAGACCTCACCTGTCTGCGGTCTCCACCTCCAGGACCACACCTCAACCACGTGGCTCTGGCGAGAGTCACGAGAGTCGTGAGAACTCTAACGATTTCTAGAGCAGGTGTAACCATCCTGCCGATAAGGAGGCAAGACTGACTCCTGCCATCAGGGTCCTCCACTTTATACTCGCCTTTGCGCCACTCACTTCTGCTCGTATCTCAGGTTGTTATGAAGAAAACAGCCAGCCTCCATTGCTAAAACCCGAAATTATAATACATAGTTCTCTTTCAAAATTTAATGTTCTTCGTTTTTTTCTGCCAAATTTGCACTTATGGCAGACACTGAATTCTATATGATTAAATAATTGGAGTTGGAGGTGAGGTGAAAAGATTACTTCTAGAGAACTCTTCAAAATTCATCCCTCAATTATACACACTAATTTTTGCCTTTCTCTACCCCAGTCTAAAGTATAAAGATTTTTAAAAGATTTCTTTTCCAGAGTGTAGAATATTCAAGTGACTTTCTTCACTCCTCTTTTTAGATTTGTTTTCTCATTTCTTTTTTCGTTAACCCTCACTCAGTAAGAAAGTCAAGGTAATCAAGTAGCAGAAGAAAGAAGCCATTCATCTTTCTGTCAACAGCATTGTAGAAAGTTTTGACAGAGAACAACAAAACTAATAACTAAATTTAGATATTTGTGTTACTTGGGGATTTTCTTTTTTCTATTTATTAATGTGTGAAATCCACCTAGAGATTTAGCAGAATGCAAAAATAACAGTATAAAATTCACATATGTGGAACAAATATCTTGATGATGCTAACTGGAATAAAGTGGAGAAAAGATAACACAATGGCTTGTGCCTGTGTATATATTTGAGAAAAACCAACATGATAAAGTGACAAGGTGATTACATTTGTGGCAAGAAAATTGGCATGAGTCCTAGCTCTTGTAGTTACTAACAATTTTATCATGGACACATGAAAGCATTTAACTTCTGTAGACTTGAATTTACTCACAGCAAACTGGAGCCCCAACCTTTAGCTCTTTAACCAGGTTACTGTGAAAAAGTGAAATAAAAGAAATTAAAACATTATTAAAACTCAAAGGTATGAGGACATTCCTTTGAGTGTTCTTGTGCCTCTCTAGAAAGTGATGCATCCTATTTAGAGGAAACACACAGGACTTATACATGAAAAACATTTCAGGTCTATTTTAAATGCTCGTCAGCCCCTCTTCACAAGATTAGAAAGTAACTAACCCCATATCAATCAATGGACACTTGGATTTTACTTCTGACATTTCCACTAATTAATTTTGTAAACTTTGCCAAGTTATTTGACCCTCCCCTCACCCCCAGGATTGTTAGGACTGATTACCTAACATGCCCCAGGTTTCCTGAGTCCCAGTCTTACCTTTAGTCAGTGGACAGAGTGGTGTAAACCACACACAGACAGATCCTATCTTAGACTTTGGTCCCCAAGAAAGCAGATGCTGAGACAAGGACTTGAGTCCAAGCAGTTAATTTGGAGGGTGCTTCCAAATAGGGGGATGGAGAAACGAGAGAGAGAAGAGTAAGAAGTCAATACAGAAAGCATTAATGAGCAGGTTAACGGTACAGACAGTGGAGGCTTCTGGGGACTTCCGGAAAGTTGTGTAAAACATATGGGCAGAGTTGTCCTATTGAAGAAGAGAGGAAAGTGGATTATATTCTTCTCCAATTCTTTTTCTTCATCAGCTAAGTGTTGTTCTGGAGCCAGCCCCTCTGGACTGCTATGCACACTAGTCAAACATGTTGGAGAAATCTTGCAGTGACTTCTCACAGGCACTTCCACAAGGAAGTCATCAGCATGCATGGGGAAGGGAGGCCCAGGAGATGAGGGTGGGGCCGTGGTAGGGAGATACAGATCCCCCTCAAGGCAGGACAGCTGCTTAGCACAGGAACAGTTAGCTGACAGCCTCCCGCTGTCAATGCCCTCTGGATCCTCCTCAGGTTTAGAGCTGAGATTCTGCTCTGCTTGGGGTGACCCTCCAGCTAATGACTGAGCTCGCTGGTGGTACAAGGGCCGGCCATCCTGCCCCAAGTATGACTCTGCTCTTGGGTGATCTTTGTTCCACTGCGCCCATCCCCACCCCCACCATAGTAGAGGCTTTCTTAGGTTCTGCAGCCTGACAGCTGCATCTGCCCATCATGCTTCATCCCCTTTTCCTTTCCTAGATGTTACTACCTAGCAAACCTTTTGCTGTCTTATGTTTACTCCATCTCAGTGCCTGCTTCCTGTGAATCCAACTCATGACAAATACCTAACTCAAAGGGAGGTTTGGAAAATGTCAACCTCTGCTCTGAAACCAAAGAAGACTCTACCTTACATGGGGACCTAGGAAACTTGCACTGAAAAGACTTTTTCTACAATAAGGTTAGACAAAGTTTCCTCCAAGCATATCAGAAATCAGGCAAAAATACAATCAATGAAAACAAGCAAAAAAAAATAAAAGGACATGAAATAAATGGTAGGCAGACACTGGAGAGTTGTTGACCTTGAATAAATACTTGAAGGGGGTGATGTAATTTTCCTATCTAAGCGTTTTTAAAAAGAATAGACTATGTATTCCATTGAGATGATTGTCACTTCCAAATTCTTATAAATAATATATATATTTTTTTTAAGTCTTACAGATGACTGTATCTCTGAAAGAAAATAGCAGAAATACTCAGGACAGAAATGCATTTAGTCACTGGATTTATGCACATGACATTATAATAGTGAGAAAGCCTTGAGCAAGAATCTGTATTTAGATTTAACTGCTTGAAAGGAAGGGAAAGAAAGGAAAGTAATATGTTTGAGAGAGCCTATTATATACCAGAAACTCAAGCAGGTGTTTTCCTTATTGTTCACCAAATATTTTTTGAGTACTCTCTTTTTGCCAGGCACATTTCTAGGTATTGAGATACAACAGGAATGAAGCTACAATTTCCTGCCATTGAGATTATATTCTGGAAGGAGAGAAATAGGTGATAAATATTAAAGTGAAATAAATACACGATAAAGTATCTTGGCTTCCTTGGTGGCTCAGGTGGTAAAGAATCTGTCTGTAATGCAAGAGATCTGGGTTTGATCCCTGGGTCGGGAAGATTCCCTGGAGAAGGAAATGGCAACCCACTCCAGTATCCTTACCTGGGAAATCCCATGGACAGAGGAGCCTGGTGGCCTACAGTCCATGGGGTAGCAAAGAGTTGGACACGACTGAGTGACTAACACATACAAGTATCTTAGACGGTGGTATACAATAAGTAAAAATTTAAAAAAGAAAAAACAGGGAAATCCAGAGTTCCCCATAGGATGTAAGTTGCATGTAAATAACGTGGACAGGGCAGGCCCTATTAAGAAGATATGAGCAACAACTTGAATGAGATGAGGGAATAAGCCATGTGGATACTTGCAGAAAGAGAGTTCTATACCCAGGCAGGAGGCAGAGCAAACTCCTAAAGCTTGTCAGAGGAACAACAGAGAGGCCAGGCTTACAAATCAAATTACTCTCCTTAATCTCCTAGCCAGTGATCTCAGATTCTAACTCAAATCTGTCTGCCTCCTGTAATCATCCTCCTATTGATCCTGGCTATGACATTCCTTAAAGGGGAGGAAAATCACCCTACTTTCATCTCTCTGAAGACTAGTCCTTTTCCTTTTAACCCCCAACCAGATACAGTTTGATGAGATGATTGTTTGGCTGCAACGCATGCTCACACTGACAGAGCTAAATATAGATTTTCTTTGCTAAACCAGAATATACATAAATACTATGAAGCTGATTGGAAAGCAGAGTTTTGACAGGAATCTTGTGCAATCACATTGCATTTGCTGAATTATTTGTTTTATTTTCTTAGAACATTCATTAAATGGTAAATGGGTGTGTCTTAAGCAGGTTTCTAGAAAACAAAACTTCATACTTGAGATTCTTTTTCACTGAACCAACTGGAAGGATTGACTGCTCATTTTGATATATGGAGACCAGCCTAACTCTCAGGACAATCCTCTTGGAGCATCCCAGCTCAGGCTGAATATTTGAACTGACATATTTCATAATTGTTCCCAGTAGACAAGTGTTTACTCCTTCTGTGGAGACCAGTTACAGTGCCTTTTACTGAAACTAGCAATATCTCAGCTTACTTGCTGAGAATCATTCAAAAAATATACATCTTAATCAGTTTAATTGGAAATACACTAGTTGATCATCTTTATTTGAGAGGAATTTTATACCAAACTTGACAGCTCCACATCCCCACGGAAAATCCACTATTTGACTATCTTAGACCTCTTTAAGGGCTTCCCTGATAGCTCAGTTGGTAAAGAATCCACCTGCAATGCAGGAGATGCTGGTTCAATTCCTGGGTTGGGAAGATCTGTTGGAGAAGGGATAGGCTATGCACTCCAGTATTCTCGAGCTTCCCTTGAGGCTCAGCTGGTAAAGAATCTGCCTGCAATGCAGGAGACCTGGGTTCGATCCCTGGCTTGGGAAGATCCCCTGGAGAAGGGAAAGGCAACTCTCTCCAGTATTCTGGCCTAGAGAATTCTATGAACTCTATAGTCCATGAGTCACAAAGAGTTGGACGTGGCTGAGTGTCTTTAACTTCAGACCTCTTTTAAGCCATCTCTTATCTTTTGGCTTCCTCAAGAACTCTAGAATGCAGTATCTCCTAAAGAACATCAGTAGAATTAGACACAAATTAGAGGGAGGATGTCAGCAGTTCCTTGCTACGAGAATGAAGCTGAAAAACTTCTAGTTATGATATGTGTCTTATATAATAGGTGCAACGGATTTTTAAAATGAGATTCTTTTTATGCACAAAGTACAATTTTTGGAGCTCCTTAGAAAATAGGTACTGCGTACTTTGAAATTGCATTATGTAATCTATGGCACAAAGATAAAAACATCTAGTGTGTCTAAAGTGTCGCTTCCCAGGGATGTTCAAATGTGCTAAAGATATGAACTCATTGATCATCCTACTTTCCTTTTAGCAGTGAGAGTTGGGTATTACTGTCCTGATTTCATAGACAGGGATCCAGTGCCAACCTCTGGCTGCTCAGTGAGAGAGGTATCTAGGGATTTAAGCTCTATCACCACACGTTTTGCTTTACTGAGGTTTAAATAGCTGCTTGTCAATGTTATATGTCAGTACCATAATTTATTTCATGTTTTGGAAAGCAAACAAATACTCACACATATACACATACAATTTTTTCCTGACTGTAAAACAAAATTTGATGTGGAGGTCACTCTTGTGCTGAAACTTAAAACAGTTTTATAAAAATGAATGAAGTTCACTTTTACCCTCAGCTTTGCAAAAAATCAAAACTTGATAGCACCCAGTGCTGACAGTGGTATAAGGAAATGGACACTGATCCTTGATGTGAAAGGATCAAGGTTTCACATCAAAGGTTGATGTGAAAATGAATTGCCACAAAATTTCTGGAAAGTTAACTGGAAGTTTCTATTAAATGAATATATTAGTATACTTGTGTCTTGGGGAATCTATTCTACAGAAATAAATGCATCAAAATACATGCACAAACACATTAATTTTAGCATTACTTATAGTGGCCAAAAGCAAAGAAAGAATCCAAAAAAGCACAGGAAAAATGCAGTTTCTCATCAATGGCTGAATGATTCAAACATTTCTAACTCCAGTGACTCTAATGATTCGTAATTTCTAATGCATTATAAATTTAGTATAACCATTGAAAGAACTAGTTCTGTAAACATTCACCTGGAGAAACAACCATGGAAATAAGTGAAAAAAATCAAATTGAAGATAACACAAATAACGGTTTACTTTTAAAATAGAAAAAAATATTCATAAGGAAATATGTGTTTATCTATTTATACATATTTACATGCATGGAGAAAACTTCAGAGGATAAACCCTAAATTGTTCATAGTGACACATTTTGTGTATTCTTAGGCTGGTGGAGCTTAGAAGGAGAGGAAGAGGGAAGGAGGCAAGCCAGAGAGACTTGGGACTTTACTTTGATCAACCTCTCTGTGTAAGCATGGATTACTTGTAAAGCTTAGAATAGCTCACAAAAAATTTTTAAGAGAAAAAGTCATGACAGAATTATGAGGTAGAAGGATAGAGATTCAGTCAGACGGTGTTGTCCCTGTTTTGCTTCTTATTGCTTTGTAACCTCCGGTATATCACTAACTCCTCTGATTCTGCATTTCCTCATATGAAATGGAGACAATATGTAAAGCATAAGGCTTTAACTGTGGGCAAGTAGTTGGCACAGAACAAATGCTACCTTTTACTATAGAGAAAGAAAGCTTTTTGGGTGGGAATAGAAAGAAGCAGGAGAGAGAGGTTGGGAAGGATGGAAAGTAGATTCTCCTGGGATTGCTAGGTCAGTTCATAGAATTAGGAATTTAGTTCTACTGTCTCAAGACAGAGCCCACTGGGACAGACATTTAGGCTCATCATTTTTGAATGACTGTGATTTTCTCAGCAGCCCTAGAATCTCAGGCTGGAAGCTGAGAAGAACTGATGGATTCTACTTCTAAAGTGTCCGCTTTTCATCAGCCATGAGAATCAAATAGCAAACTGCTAGTCTCTCTTGAAAATCAACACTCACAGTGAAAGATTTTTGTCTCTAACTTGGAAAGGAAGGACAGTCATGTTGCTTCTAAGATTATACTGCAAGTCAGAAAACAGATGATAGGGGATGGGGGTGGGGGACGAGGGACAGAAATCTTGTGTGTCGGTCAACAGAAATTATTAAATTGGGCAAATATTCCTGTCAAGCTGCTGTGAGTAAATCACTGCTAGAAATAATTTATTCCAGCCCTGATAGCCCTGCCTCAATGCCTTATAGTTTTATTCTTAAAAGATACCAGTCTCAAGATAAAACCCAAGGCAGAGATAAAACCAAAGTTTTGAATAAAGAAGATGCTGCTGTGGCCTCACTGCAGAAGCAAAAGAAACCAGTCTTGTAGAGTAAGCCAGTTGAGTCAAGGTAAGTAGAAGGCGACATGTCCAAGACTGCACCAGAAGCTGAAAGAAATGAGGGAGTGTCCTTCTCTCAGACCTTCAGAGAGAGCATGGCCAGGCCAACACTTGGTTTTGGACACCTAACCTCCAGAAATGTGAGAGTGTAAATTTCCATTGTTATAAGCCATCCAGTCTGTGGTACTTGGTTATGAGAGCACTAGAGGAGCCTGGTAGGCTACAGTCCACAGCGTCACACAGAGTCAGACACAGTGAAGCGACAGAGCTCATAGGAAACTAATATAGATTTTGTTGGGCTCCAGGGATCCAAAGACCCTAGATATGGTGTCCTAATCCATTTGGACTGCTATAACAGAATACCATAATGTAGGCGGCTTATGAACAATAAATTTATTTCTCATAGTTCTGGAAGCTTTTAACTTATACATATATACATTTAAATATTGGAGATCACAAGATAAACTTTGAGAATCTGCTAATGCTCCCTGATTGAGCTTAGTGTCCTATCCAGTTCTGTTAATCTGGTTCTGGGTGAGTCCTGCAGGTTTCGTGTCTGATATGGTTCTGTGATGGAAAGTATCTGACTGATGTCAAGGCCTCTATTACTATTTGAAGATAGCATTTACTCTTCAGCACACACTCAAAATACTTTTTATAGTTTTTATAGAGACTGTGCTTACCTTCAACATGTTCTGCAAAATATGGCATCTTTCCCTACTTTCTTGAGAACGGCATTTTTATCTTTTCTTGAAGTTGAACTTCACAGTAGCATAAATACTGTGTTTTCTTTGCCTGCTGTGTTTTTTTTCACTAGTTACCTTCAGATTCTGTTCCTTGACAGAATATATCATACAACACCATGACACTTCCTGTGTGACGTCATTAAACACCTGAGAGCACCCTCGACTCAATTCTCATCTACAAAAAAAGACAGTCTGGCTTTATTAACCCATCTTGCCATTCTACACTCTAACAAATAAACAAAATAACTCCTTGTTCTTATTAAATTGTCAGATATTTTAAATGACCCTATCCTACACATAGAGACTATTATTTATCACTGCATTAATTGTCCATAAGATTAATGCTTTGAAATCCTTTAATTTACCATGAACTAACGTTTCAGGTAAGCTGCAAACTCTTATTTACTCAAAGACAAATACTTAGTCATAAGCCTAACATGTGATCAACTGACAAGACAATAAAATGTAACAAAAATCTTAATGTCAACAGGGTTATCAGTCTCCCTACATCACAGAGAAAAATAAGCCTAAAGATTTATATCCTGTACCTGGAAATATTTTTCAATAGCAAATATCCATTTTCCCTCTTACTATATAGAATCCTGTTAGAATATCTTTTTTTTTGCCAAGTAAAATAGAGTTATTATTACAAAGTATTTGTAGCAAAAGTGATTTGATGTTTGCAAGAAACGATGTTCATGCTGTTGATATACCCAGGAGATGGATTGAAAGACAAAAGTGGCAAAAATGATTTTTTGGAACAGGAGTTATTACTACTCATTTTAACCTTTTTCTTAAATAAGCCTAAAGATTTATATCCTGTACCTGGAAATATTTTTCAATAGCAAATATCCATTTTCCCTCTTACTATATAGAATCCTGTTAGAATATCTTTTTTTTTGCCAAGTAAAATAGAGTTATTATTACAAAGTATTTGTAGCAAAAGTGATTTGATGTTTGCAAGAAACGATGTTCATGCTGTTGATATACCCAGGAGATGGATTGAAAGACAAAAGTGGCAAAAATGATTTTTTGGAACAGGAGTTATTACTACTCATTTTAACCTTTTTCTTGAAAATAGAGGGGAAGATATATATTTTTACTGATGATGATTAAACATATAATGGTATTACAGTTATTTTATTTTGAGAATTTAAATAAGCTATCATTACATTTCCCATAATTTTCTCCCCTGAATGGTTCTGGTTGTTTGTGAGTGTTCTCCTCACCAAAAAGAGAGAAACTTAATTTTTTTCCCTAGCTCTAGAAAACATGACTATAAAGTAATAAAGAGTAGTACTGGATCACCATTTCTAGTTCTGGGAGCATTTTTTATATGCTTAATTCCAGTGACCTCCCTTACTGACAAAAAAAACACACTCACACGGTCAGCTGTGTCTTCTCCCCCTTTCATTCTTCTATGCAGCCCATGTGAGCTAAGACTGCCTTTGGAGGGATAAGAGGAAACGCAGCCAACACAATGGAGAAGAATAAGAGGGCGAGATGTGCAGCAAGAGTAAGAGGGTGAGGTTGCTTCCATGAACAACTAAACCTAAAAACCACCTGCATTTCCAATGTCCTGGTTTAATGAACTCTTTTTTTCTTGGGGATGGTCTTGATTCCTATCTCCTATACAATGTCACAAACTTCCATCCATAGTTCATCAGGCACTCTGTCTATCAGCTCTAGTACCTTAATTCTATTTCTCACTTCCACGATATAGTCATAAAGGATTTAGTTTAGGTCACACACTAGTAAAGTAATGCTCAAATTCTCCAGGCCAGGTTTCAGCAATACGTGAACTGTGAACGTCCAGATGTCCAAGCTGGTTTGAGAAAAGACAGAGGAACCAGAGATCAAATTGCAAACATGTGCTGGATCATTGAAAAAGCAAAAGAGTTCCAGAAAAACATCTATTTCTGCTTTACTGACTATGACAAAGCCTTTGACTGTGTGGATCACAATAAACTGTGGAAAATTCTGAAAGAGATGGGAATACCAGATGACCTGACCTGCCTCTTGAGAAACCTATATGCAGATCAGGAAGCAACAGTTAGAACTGGACATGGAACAATAGACTGGTTCTAAATAGGATAAGGAGTACGTCAGGGCTGTATATTGTCACCCTGCTTATTTACCTTATATGCAGAGTACATCATGAGAAATGCTGGACTGGAAGAAGCACAAGCTGGAATCAAAATTGCTGGGAGAAATATCAATAACCTCAGATATGCAGATGACACCACCCTTATGGCAGATGAAGAAGAACTAAAGAGCCACTTGATGAAAGTGAAAGAGGAGAGTGAAAAAGTTGGCTTAAAGCTCAACGTTCAGAAAACGAAGATAATGGCATCCAGTCCCATCACTTCATGGCAAATAGATGGGGAAACAGTGTCAGACTTTATTTTTCTGGGCTCCAAAAATCACTGCAGATGGTGATTGCAGCCATGAAATTTCCTTACTCCTTGGAAGGAAAGTTATGACCAACCTAGACAGCATATTAAAAAGCAGAGACATTACTTTGTCGAAAAAGGTCCATATAGTCAAGGCTATGGTTTTTCCTGTGGTCATGTATGGATGTGAGGGTTGGACTCTAAAGAAAGCTGAGCGCAGAAGAATTGGTGCTTTTGAACTGTGGTGTTGGAGAAGACTCTTGAGAGTCCCTTGGACTGCAAGGCGATCCAACCAGTCCATTCTGAAGGAGATCAACCCTGGGATTTCTTTGGAAGCAATGATGCTGAAGCTGAAACTCCAGTACTTTGGCCACCTCATGGGAAGAGCTGACTCACTGGAAAAGACCCTGATGCTGGGAAAGATTGAGGGCAGGAGGAGAAAGGGATGACAGAGGATGAGATTGTTGGATGGCATGGCATCACCAACTCAATGGACATGGGATTGGGTAAACTCTGGCAGTTGGTGATGGATAAGGAGGCCTGGCATGCTGCGGTTCATGGGGTCACAAAGAGTCTGACATGACTGAGTGACTAACTCTTAAGTAGATAATATGCTGGAGGAGTCCCAATAGTAGGTTGACCCTTTTCTTATTCTCTACTTTTCTTTTTTATTATTTTCCATAGTTGAAAGAAATAGTGGCTATAACTCCAAAATTCAAAATTGTGATAATCATGAATATTTAATACTGATTTTCATTTTTATGTCTTTATCTAATGAGCATGACAATATATTTAATCTTTTAAAGAAGAATCACTGAAATGACTCCTGTGTAGAAAAAGAACTTTGGAATACGAAATCATGTTCCTAGACTGTGTCTGCCACGTTTTCATGTGGGTATGTCATTTAAAATCTTCGAGTTTCAATTTCTTCATCTATGCATGGATGGCAATAATCCATACTGCACAGAGTTGATGTGGGTGATAACATGATGCCATATGTCACAGAAGAGACAGACATTACAAATTCAAAGTAGATGCTCATGCATTACAGCTGAATCTCCATCCCAGAGGTCACATGCAGTCATATTCTAGTATGTGCAGTTGCAGTGGAAGATACATGAATTTGAGTAAGAAATGCCAAGTCTTTGATATATTTCCCACATTTAAATAGAAACTGTAAGTGCTGCGTTTAGCAGAGATTTAACAGAAATTGTTTTGTGAATTTTGTTGAGGAATAAGGATCTGTTCCTATGACTTTACAATGAAATCTCCACTTCTGCTTTCCCTAAACAAGTATTTGAGATATATTTATTCTCCAAGGCCTCAAATGTACAAGTATACCCCAATCAAGTCATTGCTTAAAAATCTTGGCATTTTAACTAGCTAATTCTCTTTTTAGCCTCCTGTGACACCAAAGGCCCTGAAAGACTGGATGACTGGAAAGCACAGATCTTTCTCCAGAAATACAGCATGATGGCACCATCTGACGAGGACTGCCCATGTGACATTTTTCAGGTCCCTAAGTTCTCATCCCTCTGAAGTTCTCATGTAGCTCCCCAGAAGGCCTGATACTGCTGCTGCTAAGTCGTTTCAGTCGTGTCCAACTCTGTGCGACCCCATAGATGGCAGCCCACCAGGCTCCCCTGTCCCTGGGATTCTCCAGGTGAGAACACTGGAGTGGGTTGCCATTTCCTTCTCCAATGCATGAAAGTGAAAAGTGAAAGTGAAGTCGCTCAGTCGTGTCCGAGTGAGTGAAGAGTGAAGTCGCTCTTCGCGACCCCATGGACTGCAGCCCACCAGGCTCCTTGGTCAATGGGATTTTCCAGGCAAGAGTACTGGAGTGGGGTGCCATTGCCTTCTCCACCCCAGCAGGCCTAGTGTCCCCATTTAGGGACTCCTTTGGGAGTCCTCTTCATTACCTTCTGTCCTGACTGACTCTTCTGGCTTTTCATTCCACCCCTGTGATCCTGTCCCCAGATATCAGTGCATTGATCCATCAGACATAACAATGACTGCTGATGGAAGGGGTCCACATTTATCATCTGTGTGCTAGGAACCATGTCAGATATTCACATATGTTATTTAATTGAAAGAGCTTAGATATTCAAGGACTTCCTGGAAAAATGCCTTAATGGTTCTCTAACAGTGACTATAAAATATAATTTTGGGCTCAGTGGGGCTGGTTGTGGTTGGGAGAACTTGTATGCCACTTGGAATCTCATCTTAGCATGGAAAGATGCTGACTCTCCCTAGGGGTGGGCTAGTGCTGGCTAATGTGGTGCTCACTCAAAATGTGGGTGTATCCTCAAACGATTGAGCACTTCCTGCCTCTGAATTTACCCACGGCTCCCCATTGCTGCCCCTTAACATGAAAGGTGAAATGGAAGGAAGACTCCTGGTACAAGTAGGTTAGGGGAAGAGAATGTTAAACATGCTTTAACATTGCCTTATAAGAACTACTCATAGTTTTTTAATATCTCTCAGAAAGAGATACCCCCATTTCTGATTTCTACATGCTGAACTGATCTCTCTAATCCTGTTGTTTGTTTTCTTGTCTAAACTTCACTACCGTCTTAATATCAATGCTGATTGAATCCATCAGAATAGGTCCATGACAGTTTTTTTTTGTATATGACAACAAAATAATGCCATTTGCAGCAAGGTAAATGGGCCTAAAGAATGTCATACTCAGTGAAGTAAGTCAGATACAGAAAGACAAATATTATATGATACCACTTATATGTGGAGTCTTAAAAAAAAGGGGGTACAAGTTTATTTATTCCGTTTTGTAAATTTATTTACAAAGCAGAATCATGGATGTAGAAAATAAACTTATAGTTACTGGGGGAAGGATAAATTGGGAGATTGGGACTAACATACATACAGTACTATATATAGAATAGATAACCAACAAGGACCTGCTGTATAGCGCAGGAAACCCTACTCAGTACTCTATAATGGCCTATATGGGGAAAATGTCTTCGAAAGGAGAGTGGATCTATGTATTGAATCTAGTATAACTAATTCACTTTGTGGTACTCCTGAAACACACAACATTGTAAGTCAACCATACTCCAATAAAAATTAAAAATAAAAAACAAAAAACCCATGACAGCTCACATGGAGACTGTTTCTAAGTGTTTATTAGATGTGCTTTTAAAATTTCTCCTGCTTCCTTCTTGCTGTCACGTGATATTCACAACTGTCTAGCTACTGTTATTACCTGAATCTAGTAATCCCAATCCTTGCCTCATCCCCATGCTACCCACCGCTACTCTTGAAAAGTATGTGAGCTTTAAGGCATATATAATGGATAGCACAGACACATGAGAGGAAACTTTATAAAGGCAGCATCCTAAGAACTTGGTTCTTAACATTTGCAAACCAAGGGAGCATTGGAAAATCTAAAAAAAAGATTGTGGGAATACTCTCCTCATATTTACATCTGCACGTAGTTTGTCAGTAGGATTTGTTAAATACATCCATAGGAATTTAGATAAATGCATAAACTCAATCTGGAAACATAAGAATTTTCCTAAGTACCCTGTGGGTTTTTTTTTTTTCTACCAAAGGGTGGTTCTTTGGTGACCTGCACTTCTCTGAGCATCAAAATACTTCCTACCTCCAATGATCAATTTAGAGGTTCTAATTCAGTTGCTGGTATTAGGAAGCAATCAACAAATATTTGTTAAATATTAATCTATAATATTAAGATTAAAATAACTTGGTATTAAAAGTTAACATGAGATGTTATAGATGCAATAAAAGAACTGGGGAAGTCTGAGCCCACACCATGAATTGAATGAGAAAAATACACAGCTGACCCAATCATAAAAATCTACATAACTGACAGATATTATGTATAGCTCTGAATTTAATTTTAACTCTATTTGAGGCTGATGGCTATGGCGATTTGCCCTAGAGTTCTTTCTTCATTCCTCACTCAGATTTGGCTTCCTTCTTCTATCTGTGTCCTTCTAATTTTGAAGTGACCCTTTCCTCCTACAGGGCTCTTACTGCTCCTCCCAGGGACTCATGGATTCAAGTTAAGTTGTTATCTTTGTGACTTGCATTTCTAAGATCTAGCAAATGGCATGGATTCCCCAGATGCTGAAATTTAAGTTTCGCCACATTATAATGTGTTTTCCTTGTATTTACTCTGCAATTATTTTGCGAATAGTATTGTTTGACTTGTGTTACTCTGGGTTCTCTGTTTCTCTGAGCACTCTGAGAGCTTTCGAATTTTGATGGAAGAATAGTTTAAGCAAAGTCAAACTAAAAGACTTCTCTTTGAGTTGAAGAGATTGCATTTCACATCTTCTGTTTGACTGTGACCATATTCTGGGTACTTTTGTGAAGACTATTATATCAGTCACTGTAAGCTAGGCTATGTTGCAATGACGAATAACCCCCAAATCCCAGTGACTTAAGACAAAACTCTGCTTCTAGCTCATGCACAGAAACAGAAGTGCTGCTGCTGCTACCGCCAAGTCGCTTCAGTCGTGTCCGACTCTGTGCGACCCCAGAGGTGGCAGCCCACCAGGTTCCCCGAGGGCTGCTTCAAGGCAGTTATTGTGTCTCAAGACTCACGGAAGCTTTGTCTTTACCCGTGTTCATGCATGGTTCACAAGTGATTCATGCATGGAAATCACACAATCCATTCCCTAAAGCAAGTCGCAAGAAGGTGCCCAAATTCAAAAAGGATGAGTATTACAGTCCTATCATATTCTAGGAAGTAAGAAAGCTGGATGACTTGTGAATGACCCAGAAGATCTCCACACAGCCTCATGCATGGATGTTCTAATTCCCATTGTTGTTACTCACAGACTTTTCATATTCTACACTATCTTTTAGATAGAAGAAATGACTGAATAGCTGATTTTTGAATAATTAGGTGTTTGTGTGCTTCCTTGGAGGTGTTCTAGAGATACCATCTTTGTCATAAGGTGTGCTTTTGAAATACTTCAGCCTGACACTGTAACCATTTAGGGTCTGACTCTCTCAGTTGACAGTTTGTTAAGTCCTGTGAATAAATTTTCCCCTTTAACTTTTTCCACATGACAGAAGAGATCAGAAGTAGCTCCCTTTCTTTTCCCACTCTGCCTGAGAATGTGGTGTCAGAGAGTTTACTGACCACTTTATGATGGATTTTTCATCCTGTAGTTACACCTTTCTTAAGGATCTTAGTGATTTGGGAAAATTACTGGAGTCTCAGGAGCCATTTCTAACTGGTGAGGTCAGTGGACACCTTGCTCCTTGGTAAGGCTTGAAACATTTAACTTAGTTGACTTTGAGTCAAGAAGATTATTCTTCAGTGTTGGTGGACCTCATCCAAACAGTTGAAGATCTTAAGAGAAAAGACTGAGGTCCAGAGAAAAGAATGGGATTTAGCCTCCAGACTACCTTTGGACTCTGAACTGTAACAGCATTCCAGCCACCCTCACTGTGCTCTGTTAATTTTGAACTTGCAAGCCCCTATAATTGTGAGAGTCAATTTCTTAAAATAAATACCCCCCTCTCTCTTGTTAAGTTCTATTTGTCTGGAGAACCCTAACTAATACCAGTGGATTTGAATAGGCTGAAAGTAAGATGAGGGGTTCAAGGTCACTGCAATAATTCAGGAAATCATGAGGGCTGAATTACAGCCATGGTAGCGAGGCTTTGGGAACAACAAATAAGTTGCAGAGATGCATTGAGATGGAACTGATAACTCTTTGACATTTTGGATATGAGTGCTTGATGGAGATAAAATACTTGAATAATTCTAGTATTACTTGTTTGGGCACTGGTAGTATCCTTAAATGAAATATCAATAAATGAAGGAGAAGGATACCTTGGAAGGAAGGAAAAAAATCTAAATACATTTCAATTATTTCAAGTTTGAACTGTCTGTATAATATCTAGGAAGATATCCTAAAGGAAGATGGGAAGTTTTAGGTTATTTTTAGAAGTGTCAATGGCTGATGATGGTTGGGATTGTAGATGAGAATGAGATGACTCAAGAAAACAGGCTAAATGAGAATAGGATGGAGATCCATTTTGCTTGGCAGAAGCAGAGGAATAATTACTTAAGTTTCTGGGCCATGCATTCTATTACACTGAGGTACTTCTCTCAGTATGTTGAGCTGCTCTGTCCTTGCTCTGTATTTCTACAAGGACCATAAAGCAAGTGATAAGTGCTGGAGAAGCCCCTACTTTGGTCTTCAGGAGGATGTCTGTTCCTTGACAGCTGTTTGTGAACAGCTATAAACAAAAATCAACCTTTGGGCCTACCTTGAAAAACCACTGAGGAAATAAAATCATAAAGTAAATCTTATCTGTTTTTATTTCTTTTTTACTAAGAAAGCTTTAATTTACAGGCTCTATCAATGCACTGTGACTGCACTAGAACTTGTGCTTTGCTCAATTCTAGTGAGATATAATGGCCATCTTTGATGTTACGGTTGTGCATGGAAAGCATCTCCCACTAATAAAGTATTTTAATTGGAGGATACTGAGGTACATGGTTCCAAGGACACACATTGTGTGTGACTGAAGACAAATGAGGAGGGAAAAGTTCAAGTAGAGAATCCAGTTGATAAAATTTGGCTTCTGGGTAGATAATCCTCATCCTATACTTACTCTTGTTGGCAAGCACAAGATGAAAGACTCTCAGGACAGCTTTTATTTCACAGATGCTAGTCACATAAAATTTCAAACTGACCCAATGTGCTCACTTAACAAAGTCATTTATTCCCTAAAATATACTTGTATTGCCTGAAACATAATAAATAAAGCCTAAACATGCCCTAGAAAAATCAGAGTAGCTTAGATCAGGACTAAGTAGCTCCAAGGACTTCTTAATATATTCAATAAAAAGACTTCCACAGCCAGCTTTATATGCAGAGAAAGAGACAGGAGAGGGAAAGTGACACAGAGAGGAGAGTTTTTTGAGAGTTTTTCTTCACTTAAAAGTTATTGTGAATGCTTTTATGAAAACTATGAATTAAAAACATTGTAAAAACTTAAAGAACATTACAATATTCGTATACCCGTAACTAATGTTAACTGTCATAAACACTTTGCTCTATGTGTTAGTAGCTCAGTTGTGTCCAATTCTTTGTGACCCCATGGACTGTATGTAGCCTGCCAGGCTCCTCTGTCCATGGAATTCTCCAGGCAAGAATACCAGAGTGGGTTTCCATTCTCTTCTGCAAGGGATCCTCCCAAACCAAGGATCAAACCCCAGTCTTCTGCATTGTAGGCAAATAGCTGTATGTCACTTAATTTTTTAAGCATTTAAACACAAATTATAGATAGCATAAGGCTTCCCTGGTGGCTCAGACTGTAAAGAATCCACCTGCAATGCAGGAGACCTGGGTTCACCCCTGGGTTGGGAAGATCCCCTGGAGAAGGGAATGGCTACCCACTCCAGTATTCTTGCCTGGAGAATTCCATGGACAGTGGAGCCTGGTGGGTTACAGACCATAGGATCGCAAAGAGTTGGACACAACTAAGCAACTTTCACTTCATTTTCATATAGATAGAATATTTTAATTATAAATATGTCAGTTTGCATCCCCAAATGAGTATTTCCTAACATATCTACTATACCACTGTCACACATACCTAACAAAGTCATAATTTATTTCTACCATCTTAGTCCCAGTTCATGCTTGATTTCAGATTTCTGAAATCTCCCATTTTCCCCCAATTTTTTAAAAATAGCTCTTTTCTTTAGACCAGAATTCAGTTAAATACTGTGAGGTACATTTAGTGGTCATCTTTTAACCCTAACCTTTAAAAAATTTCCAATAATATTAAGAAGCTATTCCTAAATAATATCAAGAAATGGTCTCCAAAAAGAAGACTGAACTCCTACAAAAGTTTAAGGGACTTGATGTGAAGATTCTTTGTAATCATTAATGCATGGCTGTGTGCAGTGGTTTCCAGATGTGATTTGTCATCACCAGCACCTGAGAAGTTTTGGAAAACTAGATTCAGGGATCCAGCACCGATCTACTGAATCAGAAGCTCAAGAGCTAAGCAACCTGCTCACTTGGGGAAAATGTTACTCTAACTCATTGGAAAGAATCGATTACAACATGGGCTCTTTGTATCTATGGTTGTAATTCCATTAGCAATTATAGCCTCCTACTGTTTGGTGAACTTATATTTATGACATTTTTACTGCCACAAAATATTTGAGAAGGAAACAAAGATTTAAATTCAGAGTCTTGTCCAATTAGGATTACTAAGCTGTTAACTAGAGGAATTTCATATATTTTATGGGGCATTTAAATTAGTATTGTCACTGTGAAATTTTATTACACTGAGTTTATTTCTAAAGGTCATAGTAATTAAGTGTTAGAAATTGGGAATCAATAAAATAACTTATGGACTTACCCGGTGGCTCAGTAGTAAAGAATCTACCTGCAATTCAGGAGCCGCAGAAGACTCGGGTTTGATTCCTGGGTGGGGAATATCCTTTCGAGACCCACTCTAGGTGTCTTGCCTGTGAAATCCCATGCACAGAGAAGTCTGGCAGGCTACAGTTTATAGGGTCACAAAGAGGTGGACATGACTGAAGTGACTTAACACACACAAAATAATTTGTGATGAAAACATTTGTATAATTCTTTAGAATAAATATAGCTAAAATATAAGCTTTCCTGTTTCTCTGCAATACCAAGCAAAATTAATTCAGTCCTTTTGTTTTCTAAATTCTTGAAACATTTGACTTTTAGTATGTTCTGATGAATGTCTTAGGAATTGTGTCTCTTGTAATAGGAACAACTCTGTTGCTATTCTTTTCGGTTTATGCTGAGAGTTTTCTCAATAGCATCCTAGGGGCTTCCCCTACAAAACTTGTGTTGCTGTTATTCAGTTGCTAAGTTGCGTCCTACTCTTAGTGACTCCATGGACTGCCTCACTCCAGGCTTCCCTGTCCTTCACAGTTCAAAAGCATCAATTCTTTGGCGTTCAGCCTTATGATCCAACTGTCACATCCGTACGTGACTACTGGAACAACTAAAGCTTTGACTATATGGACTTTTGTTGGCAAAGTGGTGTCTCTGCTTTTTAATATGCTGTCTATATTTGCCATAGGTTTTCTTCCAAGGAGCAAGCATTGTAGAGCTCCAAAATCAGACAAAACCAGAAGTTATACTCCCAAGCTAGAACAACATAGAACAACTATTTTAGACCACACCTTCATCTGATAATTATGTTTGGTGCTACCCCTAAACTGATGGCAGCTCTTGTCCTCTGAGGCAGCCAAGCCATGCCTAATTTTTTGGATATTGACACTCTAGGAAAGGGGAGGCCTCATAGGGTAGCCACAGAGGTTGCAGAATTTTTTTTGTAAAGTTAAGAATATTGACTTGGGGGAAAGAATAGTCCTGTTGAGAGTGCAATAGAGGAGAATCACTGATGCCATCTTGGAGGCAGTTGTTCTCTGAAAACCCTGTTTAAAGCCTTTGTTATAGTGAAAGTCATAGCAATAAAGTTTGCTGCTGCTGCTGCTAAGTCGCTTCAGTTGGGTCCGACTCTGTGTGACCCCATAGACAGCAACCCACCAGGCTCCCCCGTCCCTGGGATTCTCCAGGCAAGAGCACTGGAGTGGGTTGCCATTTCCTTCTTCAGTGCATGAAAGGGAAAGGTGAAAGTGAAGTCGCTCAGTCGTGCCCGACTCTTAGCGACCCCATGGACTGCAGCCCACCAGGGTCCTCCGTCCATGAGATTTTCCAGGCAAGAGTACTGGAGTGGGGTGCCATTGCCTTCTCTGAGCAATAAAGTTTACTGAGCCCCCAAAAAGAAAAAGAAAATGTGAGCATCATGCTTCCATATAATAATTCCATACAATTACTATCAGATGACTTATTTTGACCTTAGATTAGGGGAAATAAAATTTGTTTGTAATTTTATTAAATAAATATTAAAAGCAACTTAAATGGTAAATTAAAATCCTTAAAGAATAACTATAGGTGGGCATTTTAGTAAAATTAGAGTGCTATAAAAGTGCTGTAAACTGGATGCTTGTTAAGAGAATGTGAAATTCTGAGATTGTGGTATCAGTACCTTTGAGTTCTGATGAGAGCCCTCTTCCAGGCTATGGCTGCCAACTGACTTCTCACCAAGTCCTCACACAGCAGAAAAGGAGCATGCCAGTTCTTATCCAGTTCTTAAAAGGGCTCTAACCCCATGAGTGAGGCTCCACCATTATGACCTGATCATCTTTCAAAGGCCCTACCTCCAAATACCATCTCATTGGCAATTAGATTTTAACATATGGATTTGGGGAGGGGACACAGTTATTCAGTCATTGACAGTGGAGAAGAAAGCTTTTTGTAAGAGTATGAGTATTTTAATGAATCTGTTAACTTATTTTTTCCTCACTTGCAGTTTTCAACTTTTCAGAATGCACACTGGCAGTGAGGATAAGCTTTGAGCATCAGATCAAGTGACATGATTAAGTGCATTCCCCCTTCATTCCACAGATGCCAGGACTAGGGCAGATGTGAAACTCTTTTGATACACATTGCTGTCCTCTGATTAAACTTCACCTCTTGGTGCTTCTGTTTTCGCATTTGTAAAGTGGGGATAAAGAGATCTGTTGTGAGGCTTGGATAGAAAAATGCCTGTAAAGCACTTGGTACAGAGGTTGGCCCTTGATGAGGGCCTGCTGAATAAATTGTTTACATCAACATTATTATGCCTTGGAATC
Organism: Cephalophus harveyi; assembly: GCA_006410635.1. Lineage (NCBI taxonomy): Eukaryota > Metazoa > Chordata > Mammalia > Artiodactyla > Bovidae > Cephalophus > Cephalophus harveyi. The sequence continues at coordinate 134,654 of SJYT01048383.1, read as the reverse complement.
AATGTATTATGGCTCAAGAAACTGTAGCAGTTACAGCATAAGAACATGCTTCTTTTCCTTCCAGTCTGATACTCCATCAACCACCACATGAAGTGATAAGATAAAGAAACTGGAATTGTACTGTAATAAAAGGAATCCTAGACATGAAACTCCAGAAATCTCGGTCCACTTGTGACATGCACACATGCCACGTACTGTTCAAAGAACCTAACATACAGTAACTCAACTTATCATCAGGACCTGCTAAGGTAGATGCTATCTTTACCCCCCTTCACTGATGGGGATACTGATACAAAAGAAGTTAAACAACTTGTCACAAATCACACACATTTGATAAGCTGTGGAGTCAGGATCTGAACCCCCAAAGACAACTCTAAGTCTGGGCTTCATAGCCTTTTAGGCCTCTTAGCTTCAGATTTCTTAGTGGTAAAACTAAGAGGAATAACCCTGAACTAGAACGGGTCATACAAGTGTAAAGGATGATTGCTACTGAGCTACTTAACCAAAGAGCATCGCTCTATATATAATGAAACAGTATGAAGTATTAAGAATGTCACTAAAGCTGTGTTAAGATTATTCCAGATGTCAAATGCCAACAAAAATATTTTTTTCAGTGAACCTCAATATTATGCCCTGAAAGAGACAATGAAAATATTTTACCATCTTTTGAAAGGATTATTTGAACATTTACAATCCTTTACCCTGTCACTTAGGGGTAATATTTTTCCATAATGTACAAGGAAGTCCTTCTCAGAAGTTCAGAAATGACTATAGCAGCACATGTCTAAATGGGCATGTAAAAATGCGCAGTTATGAGTGGTAAACTTATGTATTAGGGTGAGTTTATTTTGCTCATGGGTCAATGCCTATTGATTCTTTGGAAGGCCAAAAGAAAAAAAAAAAGTGACATTAATCACCTTTGCTCTTTAATTATGAGGAGAATTATAGCTTAAATGGAAATATGATTTTGTTTTTCAGTTAGCACCTTTTAGAGACAGAGCCAAGACTTTTCCTATAATTGGTACTCAGTAAACGTTCCTGGATTAAAAGCTTAACCCGTGTAAGTAAGTTTGTGCTTCATTAAACAGATTCATATTGCTTTTGCCTATTAGGCAAAACTTTATCTTTCAAAATTAAAAAATTATGTTCTAAGATCAATGGGCATTGGCATGCTTCTGTGTTCAAAACTATATAAGGAATCTCAATGCTCTGAAGTATATACAGAAACTTACAGTCCATAGGGTCACAGAGTCAGACACGACTGAAGTGACTTAGCATGCAAGCATATATAGAGACTAAAAAGCTATATGTCTATATAGAGCTTGAAATTTATCTGAGCTAAATAATAAACAAGATAAACAGTGGTTCTCTTGCCTTCTTAGACTTTAAAAAGGCACTGGACTTTGTTTTGAATAAGACCAGTTTTCTTAATGAGAAAGAGTGATAAGGAGAGGGGAGAGAATGAGAGATTGGAGAAAGAAGGAAGGAAAGAGAAAACATCTTGGGATATTGGAAATAAAGCTTCCCCTGTGCACTACTGGTAAATGTCCTTGTATCAAGCAAAGACTTTGACAAAAGCACCGTTGACCTCAGAATTGTATTATACCTGGGAATCATGCTTTTCAAGATAGTTTTGTAACATCCCGTGACAGCTTTATTAAAGATGTCAGTTGTGAAGGATTGAGTGATTGTTCATTTGAATCTCTACCTCTTTTCTATTGTTTTATTTTGATTTGTACATATTTCTACAGAATTTCTAGAAAGCACTTTATTCACACCTTTAAAGGTTATATGAAAAAAGCTAACATGATCTAAATATACCATGTGCCCAAATCATTGAATAATGTAGTCATCATGAGTTCTATATGTATAGTATCTAAAATCAAAGTATAATTATAGAACTCTGTCTACTCCGGAACTATAAATAAAATTTAAATTTCATTTTGGAATAGGACATTTGATGAAAAAGATTTTTTAAGATGTATATATCTCATTCAGAGCTTTCAAATATCTCCATGAAAACATCTTTATTCCTTAGTAAAACATTTGTTAACTATGACGCATTTATTAACTCATGAGATGCTTTTTACAGCTTCCTTGAGAACTTCTCATCAGATGAATCTCACAGTCCTACAATGCCCTTGGGCCTTGCTGATCAAACATGTTCCACAAACCAATTCCTCTTGTCTGTGACCCTGCACTGGACTGCAACAAGACAGTGAGAAGCTTGACCAAAATGTAAGGCAATGATACCAGTAGACTTTCTTTGTATAACTTTCCCAATAAAGGAAGGAGAATGTAAACTTACATTCTCTCTTGTCCCTGTAGAGAGGGACCATTGCTTATGGCCCGGCTACATTGTGTGACCCAGGTCAAGTACATTTTTAAGTACAAGCCGCTCTATTGTGATGCTTAAAATCTTGGATTCTGTAGTTGGGCAAACCTGAGTTTGAACCTTGGCCTGGCAACTCATTAGTCAAATAACCTAGAATGAACTTCCTAACATCCTCAATCCAATTTCCTTATCTATAAAATTGGGATAGATCTGTCTCGGAGATATTGAGGATAATTAAGATTAAATAATGCAACCTTAGCACAAAATCTAGCATATGTTAAGAGCTCTGCTCAAAGTGTGCCATGTTCTTAGTTACTGGGTGGTGGTGGTAGTGGTTTAGTCACTAAGTCATGTTTGACTCTTGAGACTCCATGGACTGCAACCCATCAGGCTCTTCGGGCCACGGGCCTTCCCTGGCAAGGATACTGGAGTGAGTTGCCATTTCCTTCTCCAGGGGATGTTCCTAACTCAGGGATCGAACCTGAGTCTCCTGTTTTGCAGGTGGGTTCTTTACCATGAGCTACCAGGGAAGCCCCTATTAGTAGTTACTTCCACATAATTGAGGGAATTACTCTAACTGTGCTCTCTTTCATGTATGTGACTAACAATCAAAACCACTTGACATATTCAGACCACTTAGGATGAAAATTCCCTTGAGTAATAATGCATAATATTGACTAAATGCCTGAAAGGTGACACCTGGGCATAGAACTATTCCCTTCTTTTGAAAGAAGGAAATGGATGCCTGTCCCAGAGAGAGCAGCATGGTAGCATGACCAAGATTGAGGAAAGGGTTGGCGTTTGATATCAGACTATCCAGGGATGAACCCTGATCCTAACTTTTAGAGGCTGCTTTAACTCAAGGTAAATGAAGCCTTAAATGAGAAAATATGTGTTTACTAATATAAACATACATTGCACATTGCTTGAGGCAGAGAAGGTGCTCAGAGTATTTTGTTCATTCAGTCATCACAAACTGTAACACAGTAGACTGGACTACATGCAGAAATATATTTCTTATTCTGGAATCAAGTGATCTAAATGTTTAAGTCAATATTTGCATTTATATCTTCTTACTTTGCACCACTGATTTTACTACTTAACCAAACAATTAATAAATAAGGGAATCCCCCAAAGTCTTGCCACATCTAAAATATCTTGAGTTGTATCAATATTCTGTAAATCATTGACAAGTCCAGTTAATCCCAATGTAACTCATGACGTGTACAGGTAGCCACTGCCTTTTTTTTTTTAGTACTTGTTTGGTTTAGTTTCAAGCAAACACAGTAAAAATCAAACCTGAATGGGAGAGCAAGCATTAGTTTGGGGTTTCGTCATCTCTGTTTATCTACTCAGCTCATAGACCATGTTCCAAGTAGACAAGTGGAAGGCCCTGAAGAAGACCATCATTCATCTCTTTGTCCCAAATCCACTTTTATGGAAATTTCCAAAAAAAGTAGTTAAATCCTATACACCAACACCTGTGCTCAGGAGGCTGTATAAAAGATGCACAGAAATAAACAAATCATGTCTATTAGCATAGACACATCTCCTCAAGAAGGGCACGGATGTAGTTTGTGTAAGCTCTAGTGTGTGCACTATGCACGGCTGCTGTTCACATTCCACGATCATTCACACCATTATGTGTGTGCTGATGCTACTCATTTGTTCAGTTCCTTTCCACATTTCTTCCTCTGATCATAATTACTTTCCTACTATCTTGTCCCGCCTCCTAGGTAATCTCTCTCTAATTTATCCTCCCTAAGGCTGTTAGAAAAAAATTTCCAAACTGCCAATTTTGGTGTCATTTCCAATTAGAATCCTTCCATGGCTGCCCATCTACCCACAGGATAAAATCCAAACTCCTTTTCATGATCTGGTGCCCCTTTGTCTGCTCTCATTTCATATTATTCTCTTGCTTACTCTTAAAAAGTACAGCATTTGCAACTCCTTACCTGGTCCACACTCTCCTAGTGCCTCTGCCATGTTCCTCCCTCATCAGAATTACTCTCCTCTCTCTTCACATACTATCTGGCAAATTCTTCATTATTATCTCATACAGAGATCTTCCATATTGGCCTCCTCAAACTCTCTAAGGGAGCCTAAAGTACCAGCTCTTACCTCTCCGGTCACTTGCAAATTCCATAATGAAATGATCACTGTTCAACTCTGAACCTCCCATTAAATTGTCAGATGTCCTAGGGCAGGTAGGGTTTTCTAATTCCAATATCTATTACAGACCTGGCACATAGCAAATGTTTAATAGATTATAAGTTAACAAAAAACATTCGAAGTGCTGAGCCAAAACTGCACTAACTGCATAGCTGAGAAGTACCCAAGCAAAATGTAAAATATTCTCTCTGGAATCCTTAAGGTTCAAAGTCTAAAATAGCCGATACTTATTCATCTCCAGTTCCAGGTGGTTTCTGTGGTAATGGGGCAGGGTGGACACAGTACTTATCACCAGTTTATTTGCTAGATCCTTACTCTGCATCTTAAATAATGTAGATGAACTTGGTTTCCCGCCTGTATTGTTTTACACAAGGAAGTACATACATATCAAGTGTGGGCACAACCCATAAATAGTCTGTTACTAAACACCCTTTTACATTAAAGAAAAGATCACATTCTTTTTCAAAGGTCATAATTATAAAAATAGTGTTCTAGTTTTCAGGCACTTAACATTATCCACTGAATTGAAATTGGGAGATTGTTTTTTTTTTTTTTTTTTGGTGACTCAGATTGGGAATCTTAATTTTAACTGTTTGTTTAATAGCGTCAGTGTTTCAAGGATCTCAGCCCAACTTGGAGGTTAATACCTGGCCTAAGTAGGTAAATGAATAATGTGGTTTGCTGCCCCCACTTCCTGACTCCTGAAGCATCACTAGGGGCACAAAGGTTAGCGTTTATGGAAGCTGCCTTCTGACTTGTCTTCACAGCTGCAGGCAGATCCAAAACAAATACACAGAAACGACAACTCGGCTGGAGTCTGCACACCAAAGGGGAAGAGGGCAAGGGCCAGTGCTAGCGGCAGTCACGCGCCGGAACTTCTGAACAACACAGGGCTACGTGATGGCGGAAGTCACTGGCTGAAGAGACATGAGGGCTTCTTAGCCATTATGTGTTCTCCCTAGAGAAGGCTGGATCTGTGCTACTTTTTTAAGAGTCTGTGGCCTTAAAGATCAGTTATTTGGATTAGAGACAATTTTATCCGTAAAGAGATACATGAACATTTTCTAGATGCAGAATGAAGCAAATGATGTGATTGGGTCCCTCTGACTTTGTTAATTACAGAGCATGCACATCTCCTCCCCCCCCAGTCTTGGGCAAAGCAAGGCTAATCTTGAGTTGTATTTCCTGTTCTGTGTCTCAAAAGATTAGGAAGCATATAGTGTGCATTAGATATCAAGCTAATTATTCTCTGCTGCTGCTGCTGCTGCTAAGTCGCTTCAGTCGTGTCCGACTCTGTGCGACCCCATAGACAGGAGCCCAACAGGCTCCCCTGTCCCTGGGATTCTCCAGGCAAGAACACTGGAGTGGGTTGCCATTTCCTTCTCCATTGTGTGAAAGCGAAAAGTGAAAGTGAAGTCGCTCAGTCGCATCCGACTTCTAGCGACCCCATGGACTGCAGCCTACCAGGCTCCTCCATCCATGGGATTTTCTAGGCAAGAGTACTGGAGTGGGGTGCCATTGCCTTCTCCGTAATTATTCTCTAGACAGTACTAAGAGAGATCTAAAGTTTTCAGTTTTATATCCAAGAATATCCTGCAGGTCTCTGCTACTCAAAATAAATGGCTTCTCCTCCTGGGGCAAATCCTGTTTCTAGTTTACTTGTCTGTCCTTCCTTTCTAACCACCACAAGGAAAAGCTTTCTCTTTGGTAGATACTAAATAAGAGCTGTGGCTCCCAAGGAAGTTTGCTTAAAAGATGAGATGAAAGATAAAGAAATGCAAACAATCACATTTCTCCAAAATGGAGACTTAGGCCTCCCTGCAGAAAGGTTTCAGCATTTTGCAGGGGAGCTGCTTGCTGACTACTCATTACCTTTGAGTCAAAAACAACGTCTGTCACAGTAAAGCCAGGAGGAAATCTCCCTGGCTGCTTATTAGTTTTCCTTTCTCTGCCTCATGTTTAATGAGTGATGTCTTTAGACAGTCAGTGTTTGTGGGCTGGAAGATATTTGTCTTTTAGGAAGAAGTTTAAGTGTTAAGGACTTTTTGGGTCAAGTTCTGGAAAAGCCTTGTACCCGTGGATTGGCCCTTCCTTAAAGGGGATGTTCCCTACCAGATGCTGTCATCCTGGCTCACTGGACACTGGATTCCTGAGGAAGAACAGGATGAAAATGACTCCTACACTACAGTTCAGAAAGGGTAGGAAGGCCCTCGAGGGTATCAGGTATAAAACTAAACTAAACAGTGATATTAGCTCCAAATCCAGCTTATTCTTTCTTTGGCCTCAGCAAAGTGGAAGAGGAAGGCCGGGCATTCACCGGTCAGTACTTGGAATATCGGAACTCCAACACTGAGAGCCTAGAGCAAATCTAGGGCCATATGTAAGAACGATTGCATTGCTTTTACTAGTTGCTTATAACAGTGCTGACAAAGAGGTGTCCTTGGCTGCCTCCATCAGAACCACTTGACAAGGTTTGCAAAAATACCTGCTGCTGGATCAGTCTTTGGGGACAGGGCCAGGAAGCAGCATTTTCTGTAATTCTTATGAACAATCTTTTTTCTAAAACTCCTTTTTATATAGCATACACTGTTACATTTTTAGTTATGTAAAATAAACGGCTATAATTTCTGTGTGAGGAAGATATTTTGTAGGATTAGGATGTGAAACATTTGCAGGATTAGGGTGTGAGAGTACATTTACCTAATTCTTCTCAAAATATTAATTTGTGGTGTTTGAGGCATTTGGGCAATTTTGTCTTGAGACACTTTTTGTTTTCATTAGACTTCTTGGGAAAAACAAACTACGAAAAGAAGCTATTTGGTTGTTTGTCTAAGAAGTTGGTAGTACTAAATTGATCTAAAACTTAACTTTAGAAAGCTCAAATAATAAACTTACTAGGCTACCAATTAAATCCTTGAAATGATCCCCATGTATAGATGAAGCTGTTGGTTATTAGACCACCTTGAATCAATAGGATTTATCCATTCTGATACTAAATAGACATACTTCAAATTATGTAGACAGTAAACATTATAGCAGCTTTCCCGGTGGCTCAGAAGGCACAGCGTCCGCCTGCAACACAGGAGATGTAGGTTTGATCCCCGGATTGGGAGGATCTGCTGGAGAAGGAAATGGCAACTCACTCTAGTATTCTTGCCTGGAGAATCCCAGGGACAGAGAAACATGGTGGGCTACAGTCCATAGGGTCACAAAAAATCAGACATGACTGAAATGACTTAGAATGCATGTATGCAAACATTTTAGCAAAAGAGAAAATTCAAATATAAAGTGATGAATTAGCACTTCACTTAAATATGGGCCTTGTGATATTTAAATCTATGGGAGTTTTCAGGGGAAGCTTAAGAATGTTAGGTAAGCAAAGAATTTCTAGTGAATTTTGAAAACTATCTTGTCCTCAATTCAGTTTGAAAGCTATTATACACAAAATCATATGTGTCTTAGAGACCACTAACTACATCTTTTGTGAGTCAAGGAAATGAAATCATTTGGGAGACCCAAATCTACAAAAATTTTATTGACTAATGTCATCACGGCAGTTTGTATAACATCAGGGCACATTCTGAGGCAGGCAGATTGCCCAATCCCTTTGCTTAGTATTCTGTAAAAATAAACTTTTTCACCAAACTTTTTTTTTTAATAAGCAAACATCATAAACTAAAGACAGTTGAATAAAAACATATGACATAATCAGAGCCAGCTGACAAGAGCTATAGCCTCCAGGAACCTACTGCGTGTTCTATAAGCTACCAACAATAGGACTGATTACTTGTACTGATTTGTTTCCCAGCCTATAGACACAACTGAAGTTTAACACACCACAACAGGTGCCAATCAGATCTTAGGAAGAAGTAGGAAATTATAGGGGAGGTCAGTTTTTGGATTTTAAGTTAATATATAGATTGAAAAACTGTCCTGTGACTATTAATTATACCATATTTAAGGACACTATATACCTTAGGCATATTGTACTTAGGCTAAGAGAAATTTGCTTAATAAGTATGTATCACCTATACTGTAGTTTTATCAGCAGAAATTGAAGTTGATATGATGTAGAAGAATATCCTCATAAGAGACTTATATAATTATCCAAATTCAATAACCAGAAGAATTAATAGTGAGATGAGGAAAAGGAACCTAGTTTAGCCCATTCTGAAGTCTTTTCAGAGTGGCCTGTTCTAGAATGCACTAATTTGTTTATTGCACATACAGTGGGCAGCTTTTAAAATTTAGGGAAAAGAATTAGCAAACCCATTTGACCACAGATCCATACCTTGTTCTTATTCAATAAATACTATCACTAGTATTATAAAAATTATATATGTATATTAAAAATAATATATGTATGTATCTGTCTGACCCTGTCTCCTTTTATGTTGGTTCAGAATTTGGAAGAGAAAGATGGAAGTGTAAGATTCCCCATCCCATCCTATTCTCCATCCTCATGCTAAAATCTGTCATAATTGAGTTCTGGAAATTTTAGATCTCTTCTTAACTGCTCTAGTATAGACTTTCCCTGACTTTAAACATCCTTGCCTCTGGATTCCTAAGATTCTGACAGTCTCCACTTCTCCTCTTTGTTCATTTGCTCCTCAGAGCTCCTATAGTGAGATTACCCTTGGACTCTTCCTCTTTTAGATTCCTGAACACCTGTCCTTATAGGCTGCATCTATACTTCCTATTTGAATAACCAATGTCTAGCTTAATAAGTCAAATCTTTTTCACCCGTCTTTCCTAGGTGGGGGTTCCTTCTTGTCAACTTAGAATCATTTTGTCACTCTTTGGTGATAAAACTTTACCTCTCTTATGTTAACAAAAATCCTTTAACAAAATGTTAAAATTAGGTCCTTACAGTGAGCACTAATCCAATATGACCGGTGTCCTTATTATGAAGAAGACATTTAAAGGCAGACGTGCACACAGGGAGGGCACCATATGAATACTGAGACAGAGACCATGGCAATGCTTCTGTAAGCCAAAGAACACCAAAGATTGCCAGGCAATCACCAGAGGCTAGGGGAGAGGCTTGAACAGAGTCTTCTCACAGCTCACAGAAGCAACCAGCACCGTCAGCATCTTGATCTCAGACTTTTAGCTTCTAAAACTGTGGGACAGTATAGTTTTTGATTAAGCCATCCAACATGTGACACTTTGTTATGGCAACCTTAGCAAACTTCTACATGTGGACTTGAAGCCTCTTAACTGGATAATTGGTGAATAAAAGCTGTGGTCTTATGTCATTTAGTGAAAGAATTTTTTATATTACTTAATATTTGAGAAATCATGATATCCTAGAGTCAGAAAAGATGTGGAAGAATTTCTCTTTTACCCTGTATGTATCCACCAATTCACTCAAATATATCTAGTGGTAAAGATGTTTATCTTTAATATTTTATAGAAAGGATAAAAAAGCCACTGTTTATAAGTCAATCATGTGCTTGCTATGGCTATGAATGGTCAGTCATTTATTTAGCAAGTAAGTGTTGAGTGCTCAGTATATTCCAGGCATTGTATCACGCACTGGGGATAGAGCAGGAAACAAGACAGATGCTATCTCTGGTTTCATGGAATACATAGTCAGTCTAGTGAAGGAATCAAACAATGAGTACACAGATATAAAAATATATCATCACAATTGTGAAAAATATTAAGAAACTATCTAGTGTGCTATGATGCAATATAGCAAGAACCTAGTTAGGACTTGGGTGTCAGGCAAGAGGTCCCTGAGGTTTTGGCATTAAACTTGAGAAAGTTCAGTAGGCGTAGCCAGGTGAAAAGAGTCATTTCAGAAAGTGGAGAGTCTTCACAATGTTGAAAGTAGTGAGAAGTGTGATTTTGTTTTTAAGAGATATTCTGACTGTTAAAATAAAAAAGGATAAAAAGGGTCAAGGATGTAAGTAAGTGTCTAAACACAGATGATGTCCTGCACAAGGATGGTGGGAATGATAACAGAAATAGAATTCTATGAATATTTTGAGGTAGAATCAGCATGATTCAGTGTGAGAGTGAACAAGAGATAGAAGGGATGCTATCAAAATTCTAGTAGAAGAAGGGATGATGGAGGGCTCACCTACTGAAATGGGACAGGTTTTTAAGATGAAAGTTGTACTCCATGTTCTATTTTACTTTAATCTTCACAGAAGCTCTGAAATTTAGGAATTAGTGTCACCTGATTTATTGATGAAATAAGAAGTTCATAATCTCCTTGAATAATATATTCCCAAATCTTATATTCTTCTAGCTTCATGATTTGTTAAAGACCAAATTCATTTATCCAACATTGAGTGAGCATTTATCTTGTGCCAGGTATTCTATAAGAATGTCCCAGCTGCAGCCCTCTAATCAGGGAGACAGTATATACAGAGACAGAAATTATAACTCAATGTAGTGACTACAATAGTAGAGATATTCAAGGAATATTTTGGAAACTCAGAGGAGAACACTTACATTAACCTATAAGAAGAAGTAGGAATGAGAGAAAGTTTCCTTGGTTATATCTGAGTTTGGCTCAGATTAGATGATATAGAGACAAGGGATTGAACAACTAGCAAAATTAATAAAATACACAAAGTTTTGCAGCTTGGTAAAAAAAGAGAACTGCTATCCCATGAAGATTTAAAGAATGCAAGAGATTGGAGTTTATTATTTAATGGATGACAAAAGCACATTCCTGGGTTCTCAGTAGAGAAATAACATTGCCAAATATCCCATTTTAGACATACCGCTCTGTTAGTTGTGTTGAAGATGGATTCGAAGATACTAAGGTAGACTACATGACTACAAGCAGTGGAAAGATAAGAGTCTCAGTTAGGCTGATAATTGTTCATATGGAGAGAAGCAAATGTAATGGAATCTAATTAAAAGGCAAAATTGGCAGGAAATGTTAATGCACAGAAGAGTTAAATTTGAAGATCAAGGAAGGGGAACACAGATGTCCAGCTCAGATAGCTAGGTGGCAGTTAAAGAAGAGCCAAGTTGGGAAGAAAACAGTTTTTAAGATCAGACTTTTTGAGACTAAGGTTCTAGATGAGATAGAACTAAAAATAGATCTGAAAACTTCTCAGATTACTGTTTTTTTTCTTAAAGAATAGCCTATAAAATAGCCACTTGTCCATTTTTAAGGCACAGTCAAGACTTGTAGTGAATAAGAAAGAATGTCTTTATCTCTCTCTCTCCTTTTTTTTTTGTATTCCTATGAGAGCAGGCAGATCAATAAAATTCTGTAGGTGGTTAAAATTTTGACCCCTTCTGGATAAGACTGAGGAATTTCATTGTACATGACTCATTAACAAAGTTACAAAGTTGATATGTAACAAGAGCTGTCTTTATCAGTGAAAGAAAAGATTCTAGAGGAAAATAGATGTGTTCTTAGTTCTTTTCCCAGCCAGAAAATTCTTTGGGTGTCCAAGCACTTAATCCAGCCAGGAAACAAAGATCTTTTTTCTTTACAATAATGGATCACATGCTGAGTTAACTCCTTGGTGCAGAAGAGCTTTTTTTTTCGTAAGATTCTTGAGAACAGACCACAACTCAAAGACAGAGGGTCTGAAGACCAGATAAATTTGTAGAATTTTGTCAGAGAAGAAAGATTTACTATAAATCTTATGATGGGTAAACATAAGTGAAAAAATTTTAAATGGTATATTCCAAGGATAATTTTTTCTGTGCAATTACTATCTGATACAACCAAAATGTTAATAGAAAAATATAAAATACAACTTAAAAAAACAGCAAGTCTCTAGAAAGGATTGAATGCAACTTAAAATAGAATACTTTGTGAGTTTTATATACAAGGCATGTAAATGTTTTCATAAAGCAGAATGCTTTGAAAAAACTTCATCCTATGTAAAATTGATTTACATAAAAATATTAAAATTGGAATATGATTCTAGAATCTAGAAAATAAAATATTTTCTAAATATATTAATAGCAAGAACCTACTGTTTTAAATCCCTGCCACATTAATTAAATAGGTTTAGGTAATATAAAAGATGCCCTGGATTTCCTAAAAGGGAAGTGATTGAAATTTCTTTTTGTTCCACCAAGATCCAAGGATGTACACTGAGACTCGTTCTAAGTCATTATTGATTGATGCTGTGTTTTTTAGTCACTTGGTCGTGATCGACTATTTGTCACTATAGCCTGCCAGTCTCTTCCGTCCATGGAATTCTCCAGGCAACAATGCTGGACTGGGTTGTCATTCCCTTTTCCAGGGGATCTTCCCGAACCAGGAATCAAACCCTGGTCTCCAGCGTTGCAGGCAGATTCTTTACCATCTGAGCCACCAGGGAAGCCCAATTTACAAGTTCTAGTCATTATTTCCACATAAACAGAAAATGGCTTGTTAAGAAAAAAGTCCAGTATCTAAATATTTCCCAAGAGTAATATTCCACTAACAGACATGAATAATGGCACTGACCACTTGTGTTTATAGCGTCGGTGATCAAGCCACAGTGTACAGGTGCATTACTACCCTTCAGTCCTTGAAAGGTCACTACCAAGAAGAAATTTACACTGCATCAAAGAGATGCTGTACAAAGGACCTAGCAACAAGGCCATGCGCTGTTGCTATACAGAAACGATTTGTTAGCTTCTAGTTGTATTTCTGGAAAGAACTAAATTCATTGTCACAGAGTTTTGCTGTTTGCTATTTTTAAATTTTTTGTCATTGTTTCATTTTGCATATGTGTACTTTTATTTTAAGAAAGGTTAGGACATCTTCCCCTCAAAGGACAGATTATCTGCTCATATTGCCCTTTCTTTTGCTGCCCCAAATAAAGTAACAATCTTCTCCCAGTACCTAATGAATAGTGATTAAGCCTCTTGTTTTTTGTCTGCACATTAAGATCAGCTACTGAACTGGCAATTTTCCTAAGACCTATAATAGTAATGCTAGTTTATGTGGGAAGCACCATTCATCACTTTATTTCAAATTGTATTAGGTTTGGTGAGCTTTGATATTAAAAAATTACTTAACTAAGTTTTAGCCCTAGAATTTCATTTTTCTTTATATTTTTTAGTATCTTATCAGAATTTTTGTATAAACAGAGATGTAGCCTATATTTTGGTCAGTCCAATAACAGAATGGGCTCCCCTAGTAGCTCAGGTGGTAAAGGTTCTGCTTGTAGTGCAGGAGACCTGGGTTCAACCCCTGGGTTGGGAAGATCGCCTGGAGACGGAAATGGCAACCCACTCCAGTATTCTTGCCTGGAGAATTCCACAGACAGAGGAGCCTGGTGGGCTACAGCCCATGGGGTCGCAGAGTCGGACACAACTGAGCGATTAACACACAATAACAGTATAGTAGTATGCTGTTAAATGCTATAAATTTCTCCTTTGTAAAGTACTGACTTACAGATTATATTTGGTGATGATAAAAATCAATTCATTGTGGATGTGTGGTATTTATTTGTTAAATCTAGATAAATTGAAAATTTTAAAAAGGGGAAAACTACAGGTCAGTTTATGAAATAGTTGACACTATTATGAAACTTTCCTTTTAAAACAAATTATGAACAAAGTCTAATCTTAAACAATTAGTTCTAATAAATAATAATATTTATATAGTATGAAAGAAGGGGCCATATGAAAATTGATATATTGACAACATTGACTTATTCGAGGGGAACGAACTTTTGAGTTTTTACCTGTCTTTTCTGAATTTTCCTTGAACTTGAGCTTAAAGTGTAATTGTTTCTGTTACCTTCCTCTTCTATACAATTGCTTCTGTTTCTAAAGTGTCTGCTGCTGCTGCTGCTGCTGCTAAGTCACCTCAGTTGTGTCTGACTCTATGCGACCCCATAGACTGCCTCCCACCAGGCTCCTCTGTCCCTGGGATTCTCCAGGCAAGAACACTGGAGTGGGTTGCCATTTCCATCTCCAATGCATGAAAGTGAAAAGTAAAAGTGAAAGTTAAGTCACTCAGTCGTCTCCGACTCTTAGTCCGTGGGATTTTCCAGGCAAGAGTACTGGAGTGGGGTGTCATTGCCTTCTCTAGCTAAAGTGTCTAATAAAGGCTAATGATAAGTCTTATGCTTTGAGCAAAAATTCAAACTATTTTACCAGTTCAAATAATTAATGTGAAACTGAATTGAGAGAGGCAAATATATTTTGCATAAATCTGTAAGTTGATATTACTCTGAGAAACAAGCAACACCCCTTCACTCTTTAAGCCCCAGACACTCATGCATGCACACACCACATCATTGCAACCCTGAGACCTTAGGGTTGAGAAATATATCAACACCAGGGAACACTGGCAATATTGCAATTTGCAAAGTTTGTCTGTTGAACTTGTGCATTGAAGGTATGATCAGAAATTCATGGTGCTACCTAAAGGTACTGAGCAATTTGAGTCTAAGGAAAAAGGTGTGAAGGAAACCCCATCTTTCAGTTTTGAGTCTAGGAACAGTGTTCAAGAGGATGCCAAGAGTCCAATTTGTTCAAGCCAAGAAAATTACTGCTGCTGAGATGAAAACTGAATTACATTTAGAGTCATGTGTATTTTACTCTTCACTTTCTATCTAAAAAGAGGGAAAGGAACAGAGGATATGTTTTATTTATTTATTTTTTCCTGTCCAATCTCTCATTGTTTATTTTTTATTTTATTATTAGTTTTACTTTACAATATTATATTGGTTTTGCCATACATCAACATGAATCCACCACGAGTGTATACATGTTCCCCACACTGAACTTCCCCCCCACCTCCCTCCCTATACCATCCCTCTGGGTCATCCCAGTGAGGACATGTTTTCTTTAAACTAAAAAACTTAAAAAAAAAAAAAAGAGCTTCGGTGTTTCCCAGAAAAGATCTTTTTTCCTTAGGATGACAATGCTCTGCAACAAGAGTCTATTGCAAAGAGAAGAACGTGCACTCCAACGAAGAGAAAAGTCTGCTCCCTGCAACTAGAGAAAGGCTGTGCAGAAAGCAATGAAGACCCAGCACAGTCAAAAATATAAATAAATCTTAAAAAAAAATCTTGTCATATGCTAATAAGTATCCCTCAGATAGAGACCATAAAACTCCCTTTCCTCCGGCAAGTACAGAGGTTTACTTTGACAAGGAATACTCCTCTGTACCAGACTCCAAAGGCATAGCAACTGATCTCAGAAAGACAAAGAGCTTGTCAGGAAAGGAATGCTTGAGATAGCCTCGGGTGGAATTCCAGTACCACCGTTTGTTTCAACAGATAAAAGGAAAGGAGTTTCAACTGTAGAAAATTTGGGAAACTCCAGGTTTGCCTAGGAATTTCCAAAGTCTTCCCAACAAAACGTTGGGTTTCTGTATCTACCTCTTTTTTGTCTTGAGTGCAATCCCCTTACTTAAGAGTACAGTCTTTCTTTATATCCTGTGAACCTAAATTTAATAAAAAGACCCTGCTGCTGCTGCTAAGTCACTTCAGTCGTGTCCGACTCTGTGTGACCCCATAGACGGCAGCCCACCAGGCTCCCCTGTCTCTGGGATTCTCCAGGCAAGAACACTGGAGTGGGTTGCCATTTCCTTCTCCAATGCATGAAAGTGAAAAGTGAAAGGGAAGTCGCTCAGTCGTGTCTGACTCTTAGCGGCCCCATGGACTGCAGCCCACCAGGCTCCTCCGTCCATGGGATTTGCCAGGCAAGAGTACTGGAGTGGGGTGCCATTAGCAAGAGGGAAACAAAAAGAATGGTTTGGGCCTTGAATTTTCTAGCCTATTCAACACAGGTTTTACCCAGCTTTGGAGCAGCAAGAAGTCACCTTTTGACAGAGTGTAGATGTACTATTTGTCCCTAAAGTAGTTTTACAAAAGTTAAGTCCACCTAATAAGTTCTTGGTGTGTTACTTGGTTTTCTGTGGTAAAAACTGATGTTAAAATTACTGCAATCAGGAGTCCAACCATTTTCTCAAATTCTTTCTGTCTGGGAAATGTTAGGGTTAAGAATAGTCTCCTAGGAAGATTCTGATTCCAGAAATCTTTCTGCTGCTTTTGATAAAGAAGGATTAGGTTGCTCTTCTTTGATGTAATTTGTACTAGTGGGAAGGATGAGGAAATAGAGGCTATTTCTTCAGCTGGGGAGGATGAGGAAATAGAGGCTGGGGAGGATGAGGAAATAGAGGCTATATACATGCAAATAATGGAGAAAACAAATGAAAACCCTACATATCCTACAGTTTGATTGTAATGCATTTCTGTCCTTTGATTTCAGTAGCTCTATAGTTTGCTGAGGCTGCTACACAAATTACTACAAGTTAGGTAGCTTCAACAATAGAAACGTACGCAGCTCTGTAGGCTAGACATCTGAGCTCAAATTGTGGTCAGTGTTGGTTCCCCTTGAGGGCTTTGAGGGACAGTCTACTCTGTGTCTCTCTCTGGGCCTCTGGTGTTGCTTGGTTTCCAGATGGTGTTTTCCTGTGACTTCACATTCTCTTCTCCATGTCAGATCACATTCAGGTACTGGGGGTTAGGACTGCAACATCTTTTGGGGGGATACAAGTCAACCAGTAGCAGTAGTACAGAGATTTTTATTTTACTTTATGCTAATACAAGTGTTACAAATATAATCAAAATAAGATTCACAAAAGAGAAAATGAACCGAGAAAATGAAGTGAAAGTGAAAGTCATTCAGTTCAGTTCAGTTGCTCAGTCGTGTCCAACTCTTTGCGACCCCATGAATCACAGCACGCCAGGCCTCCCTGTCCATCATCAACTCCTGGAGTTTACTCAAACTCATGTCCATTGAGTCAGTGATGCCATCCAGCCATCTCACCCTCTGTCACCTCATTCATGTCCAACTCTTTGCAACCACATGGACCATGCAGTCCATGAATATTGGAATGGGTGGTTGTTCCCTTCTCCAGGGGACCTTCCCATCCCAGGGATTGAACCCAGGTCTCCTGCATTGCAGGCAGATTCTTTAGCAGCTGAGCCATAGGGGAAGCCCAGATGAACCAAGTCCACCATTGAAACGCCCCATACTGTGTTTTAACAGTCCTAGGTAGTTAAATGGTATGGGCCTTTTTACAAGAAGTTCCACTCGAAAACAAAAAAGCTAAACTAAGACTTCCTGGAAATCAAACTCATTCAAAGTAGGGACTGTTTTCTGACTCAAAAGAGAATATAGCATCTGTTTCCATCACAGAAGATTGTTCAACCTATTTGCTTTGGCCTTGAGGAAGAGAGCCAGATATTGAGAAAGAATAACATTAGGGAGGGAGTTACTGTTATCTCTGTATCTTAAGGAAACTAAAGACAAACTAAAGTTGAATTGACTTCATGGCCTTCATGACTCAGAGGCTTTTGACTTGGAGAGGCTGTGTAATTCGGAGGGCTCAGTGTAATATGGAAGTTTTATTAAAAGTCTGGGAAGAGTTTCAAGATGGTGACAGCAGAGCATTACACCATGCACAGGGCCGTTGTAAACACGAGCACTCTGTGACTGCACATGGCCCACACCCACGAAGCCCATCCTGCTTCCTGCTCTGGGGCATAGGTGTATCTGGTGGGTGTAACCTGGGATGGTCTTGTCTGGAATAGCAAAGTTTCCAAGACTGGGCCAACTCTATTGGTTCATAGTGGCTACCTGGAGCATTGAGTTTGAATGCCTAGAAAGCTGAAACACACACCATAACTGACTAGCAATATCCACCATGAGCATAGGATATGCTGTGTCATCCCTAGAAATGATATCTGACTTTTGGAAGGATATACTTTTAAATCTGCTTTATGGAGGTATAAATTACATACAATATATAATACATTTTAAAGGTATAAGTGAACGTCGCTCAGACATGTTTGACTCTGTGACCCTATGGACTCTACAGTTCATGGAATTCTCCAGGCTAGAATACTGGAGTGGGTAGTCTAGCCCTTCTCCAGGGGATCTTCTTGACCTAGGAATCGAACTGGGGTCTCCTGCATTGCAGGTGGATTCTTTACCAACTGAACTATAGAGGAAGCCTCTAAAGGTATAGTTCTCTTATTTTACAAGTGTACTTTTCTATAATTACCAACCCATTCAAGATAGAATATTTTTATCCTCCTAGAAAAGTTCCTCATTCCCTTTGTAATCAGTCTTTCTCTTCCCCCAAATGACCTCTCATCCACTCTCTAGTGACCACTGTCCTGTTTTTCATCATTTTTTAATGATTTTGCCTGGTATAGAATATCATAAAAGCGATCATATAATCTGTACTGTTTAGTGTATAGTTCCTTTCACTCAGCATAGTAACTGTGAGATTTATCCATGTTGTGGCCTGAATTAGTAGTTCATTTTACTTTATTGTTTAATAGAATTTATTGTTAGAAATTACCAGAATTTATCCATTCACGAGTTGTTATACATTTGGTTTATTTCTAGTTTGAGGTTATTATGGATACAGCTGATATAAACATATGTACACACATCTTTTTATTAATGTATATCTCCTGTTCTCATGGATTAATGTCAAATAGGAGAAATGCTGGGTAAGTGCATGTTTTAACTTTATGAGAAATAGTGGTTGCACCATTTTATACTCCCACCAGTAGTGTGTAAATGTTCTAGGTGCTTTGACAACAATGAATACTGATGGTATTTTCAATATTATCCATTCTGTTGGGTGTGTAGTGTGGTATCTTATCATAGTTTGAATTCCCTGGTGACTAATAATGTGGAGAAATTTTTTCATGTGCTCATTGAACACTTATAAAATATCTGTTTGTTCAAGTCTTTTACCTAATTTTTTAATGTACTATTTTAGTTTTCGATTCACCGCAAAACAGCATCAGTTCAGTTCAGTCACTCAGTCATGTCCAACTCTTTCCAACCCCATAAACAGCAGCATGCCAGGCCTCCCTGTCCATCACCAACTCCTAGAGTCCACCCAAACTCATGTCCATTGAGTCGGTGATGCCATCCACCATCTCATCCTCTGTCGTCCCTTTCTCCTCCTGCCCTCAATCTTTCCCAGCATCAAGGTCTTTTCCAATGAGTCAGCTCTTCATATCAGGTGGCTAAAGTATTGGAGTTTCAGCTTCAACATCAGTTCTTCCAATGAACACCCAGGACTGATCTCCTTTAGGATGGATTGGTTGGATCTCCTTGAAGTCCAAGGGAGCAAAACAGCATAATGTTGCCTTATACCACCTCCCCCAATGCACACTGACTCCGTTCCCATCAACATTCCACAACAAGTGGTACATTTGTTACAATAAATGAACTAATGTTGTCATTATCAACCAAAATCTATAGTTTACTTTAAATTTCACTTTTGATATTCTGTGGGTTCTGCCTTGCTCGATGTTTGACAAATGTATAATGAGAAATCCACCATTAAAGTATCATAGATAGTAGTTGCTGCTGCTGTTTCTGCTAAGTTTCTGACTCTGTGAGACCCCATAGATGGCAGCCCACCAGGCTCCCCCACCCCTGGGATTCTCCAGGCAAGAACACTGGAGTGAGTTGCCATTTCCTTCTCCAATGCATGAAAGTGAAAAGTGAAAGTGAAGTCGCTCAGTTGTGTCCAACTCTTAGCGACCCCATGGACTGCAGCCCACCAGGATCCTCCATCCATGGGATTTTCCAGACAAGAATACTGGAGTGGGTTGCCATTGCCTTCTCCAATGTCTCCATAGTTCTGTCCATTTCCAGAATGTCATGCAGTTGGAGCATACAGTAAGTAGCCATTTCAGATTGGCTTCCTTCACTTCAGTCCAGTTGCTCAGTCGTGTCCGACTCTTTGCGACCCCATGAATCGCAGCACGCCAGGCCTCCCTGTTCATCACCAACTCCTGGAGGTCACACAGACTCACGTCCATTGAGTCCATGATGCCATCCAGCCATCTCATCCTCGGTCGTCCCCTTCTCCTCCTGCCCCCAATCCCTCCCAGCATCAGAGTCTTTTCCAATGAGTCAACTCTTCGCATGAGGTGGCCAAAGTACTGGAGTTTCAGCTTTAGCATCATTCCTTCCAAAGAAATCCCAAGGCTGATCTCCTTCAGAATGGACTGGTTGGATCTCCTTGCAGTCCAAGGGACTCTCAAGAGTCTTCTCCAACACCACAGTTCAAAAGCATCAATTCTTCGGTGCTCAGCCTTCTTCACAGTCCAACTCTCACATCCATACATGACCACAGGAAAAACCATAGCCTTGACTAGACGGATCTTAGTCGGCAAAGTAATGTCTCTGCTTTTGAATATACTATCTAGGTTGGTCATGCATTTGTTTCCTCCATGTCATTTCACAGCTTGACAGCTTATTTCTTCTTAGGGCTGGATTATATTTCATTATATAGATGTACCATGGTTTGGCACAATTTGAAGAATACTTTGGCCACCTCATGTGAAGAGTTGACTCATTGGAAAAGACCCTGGCCTGGCATGCTGCAATTCATGGGGTCGCAAAGAGTTGGACATGACTGAGTGACTGAACTGAACTGAACTGAAGAATATCTTGAAGATGTTCTATCGAAGAACATCTTGGCTGCTTTTACCTTTTAGAAATTATGAGTAATCCTGTTATAAACATCCATGTGCATAAGTTTTCAGTTCATTTGGTTTTTATTCATTAAAAAAATTGCATTGTCTTTTTCCCCAGTTTTAAAGAAAGAAATGTTCAACTTGAAAGCTTTTCTTTCTTATTAACTTTGGTAAGGAAGAGTGATTACTAAAAATAAAATTTAATGAATAATTTATGCTTTAAAAATTTCTCTAAAGTATCAAAAAATTCTAATTGCAACTAACAAATTAATGATGGCAGCTAGGTATACAATATTCTACTAATAGGATCCTTTCAGACTCCTAGTGAAATGTGACAAATCTCCTTTCCATACTGTATAGGTTAAAGTACAATTTCTACTTACTAACCTTTGTAGACTCCATATAGAATTTTTAAAATGAAAAACTCATGTACTCTGAGTAAAATTAATGCTACACTATGGACAGAGGAGCCTGGTAGGCTGCAATCCATGGGGTCACGAAGAGTCGGACATAACGGAGCGACTTCACTTTCACTTTTCACTTTCACGCGTTGGAGAAGGAAATGGCAACCCACTCCAGTGTTCTTGCCTGGAGAATCCCAGGGACGGGGGAGCCTGTTGGGCTGCCGTTTATGGGATCACACAGAGTCGGACACGACTGAAGCGACTTAGCAGCAGCAGCAGCAGCAGCAGCAGCAGCATGGGGATCAGTCTGTCAAAGCAGAGACTGGTCTTGGCATGAGAGCAAATTGCTGGAGGACCCCTACTCTTCTAGTTGTTACCCCTCTAGATCCTAGATTATTTGTGTATTATTTAATTATTTCTGTGTAGCTATTATGAGTTATATAGACTCATAAATGGAGATGGAAACGGCAACCCACTCCAATATTCTTCCCTGAGAAATCCAATGGTCAGAGGAACCTGGTGGGTAACAGTCCATGGGGTCGCAAAGAGTCAGACACAACTGAGCATGCACACACATACTTATAAGTGTGCAATAAATCTTCCTGTGTAAGAAACTATCTCAAAATCAATTGGTTTAAAATAGTAACTGTCTATTTAGCTCATAAATCTTAGGGGCAGCGGTTTGGGTTAGGCTTAGCTGGCTGGTCTTCTGTAATTAGCTGGGCTGCCTCCTATGTCTTTGGTCAACTGCCAATCACCTTAATCTGAGATGCCCTGAACTGAGATAGTTCTTCTCTATTTCGGGCTTCCCAGGTGGCGCTAGTGGTAAAGAACACGCATGCCAGTGCAGGTAGACTTCAGAGACATGAGTTCGATCCCTGGGTTGGGCTTCCCTGGAGGAGGGCATGGGGACCCACTCCAGTATTCTTGCCTGGAGAATCCCATGGGCAGAGGAGCCTGGCAGGCTACGGTTCCTAGGATCACACATAGTTGGACACAACTGAAGCGATTAAGCACACACATGTCTTACACTTGGTTTCTCATCCTTCTCCAGTGTATGTTGGAACTTTCCTTATGACTAAAGAGTATGTTTCTGAAAGAGAGATAGGTGTGCGTAAGACTTGTTTAGGCCTAGGTTTATAATTTGTCTAACATCATTTATATTGTATTCTATTGGTGAAATGAGGTGTTAAGTTCAGCCCAGATCCAAGAAGTGAAAAAAAAAAAAAAATAGACTTTACCTCTTGTTGGGAAGAATCACAAGTCAGATTACAAAAGGATGTGGGTGAACAGAAAAAAGTCAACATGACCATTTTTGCAAACAATCTGCTATAATGATGAATTCAGTAGGGAAAGGGCCCAAGAGAGGTTCTGTGTCACCTCAGGTTCTAGGAGGGTGAGGGGAGCTTGAAGCAGTAACTCTTTACCAACTTTTGTGCAGATATTTCAGTATTTTAACAAGCAGTGTAGTCACATGGTAAGCACAGGCCAGATAATAGCTCTGAAAAGCACATTACAATGTTATGTTTTTAAAAATGAAAATACAGTCAGGGGAACCATCTGCATTATGTCTACTTTCTGTACTACTTACATCTAGAGAAATCTTAATTGGACTAGTGATACCTAAATTATTTAACTTCAGTCATAGGTCCTAAGAGAAAACCACCAACCTTTTTAAGGTTAATATTGCTAAAGGAAAATGATGAACATAGCTAATATTATATTATTCCAGAAAATGAAATATTTCATCTAGTTTATATGATCTACCTGCCACTGGAAATATGGAGCATGGGTGGAAACCATACAATTTGATCAACATAGTTTACTTACTACTTTTTTTCAGATTTAGAAGAAGTTTTAACATTTTTTATTTTTAATTGGAGGATAATTGCTTTATAATATTGTGTTGGTTTCTGCCATAAAACAACATGAATCAGCCATAAGTATATATATATATATCCTCTCCCTCTTATCCAACTCATAGTTCTGTTTCTTTTAGACAACACAAAACCATCTGCTCTCAAATAAAATAAAAAAAAAAAAAAACTTTAATCCTGTAACTATATTGGGGTTTTGACTTCAAAATATCATTCTTCCAACAAGTAACATAGTAATAGAATTCTTCCAGACTCCTGCTGAACTGTGCCATCTTCTTTCCATGCTATAGAGCCTCAAGCATAATTTCTACTTACTGGATTTATAGTTTCAATGTAGAAGTCCTAATGAAAGTATTACTGAAGTCACTTCCTTTCTCCACACCTCACCTGCACAGGGCTCCCCAGCCATCAATGCTGGACCTGTGTGTGGACTGGGGGAGACCTAGGACTGAGTAGGTCAACAGTGGCATGGCAACAGAGGCCAAAGGCTTCCCTGGTGGCTCAGCAGTAAAGAATCTACCTGCAAACACAGGAGACGCAGGTTCGATCTCTGGGTTGGGACGATTCCCTGGAGAGGGGAATGGCAACCCACTCCAGTATTCTTGCCTGGGAAGTCCCCTGGACAGAAAAGCCAGGCAGGCTACATGGGGTCACAAAAGAGTGGGACATGACTTAGCCACTAAACAACAATAACAGTAATAGAGGCCAGTAAGTTTCTTCTCCACTCACTAAACCATAATTTGTTCATAGGTATAGACCCCTGAAAGCAAAGAAATTGTAACTCTCTAGCTTTTGAGTTTGAATTTCTGACGCTCACTCATCACTTTCCATAATGCTCTACATACAGCAGTGATTAAGCAAGTAGTGATTAAGCCAGACCAGTGCTTCCCAGGTGGTGCTAGTGGTAAAGAATCCGCCTGCCAGTGGGGGAAACTTAAAGATGAGGGTTTGATCCCTGGGTGGGGAAGATCCCCTGGAGGAGGGCATGGCAACCCACTTCAGTATTCTTGCCTGGAGCATCCCATGGACAGAGGAGCCTGGCAGGCTACAAAGAGTCAGACACGACTGAAGTGACTTAGCATGCACACACCAAAGCACATATCCGACTGGCCGTATCTACAGCCATGTCCACAGCAGGAACCTGGCCCACCTGCACAACCCAGCACCACAATTAGATTCAGCGTCCCTTAACTCTTACGTTGGAAATCGGCAGATGAAGATAGTCACATGGCACAAGTGGCTAAGTGCCAAAGGATGTTTTATACTTTGAATTAATTCAACAGATAAACCCTATTAGGTTAGGGCCAGTTAAGCAGGATTTAAACTATACGTTAGTTTATAAGATATTAGGCTGCAGGCAGCACACACACACACACACACATACACACTTGCTTGTGTATACACAGCAAAGGCAAATGAAATTATGAGCCACCACATGGACATTTCATGATGGTCTCACTGGTCAGTAATATTTCCTGTGGCCAGTCCAGAAAGATGAGTGAACAGATCTCAGGGAAACTGCAATGTCTGACCTCATCAAAATTGAGGAGTAAGCCATGTATGCATGCCACTGCTCATCATTTTTCTCAGATGAAAGGCCCGTGGTCAGCAAAGTTCCTATGAGAGGAAATCAAGGGGCACCCCCTACTTGGCTCTGCTCCTGTGGGGACCTCACTTGCAGAGATGTGGCGGAGGCGAGGTGAATCCTCAGGAGTGTGAAGCCCTATGTTCCAGAGTCAGAGGTCTCACTGTGTCAAGGACTCAGTGAAATTTCTAGTCCCTCAGTATTTATTCCAAGTGAAAACAGCAACTGGGATATTCCACTCCCATCAAAATTCCTGAGCTTATTTTCTTGTATAAGAAAATTTTACATTAATACAAAATTTTACAATTAGGACTTTACAATTATCATAAAGGAACTTGAAGTAGAGGGAGTGGATTTGTTTACAAAAATACTAGTGAAAATGAATTTACTCATTACAGCTGGGAAACAATCTTATTGAGTTTCTGTTATGTATACAGGATTATGCTAGAGTCTTTACATGCATTATCTTGTTTAATATATTTACTAGAATTTAAGGAAATTGGTATGGTCTTCCCTGTAGCTCAGACTTCCCTGGTGGCTCAAATGGTAAAGCGTCTGCTTACAATGCGAGAGACCTAGGTTTGATCCCTGGGTCGGGAAGATCCTCTGGAGAAGGAAATGGCAACTCAGTCCAGTACTCTTGCCTGGAAAATCCCATGGATGGAGGAGCCTGGTAGGCTATAGTCCATGGGGTCTTAAAGAGTCAGACATGATTGAGCAACTTCACTTTCACTTTCCCCTGTAGCTCAAACGGTAAAGAATCTGCCTGCAACGCAGGAGACCAGGGTTCGATCCCTGGGTCCGGAAGATCCTCTGGAAAAGGCAATTGGCAGTCCACTCCAGTATTCTTGCCTGGAGAATCCCATGGACAGAGGAGCCTGGCAGGCTACAGTCTGTGGGATCATAGTCAGACATGACTGAGAGACTAACACTACTACTACCACTAAGGAAACTGGTACTATTGTACCAACTGTTAAATAAAAGGAAAGAAACCTCAGGTTAAATATTGCTAGTCTGTTTTGACTGTATAGCTAATAAGTAGCAGGGTGAAGCTATTACCCACACCTTCATGTTCCTGCACACATTCACTCTCCATTGTCCCTTGGTGTTCACTGCAGGTGTTCATTGTCCAAGGTAGAGATATGTGACTCTGAATTCATTCCATCCCACAAAATGTCTCTTTACATTTTCCAGCTACCAAAAGCCAGTCTCAAAAGATCATCTGAGCAACAAGAATTTTCATTTGTTCCTGATAGGAATACAAATGATACAGTGACTTTGAAGACATTTTAACAGTTTCTGAGGAATGGAACATGCTCATACCATGTGATCCAACATCTGTACTTCTTGACATTCACCCAAATAAATTGATAACTGAGGTCCACACAAAAACCTGTGTATACATGCCTATAGCAGCTTTATTCATAATTGCCCAAATGTGGAAGCAATGAAGATGCCCATCAGTAGGTGAATAGATAAACTGTGATATGTCCAGGTCATGGAATGTTATTCAGTAATAAAAAAGAAATGAGTTCTCAAGCAATGAAAAGACACGAAGGAAACTTAAATGTATACTGTTAAGGCAATGGCAAGCCACTCCAGTACTCTTGCCTAGAAAATCTCATGGACAGATGAGCCTGGTAGGCTGCAGTCCATGGGGTTGCTAAGAGTTGGACACAACTGAGTGACTTCACTTTCACTTTTCACTTCCATGCATTGGAGAAGGAAATGGCAACCCACTCCAGTGTTCTTGCCTGGAGAATCCCAGGGCTGGGGGAGCCTGGTGGGCTGCCATCTATGGGGTCTCACAGAGTTGGATACGACTGACGCGACTTAGCAGTAGCAGCAGCAGTTAAGTGAAAGACAGTCTGAAAAGGCTACATTCCAACTATGACATTCTTAGGAAAGTAAAACTATAGAGACAAGACAAAGTCCAGTGGCTGTGTGGCTTTGGCATGTGGGGGGATGGGTGGAGGGATGAGGCAGGGGACGCAACAGAGATTTTTAAGGCAATAAAGCTAGTCTGTATGACTCCAAAATGGTACATACATGACATTATATACATGTGATGTACATATGTTTCAAAACACGTGAAATGTGCAAACAGAAGAGTGAGTCAATGTGAACTATGGACTCTAATAACTAATAATTTAAGTATCAATATTGGCTCAATTACAACAAATGTACCATGCTAATATAAGATATCAACAGTAAGGGAAACTGGGGAGAGGGTAGGTTGTGACTGGGGGGATGATAAGTGGGAACTCTATATGTTCCAGTTTTTTTCTTATAAACCTAAAACTGCTCAAAAAATTTTTATTAATTCTGAAAATAAGCATCTTCAAACTACAGGTATTTTTTAAAGGCCTCTTATGTGTTAGAATCTGTTGTTCATGCCAGAGACTCCTGATTATGTCACTGTTCCCAAGTACATAAAATATAATAGGGAAGATTATGTACACCCATCAGACTATCAAGTGATAAACCAAGGATTCACACAGTTAAGTACAAAGGTGAATGGAATAGATGTAAGATGCTGTGAACTTTCAGAAAAGAAAACATTCAGCATGTGGTTAAGAAGGTGAATTTAACTCTCTCCATAATACTAACTCCAGAAGGAAAGGGAGGGTGGAGACCCTGTCTGGCTGTGGATGGGAGGTGAAGAAAGATCACTGTCAGTAGTAGGAGAAACCCCAGAAGTGGAGATTCACAGAATCTGAAGCAGAGAAAGAAAATTCTGATTGTGGAGTTTCCAGTGGGAAGTGGTATTTTGGGGGATGTGGGGATCTTCCTAATCAGTACATTTCTGAACTCCGTTTCCCTCCTGACTCTGAAGCTGCTCCTGTTATTCTAGTTTATTCCTGGGAAGAGTCACCAGTTCACAAAAGTGAAAACCAAGGCTTTCATAGGCATTGCTTCTGGGAACACCAGCCTTGCTCCCTGACACAGGCATTGCCTGCTGAAGCTGAGGGCAAGTGGCGTGAAGGGAGCACTATGTACTTGCATCTTGGTGTGTTTCTTTGGTCCTCAAAACCCACCTCCCCCTCCCCCTCCCGAGAAGCCATGGAGAGAGAGGGAAAGAGCGAGAGATGGAGTAAATACTTGAGTGAGACTCAAACAAACAAACAAAAATCACAAACAGGTTCTTTTTAATACTAGTCTAGACAAGGTTTTGCAATGTTGCAGGTTGCTAATTGCAGTAATAACTGCCTGAGAACAATTAAGCAGACTCCAAACATTTCTATCAGGTGAATGCATTGTCCTATTAATAAACAGCCATGAAGGTAACCTGGAAAAACCTCTTTGACCGGTTCCATCCTACCTAAGACCCAAGCCCGGGTTGTTCCCACACATTCTGGCTGTATGAAGCAGCTGAAGCCACAGTGGTCGCTTGGGTCTCCGAAGGTCTGCAGAGGTGGGCTTTGCAGCTGCTTGCTGCAGTGACTTGTGTCTGGTCACTGATTTAGACGATAACTGTGAATCAGCATGGAAGGCATGGTACCCATCACTCATCAACGGATGACCTGAATTTGCCCTCTGGAAATCCTCTTTTCCCCCAGCTTGGTTACTTGCAAACTGACTCTCTAAATAGCTTTTCTCAGGGGAAACACTTTCTTTTTAATCTTTAAGATCAAAGCCCCGATTTGATTTCTTATTTTTAAAATCATTAATTTCATATCCTAAACCATCTCTTTACCTACAATAATCCACAATAGCTGTCCAGCTGCTCAGCATCTTTCCTTTTGACTCTTCCATGGTGGATACATTATTTCAGGAAGGCTTCCTTCAAACTGGGTCTTCTTGCCCCTCAGTCCTTGCATTCCCATCATCACCCCTTAGAATGGAAGGCTCCCTGTCAGTCAACGCACTCCTTGCTCCCAGTGGGGCTGAGTCAGTGCAGCCCTGAGAGGAAGCTGGAAGGAGGCTGTTAGAATCTATTCATAGATGAAAGCGACGTTCCTGCCACAGCGAGAGGTTGCTAATGACGCGTGTATACACCGGGAGTGGCACAGAGGAGGAGGAAGCTGGAGGAGGAGGGTGTGCAGAAAGGGGGTAGACACAGGATCCAAGAACTATGGCAAAGCTTGATATAGGTTCTGTCACCTTTTGGTGAGGACAGAATTACAGGGAAATAACTTGCTAGCACTAGCTGCCTTGACACAGATTCCATGTCCTTTGTCAGAATTCCCATGTGAGGCAGCAGTCCCTGCACACATACACACACCCCATGAGGCTGCTCAGCTCCACGACACCTGCAGGATTTCTGCCAAACTACTGAGGACCCCTGAAATGAGAGGTGAGGAAAAGAGGAGTGTGGGGAAGGTGCAGAGGGGAAGACAGTCCTTCATGCTTCAACCATTCAATTGTAATACACTATGTACCAGGCTCTGTTCTAGGTCTGAAGAGATATAACATAGTCTGTGTCCTGAAAGAAATTGTAGCATATTACACTTTGGAGAGTTGTCCAAGATGAATGACAAAAACAAAATCCCTCAAAATGTTACTGGGGTTACATGGAAGAAAGATCAAAGATCAAAGTCCTGTTTGTCACACAGGAGTAACTTATCCTGAATAATGCAATATGCAAGAAAATAGTCCATGGAGTTCATGAAAAGGCAGATTCTCTATTATGCCATCCATGAACCATTTATTCAGAATCTTCTAGTCCCCGGAGCTATTTTCACTGTTGGTGTATAACAGAAGCCAACCATCTCTTGTTCCCTTTTCAGAAACTCTAAGAGCAATGAAGAAGCATCTGAGGATGTGGAGAATGCTATGGGCTGAGTAGATGCTTTTGCTCCACAGAAAGTCCTGCTTTCTGTGAAAAGATTAGGAGTTTGCTTTACTGGGATCTTATAAAACAGGCCAGCAAAGCATGTCAAGGACTCAGGAAGTCAAAGTAGCAGATGGCCCACTGACTTTGATCAAGTTGGGTTTTAGTCAGAATTCCACCATGATTAGGCTGCATTCAGGGGACTCATTGTCTTCCTCTGGAAATTAGATTTGATGACCTCATAATATGTCTCCCACAAAGATTCTCAATCTGCCCTCCCCCCTGAAATAACTCTTTAATATGCTAGTGAAAGGTAATATAATCCCTACTTATACTTTTCCGTCATATTGGTGGCCTCTTCTTCAACTCCCACCCCAGTCCTGATTCCCCACCCCTGTTATTGCTCATTTTCCTAACATGTCAGGTTCTGCTGAGGAAGTTGTCCTCTCTTAACTCATGTTAAAAGTTGAAGAGGGAATATAATGTGGAATAGAATGGGGAAGTGCCAGGTGTAGAAAGAAGACTCTATCCTTCCAACTTCCTGTGATTTTGAGAAAGTCAGTTTGCTCCTGTTGGCTTCAGTTTTCTCTACCTGTGATTCCCCCACACCCATCCTATGTGCACACACACACACACCACTGTGTGTTAGAAACACACATACTATGAGCAAGAAATAAACCTGCCAAGTTCGGGAATTATTTGCTGAAAATGCCTCATCTATCTTGACAAATACAAGGTTCAGAAAGAAAGCTTAGAGGGTTTATTAAAATGCAGATTCTTATCCCCATGCTGACTGAATTAGAATTTCAGGTGGTAGGCATTTGGCGTCGCAACCTTGAAAAGCTTAGTCAATTTGATGCACACCAAAAATTAAGAACCGCTGCAGACAGGTATTTGCATCCAGTGATTACACTGGAAGCAATTAACAGAGCCTCTGAATCTTCTTACTCAGGAGACTCGCAGAAAATAATACCAGTTAGATGACCAGCCAAGGGAGCTCCTTATTCCTAGAAGCTGTGTGGGGTGAGGATGAAGGAGGGGTGGCCCCCATGGTGGCCCCCCATGTCCCCTATGACAGAACTTACCGGTCCCCCAAATGGAGGCCATGACTATTTCAGACCACCCTTCACTCCTTCGCACAGTATGTGTGGTGGGGATATGGGGTGGGGAGCCTTGATATCAAACTGGTGGTCTAGGGCATAGTGCAAAGGGGATGGGACACAGCAGAGTGCACTAAGTCCTGGAAGCCTGGAAGCCAGAGTGGAGGATTCTGCCACGCATGAGAACTGCCTTCAGAGCCACAGAGCTGGATTGAAAGAGCACAGTAGGCTGGGCGGACTCGGCTTTAATAAGAACAGTTCTAAAAGCGTGGCCAGCTTTATAGTTCGGTGTATTTCTAGCCCCAGTTAAATGCCTGTTTTATGGGAGGACCCTGAGCCAGTGGGCTGAGAAGCAGCTTCATCCAACCCACAACCCCCTACACCTTGTGCCAAACACTGTCCCCAGAAACAAAGCAGGATGCACACACAGGACCAGAAAGTATTCCCATGGGACTCCCCACATCGCCTGGGGTCTTCTGCATAAGCCCTGTCTTGGCCCACAGGCCTGCTTTACAGCAACGGCAGCTTCCCTCTTTGCCTCACACTACTTGCTTGTCCAAGTCTGAGCTTGGCAGACTAACTCACCTATGGCAGGGGTATCTGAGGGACAGCCCACGGATGAGCTCATCTGTGCACTTTCCACAGATTTCAAGAACGCTTTTGTCTGGTCTTCTGCAACCACATGAGCACAAAGTACATGAATGTCTGAAAAATATGGGTGTATCTGTGCCCCTCTGGGCAGGCCCAGATTTGGGATACTTTATACTAGAAAATGCTCTGATCTAAGAAAGGATATGTTGCTGCATGGCTAATAAA
Organism: Cephalophus harveyi; assembly: GCA_006410635.1. Taxonomy (NCBI): domain Eukaryota; kingdom Metazoa; phylum Chordata; class Mammalia; order Artiodactyla; family Bovidae; genus Cephalophus; species Cephalophus harveyi. The sequence continues at coordinate 103,137 of SJYT01048383.1, read as the reverse complement.
ATACATCATCTGTGTGCATTAAAAGCCCTTTCAATCCTTAATTATTATCATTATACCCAAGTAGTTAGTGCTCTGGAATTTCATACTGGGATGAGCTTTGTAAACTAGCACTTTGATTTCCCCGAATGGCTGGCTGAGGGCAGCAGGGAGCAGGCCCACTGAGATTTGGACATTACCACAGACAATTCCTTTGAGAGGAATTGTTTGGAATTATTTTAGCAACAACTGGTTGGATGCTGAAACTATGTAAATTCAGTGGCTACAGGCATTGGTATTCTTCTGGTTCCATTGTTTCAGCTAGATAACTTGTTGACTGAGGTTACCATAGTCATCTTTCCAAAACCACTACAGGGAATTCCCCAAATTTCCCTAACATAATGGGCATCCCTTAAAGGCACAAAATAAAAGCTGTCAAAGAGATTCTTTGACTTGTATAATCAGTTCACTCATGCAGTAAATGAAAGCTCGGGCTATTTGCATTGCTTATGGCACTATTCTGCTTCAAGTTCATGTCTATGCCAAACCTACCGTTCCATGATTGCATTGGATTCCTGCTTCATGCTTAAGTCTGTGTTAGGTGCTGTGGGAGTTTCAGAAAAATAGAGGCCCAACCATGGAGGAGCTTAGAGTCTTAGAACAAAACAAACATTATCTGGAGAAGCATAGAAAAGGGGTCAGAAACACCAGATTCATGTCAGGCAGATTGGGTTCAAATTCCCATCCCCCTACTTTCAGTTTGTCTGAACCTGGGTGCCAAATGTTTTCCCCTCTTGTTGTCATTTAGTCGCTAAGTTGTATCCAACCCTTTGCAATCCCATGGAATGTAACACACCAGGCTTCTCTGTCCATCACTATCTCCAGGAGTTTGCTCAAACTCACGTTTGTTGAGTCAGTGATGTCATCCAACCATCTCATCCTCTGTCATCCTCTTCTCCTCCTGCTTTCAATATTTCCCAGCATGAGGGTTTTTTCCAATGAGCTGGCTCTTCACATCAGGTGGCCAAAGTATTGGAGCTTCAGCTTCAGCATCAGTCCCTCCAATGAATATGCAGGGTTGATTTCCTTTAGGATTGACTGGTTTGATCTCCTTGCTGTCCAAGGGACTGGGAAGAGTCTAACCCAGCATCACAATCCAAAAGTATCAATTCTTTATTACTCAGCCTTCTTTATTGTCCAACTTTCACATCCATACATGACTACTGGAAAAACCACAGCTTTGACTATACAAACATTTGCTGGCAAAATGAAGTCTCTGCATTTTAATATGCTGTCTAAGTTTGTTCTCCCCTGAGTCTCTATTAATATTTTATCCAGTGCAAACTGAGGGTAACAGTATTACATTGAGAGTTATTATGCGAATTGATAATGCTCAAAATGCATAGAGCACGAACCTGACTCTCGCTACATGGGAGCAAAGATGATGACAATGATGAAACAACAGTAAACAATAGAGTATCTGCTGCTGCTGCTGCTGCTAAGTTGCTTCAGTCGTGTCTGACTCTGTGCGACCCCAGAGACGGCAGCCCACCAGGCTCCCCCGTCCCTGGGATTCTCCAGGCAAGAACACTGGAGTGGGTTGCCATTTCCTTCTCCAATGCAGGAAAGTGAAAAGTGAAAATTGAAAGTGAAGTCACTCAGTCGTGCCCGACTTGTAGCAACCCCATGGACCGCAGCCTACCAGGCTCCTCTGTCCATGGGATTTAGAAAAATTATAAAATGATAGTTTGATAGTAATTTGGAAAAGTGAGAGCCCATTGGGGTTGAAGCAATCAACAGTTTAGGAGTAAAGGTGAGCCAAGTTGAGCCTGAAAGGCTATGTAGAATTCAGATGGGGGAGGTTAAGATTTGAGATCACAATTGGACAAAACAGCTACTGCCAGTAGAGACTTGTGAAGTAGTCAGCATGACATGTTGTGGCATTCCAGCCACTTTCAATATATGACCCTGTCATGTGATTAATGCAATCCATGTAGCTCCCACCGAAGAGATATTCAAACTTAATTTCCTAGTGGCCTCTCCTAATTCTTTGATTCTATTTCCAGAGGTAACACCCTGATATTGCAAACAGCACACTTTAAAATTGAAGGTTACAGATGAGATTAAATTTGCTTAATCAATTGACTTTAAAATAGGGAAATTATCATGGATTATCTGGTTATCTGGGTGGCCCCAATGTAATTATGAAAGTCCTTAAATATGAAAGAGGGAGGCAGAAGAGAAGGTCACAATGTTGTAATGTGAGAAAGACTCAACTCAACATGCCTGACTTTAAAGATACAGGAAGGGATCCATGAACCAAGTAACAGGAATGAATTTGAGAAGGGCTCTAGAAGCTAGAAAAGGAAAATAACTTGCTTCTCTCCCAGACTGTCCAGAAAGGAGGCTGACAACATTGTGATTTTAGCCCAGTGAACATCTGGCCTCCAGAATTGTAAAATAATAAATTTGCATGTGTTTTAAGCCACCAAGTTTTGATAATTTGTTACAGAAGTGACAGAAAATTAACACATCTGGAAAAGCTTATTGATGCAGATAGTGCAAATCTTTTATTACATGTTTAATTTTAGTTGCTGCTGCTGCTGCTGCTAAGTTGCTTCAGTCGTGTCCGACTCTGTGCAACCCCATAGGCGGCAGCCCACTACCATATTTAAATTTCTGAGAGCTCTTTCTCATGCCAAGATGTTTTTTGTTTCCTACTATCATATTCTTGCTTTATTTGTACACTAAAAGCCAAAGAAAAGAAATACTATCTTTGTTATAAAGAACTCTCAATCTAGAATTCTATATGCAGCTCAAATATCTTCAGCATTCAGGGTGAAGCAAATACTTTGGCAAATATTAGTGGTGCTTGCCATTCAGAGACCCTGTAAAATTTGATGAAAATTGCTAATAGATACACATTTGAACAAAGAAATTGGAAACAGAAGCAAATAATGAAGTGCAACTAACAAATTACAATTAAAAAATGATCAATATATGGAAAAATCTAAATAATCATTAACTCTTTAAAACCCCCAAATAGTAACAACTTGGGAGATATAACTAGAAAGTGGCATAGAAATAGTAGAAAACAATATCATGTAATTCAGAATATAAGTGGTTAGATTTAAAGCTTTCTTAAAAGCCTTTACATTGTTTGGGAGGAGAATGTTGATGAATTTGGTGCTTTAAGTCAAGTATTCACATCAAGGTGTACAGATAATACAGATCTTCTAAAAGATTTTTTTGCATTCACCCCCATAAAGGAAATCAATCCTCAATATTAATTAGAAGGACTGATACTGAAGCTCCAATATTTTGGCCACCTAATGTGAAGAGCTGACTCATAAGAAAAGACCCTGATGCTGGGAAAGATTGAAGGCATGTGGAGAAGGGGATGACAGAGGACAAGATGGTTAGATGGCATCACTGAGTCAATGTATGTGAGTTTGAGCTAGCTCCAGGAGATGGTGAAGGACAGGGAGGCCTGGAGTGCTGCAGTCCATGGAGTTGCAAAGAGTTGGACACGACTGAGTGACTGAACAATCACTTCAAAAGTGTGGTAGTTATTAGACCTGCTACTAGGTCATTATTTCATATGTGATAAACAAGTTCATATATTACTGTACTGTATTTAAAATATGACTGGCTTCCTTTGTAATCCTGTGTATATTATTTTGTACATTTAAAAACATCCTTCTGAGAAGAGGTCCATAGGCTTCCTCAGAATATACAGTGCAATTTATGGCACAAAAAAATTACAGCACATTTAGTACATTAGGACCTCTCATTAGCCTCTTTAATTCAAACTACTATAGAAAAACTAGAGATTTCTTTTTTCCCTTATATCCTGACAAATTTGTCAAAGCTTTAGTGGCTTAAATCCGTATTCATAGAGACTGCCTACTATGAAATAATAAAAGACTTCAGGGAATTCCCTGGTGGTCAGTGGTTAGGACTTTTTGTTCTCACTGCTGAGGGCCCAAGTTCAATCCTTGGTTGGGGAACTAAAATCCACAAGCCACATGGACACGGTGTAGCCAAAAAAGAAAAAAACGAGTCCACATATAGAAGCAATATTATGCCTATGTAAAACTGACTCACTTTTTTGTACAATACAAAGTAATACAACATATTAAATCAACCAAACTCCAATTGAAAAATAAGAACTCTCTGGTCAGATTAAGATGTCCTCCATGAGTTGCTCATATTGTAGATTTTAAATCAAGATATGGTCATTATTTGAGCCCTAAGCATAATTAGTCTAATGCTTCATTTGTCAAATGGAGAAAATCATAACCATATATGTCAGAAAATTCAGAGCACATAGTCTTAAAACCAATTTGTCTTCTTGTTTTACCCAAGATTATATTATAACATGGAGAGCTTTAAGAAGGTAATGACTGTAAATGAATTAGAATATGGGCTTTGGATTAGATAGATGAGGACTTGAATCCTGGACTCATTACTTTCTTGTTCTGGATGGTTGGGAAATTATTTTTTCAACTCTGTCAGTGCTCAGTTTTCTCATGTTAAAACACTGATGATAAAAATTGCATCACTTGGTCAAACTAAAGGAGATTGTGTTGCTTACCAGGTAGCACTAGTGGTAAAGGACCCACCTGTCAATGCAGGAGACATGAGAGGTATGGGTTCGATCCCTGGATCAGGAAGATCCCCTAGAGGAGGGCATGGCAACCCAATCCAGTATTTTTGCTCAGAGAATCCCATGGACAGAGGAACTTGGCAGGCTACAGTTCATAGGTTCGCAAAAAGTCAGACACGACTGAAGTGACTTATCAAGCACAAAGGAGATCGTATGTGTAAAGTATGTGGCAAGTTACTTGGCTCATATATACTATTTCTGTATTCATGGAAAATTTGCATTCAAAGGAAATAGATATGCAACAAACTAGACACGAGTAGCTGAGAGTAAGTGACCTAACTAGAGAGCAAATCTTGACTAAATTGAGACAATATCCTCCCATTTTGATTTCCTTCTATTCCTCTGATGGAGTCTAAGTCCTACTAATGAACCAATACATGAATATTTTACTTCTGTTTTTGGTTGTTTTTATCACAGTGAGTGATAGAGATTTTATCTAATCAATGGAAATAAAGTTGTAAATGTGTTTCTACTTTGCCACCCCACTACCCAAAGCTTCTGAAATGATTTACTTAGTTTTAGGCAGATTGATAGACACCGGAAACACACTCATTTCCATTTCAAGTTCAGAGGAAATTGTGTCTCTGCTTTGATCCTTTTTCGACTTCATAGATTTAGACAGCTGCTAGACTAGACCTTTTACAGTGCAGATGAAGAGGCTAGGACCATGCTGAAGCACAGTTTAATTAGCTTTACATCTGTTGTCAGAAACAATACATTCAGTCCAGTAAGACATGAAACTTGGTGGTCTGCCTCAAAAACAAAGCAAAAAAGCCTTTAGATCTACCTTTCATGAAGTAGGCATTAAGGAATAATTTCAAGAAGGGTCCCCAAGTAGATAATGCCTATTAGTTTAATAGGAATAAGTACCATCTGCCAGTCATGGGTGTTAATAATCTTAAAATTGGAATGATCCTGACAGAAGGTAAAACAACTGCTCCTATTTTTTTTTTAAATGAGGAACGGGATTTATGTGCTCAATAAAGAAGAAACCACATATTCCCCTACTTCACATTTTCCTCAAAGCTATTTCTGTTAGGTGTCAATTGTAGTTACTAATTACATTTCTACTCAAAGAACTAGATGCTATCACTTTTTGATGAGCTCTTACAGAAGAACTGGACACTTGAGATTCTGGTCCTTTATCAATTGGAACTGTGAATAAAAGGGAAGTTCAGTATTTATTATTTATTTATATTTAAAACAGTACCTCGTATTTCCTAATGAAAAATGACAATAAACCCGGTAATACATACTGACAGAAAAATGAGACAGGTTGCAGAACTATTTTAAGAAAAATCAGTGCTGAAGACAAAAAATCAAATAAGATACCTTAAGGTCCTTTCTTTTTAACGCATCTAAGATTTAGTAAACAAATGCCAGAGAAAAAGTGTTGCAGCTTAGTACATACAGCAGAGGTGTTATCAGCATCTTACATAGGCTTCCTCCTGTCACTTGATACACTATGTGAAAGCTAGATAAATATTATCCTGTAGTTGTAGAAACAAGAATGAACAGCTTGCTTGGGGTATCACTTCACAGTTCTCATGGAGACATTGTGTTACCTCTGCACCATCTCTCAATCTTTTTTCTTTCTGAATCATTTTAATTCAATTTATAAAAGTCACACACACATGCAGTCTGAAGCAATGGGCAGCTTTTCACTGTTGAAGCCTTTCCTTGGCAGGGGAGAGACAGCCTCTGATAATGGCTTCCCAGATAGCTATTCAGGAGCCTTCAACCAGCCAGAGGAAATAAAGTTGAAGAATTAAGTGAGACCAATGACTTCAAGTGGAGAAACTGAAAGAAATTGAACAAGAGTGATAAGCAGCTCACTCTGGGTAGCAATGGAGTCCATGGGCTGCACTTGATTCTAAGCAGGAGTGACTGGTGATGCTGAAGAACACTGAAAGGAGAGCTATTGCAACCAACCCCAGAAAATCCACTCTCGTTTATGTAATTCCGCATGTCTCTCAAAGCTGAGTTCTGACTATTGAAAAATAAGCATACTCCTCATTCAAAGACAGGCTACAGAAAAGGAGACACACCGCAGTTGGAGGTACAGTGGTGGTGAGTGGGAGGAGGAATAAATAGAAGGCAAATATAGATTACCATGGAGAAATCAGTTCTCCTTTCTTGAGGTTCTTTATGCACCATGATGACTTTATGCTAATAAAGGGATGCTTGATCTTATTGCTCACTGAGGAGCCCCAGGTGACTGGCTCCATTCAAATTCTTCCACTGAGTAAACTTGAGTAAATTTTCAAAGCCTTAGTTTTCTTATCTGCAAAAAGAGAATAATGAGGTTATATCTATTCCATTAACTAATTCTCTGGAAGGTGCTTAGCACAGTATTGTGTCATTTATAAACATTCGATATATGTTTACTATTATTATAAGTGCTTCCTTAACAGTGATTATGCCATGCAAAGGAACAGTAGGAATCAATAATATTTTAGCAGCTATTATGTTTCAGGCAGTGAGCTAAGAATTTTACATGCATTGTTGTTAGCCCTCTTCAGAGCTCAAGGCAGAACACAGCAAAAATTGTGTTGAGGGTCTGAGATCAGGGAAAGTCAGTCTCTTGCACCTGGTTGTCAGTAGCTAATAAAATGGAGAAAACTTGCCCATTTTAGAATGAATTCAGGAGCTTATATAAGGAAAGCTATTAGAGATGCTACTCTTCCTACCACGGACCAAGAATGGAACAGGACCACTCAAAAAAGCACAGTTTTATCTTAGAGCTTCAAAAAACAATTGCAATTTTTAAATGTAAAGTTATCAGATTAAAGCATTTTAAATTAAGGAAAAGCCAATTCCAAAAACTGTGCTTGTCAATGATCTTGGATTTCTAAAGAATTGTTAGACCAGATAATGAAACTCTTTAGTAATCAACTTCTCAAACACCTGAGAGTTCATTCAGCACCAAAAATATAAGTACACACAGCTCAGTTCAATCGCATTCTTCCCCTGTTCAATTCATTGTAGCAGTATGTAAGTACACAATCGTTTCCTCTTCCCACTACAGGCTCAGTCTAAGTAAGAGTTAAAAGTCTTTCAAGAGCACATTGGAAAGGTGTGACTTTTTTTTTTTAATGTTGTTTACATATTGTTTTGAGACAAAGAAGGGAAAATTAAAGAAATAGTACTTTGACAAGATTCATTCACATAGTCCATTCATTATAGGTTTTGTTAAGGGTAACAGATTACATTTTTTAATGTAATATCAGTGAGAGATGGATGCCTGCTTTTGTCAGAAAATTTAATATAATCATGAAAACAGAAAAAGGCAAGAAAATGGGAAAGTTGAAACAATAAGGGTGGCAAAATTGGGTTGAGTTTATCTGTGAGGAGTGAAAATGTTACATGGGGCATTGAGAGCCTAGAAATTATAAAATAATAGCTTTATAGGAGGAAGGGAAAGTTTTCCAAAAAACAAACAATCAAAGGAGCTGTTTTTGCTTAGTCGCCCAGTCCTGTCTGTTTGTGATCCCATGGACTGCAGCACGCCAGATCTCTCTGTCCACTCTCTCCCGACATTTGCCCAAGTTCATGTCCATTGCATCAGTGATGCCATTCAGCCTTTTCATCCTCTGATGCCCTCTTCTCTTTCTGCTCTCAATCTGTCCCCGTATTATGGACTTTTCCAATTAGTTAGCTGTTTGCATCAGAAGACCAAAATACTGGAGTCTCAGCTTCAGCATCAGTCATTCCAGCAAGTGTTCATGGTTGATTTCTCTTAAGATTGACTGGTTTGATCTTGTTGTCCAAGGGATTCTCAGGAGTCTTCTCTATCACCATAATGCAAAGTCATCAATTCTTTAACAAAGGAGTTAAAAAGAGTCAGAAAGAAATTTATCTATTTACAAATTCTATGTAACAATAATGCTAGTAACCAGGTAAGTTCCTTGCAAAACTATCATCTTACTTTGGGTAAATAAATCCCTAATGATGTGCTCTATTGTATGAGTAATAAAGTCAAGATGAAACTAAATATAAGCAGCTTCTGATCACTCCTTTAACCTGCATGCACCTTGTTCCAAGGAGCAGGGCTAATACCATTGTTAAAGACAGTTTAGTTAGCCTAACTCAATGATTTCTAGTCGGAGTTCCCCCAAGGTAGACAAGAGACTGGCATATGCAAGCAACTGTGAGAAGCTGATAGTTATGAGATATTACTGATGATTTTTAAAAGAACATAGAATATATGAAGTTAATGATTGTACAAGATTCAAATAATATGAAAATAAATGTGAAGCATCACTGACTCAATGGACATGAATTTGAGAATACTCTGGAAGACAGTGAAGGAGAGGGAAGTCTGGCATGCTGCAGTCCATGGGGTTACAAAGAGTCAGACATGACTTAGCAACTCAACAACATATAATCCTCACCTTCTACCTCAAACTTTCTCCTTTTTCTAAACATATATGAGTTTGTAGCTTTGTGATTTCCTTCCTGATTTCTAAGATCTTGGTAAGGTTTATTTTCTACCTGAAGAAAATAAAGAAATTCTCTTATACTGTTTTCTAATATTTTTATAATTTTATTTGTAAAAGTAGGTTTTAATCCATATGTAATATATTTTTATGTATGGCATGAGGTAGAACTTTTTTTAAAAAAACAATAGGCAATTGTTCCTACATAAATTATAGAATGATCTATCTTTTCTCGACTGATGATAATGGTCACTTTAGTCACTGGAGTAATAAAGGTCCTGTTATTGGACCTTTATTTTGTCCTATTGATTTACTTACAAATACTGTAAGTAAAGCCATTACCTATGACTCTTATATTTATCATATTTTAATCTATGTTTTGCCCTCTTTAAGGCAAGTCCCCTTCATTGCTACTGTTTAGGGGAAACAATTAACAACAGATATTCTTGCATACCTCTATCAGATGAAATCAAGAAGCACTTTCAAGTTTTATTTTCTAAAAAATCTCATGGAGTTTAGAATTTTTTAAGATAAACCTTGGCAAAATTGATATTTTATGATTGTTTATTCTCATCGAGTAATGTAGACTATCCCTAAAATATTCAAGTCTAATTTTTATGATCAAGTATTGCAGATTTCATTATATAGGTATGCTCATGTTTTATTATATCCTCTCTAAAGTATTTTGAAGTTCTGCTGCTATTTTAATGGAAATATCTTTATTGAATTTCTTTTGTTTTATACATGCGTAATGTTTGGTTTTAGGAATATTCATCTTCTTTGCAACTTTTTAAGAGTTATTTCATTCATAATTTATTAGTTTACTGTAATATATTTTGTAAGATAAGGAAAACAAAGATTAAGCTTTACAGAATGAAAAACAACCTCTTGCCTCACCCACTCTCAGCCTAGAAACATTTTCATATCCTTTCCCTTTTCAGTGTTTGGGTTCATAGTTTTTCTGGTGCTTTCCACCATAACTTTAACTATTGTAACAGGCTTTTGGCTTTGTTTATTGGTGGCTCAGAGGTTAAAGCATCTGCCTCCAATGCAGGAGATCTGGGTTTGATCCCTGGGTCAGGAAGATCCCATGGAGAAGGAAATGGTAACCCACTCCAGTATTCTTGCCTAGAGAATCCCATGGACGGAGAAGGCTGGTAGGCTACAGTCTGAATATTCATCTTCTTTGCAACTTTTTAAGAGTTATTTCATTCATAATTTATTAGTTTACTGTAATATATTTTGTAAGATAAGGAAAACAAAGATTAAGCTTTACAGAATGAAAAACAACCTCTTGCCTCACCCACTCTCAGCCTAGAAACATTTTCATATCCTTTCCCTTTTCAGTGTTTGGGTTCATAGTTTTTCTGGTGCTTTCCACCATAACTTTAACTATTGTAACAGGCTTTTGGCTTTGTTTATTGGTGGCTCAGAGGTTAAAGCATCTGCCTCCAATGCAGGAGATCTGGGTTTGATCCCTGGGTCAGGAAGATCCCATGGAGAAGGAAATGGTAACCCACTCCAGTATTCTTGCCTAGAGAATCCCATGGACGGAGAAGGCTGGTAGGCTACAGTCCATGGGATCACAAAGAGTTGGACACGACTGAGTGACTTCACCCCTATTGGTTTACCAACCTTGGGTGCTACTACACATTACTTCCTACTTCAAGGACACTATATGAATGAGTCTGCCTCTTGCTTCATGTGGGTACCTGAGAGCTGTTGAGTTCACCTGTGAGGAGTGGGAATGTTACATGGGGCACTGACAGTCTAGAAATTATAAAAAAGAGAGCTTTATAGAAGGCAGAGAAAGTTTTCAAAAAAACAAGCAAAGGCGTTCTTGCTGTTCACTGTTGAATGCCAGCTGCTTGGAGCACTGACTAATGATTTTGGCCTTCACAGCATGTCTTACTGGGAATTCTGAGGGTCCTTCCTCTGGGTGTGGTGGCTTCATTCATTTCTTCCTAGGACCACTGGCTACCTACAGCACCACTCTCCTCTCTGTGGCCTCTGCTCATTGTCACTGTTTTAGCCTAGAGGAAAATACCACTGCTCTGATGAACACAAATGATGGTCCTTTTCATCACCTCTGGTAACTTTTCTTTTCTTTTTATTGATTGGATTTTCAATTTTGAGCATCCCCAAAGCAACTGGCCAATCAAGCCTTGCAGTGTTTTGGGTTTTGATGCCCGCTAGTCTTGTGTCTCTGCCATTCCATCCTGTTCAATTTTAGAAACTTAAGACTATCTAGTTGACTAGGAAGATTATTTTCTAATAGTTCAGTTACTGAGTTTTCCTTTTAAATATATATATATATATGCAGACACATATTTTTCTCTCATTCCAAAGTATTTGAGGATACAGGATGACAGAGGATGAGATGGCTGGATGGCATCACTGATTCGATGGACACGAGTCTGAGAAAACTCTGGGAGTTGCTGATGGACAGGGAGGCCTGGCGTGCTGTGATTCAGGGGGTCACAAAGAGTCGGACATGACTGAGCGACTGAACTGAACTGATACATTCAGTCATCTTAATCTAATCCTAAATTATATTTTAAAATTTTTATGAGTGTAATTGTTTTACAATATTGTTTCCTGATATACAGAAAACTGAATTAGCTATATGTACATATGTATATACATATATACATACACATACATATATGTGTGTATAAATATATAAATATACATGCACATACATATATATCCTCTCTCTTTTGGACTTCCTTCCTATTTAGGACACGACAGAGCACTGAGTAGAGTTCCCTGTGTTATACAGTAGGTTCTCATTAGTTATCTATGTCCGAGGTTGGGGCGGTGGCCTGGAGGAGCTACCCCCAAACGGAGGCCAGGGGCGGCGGCAGAGAGGAGCAACCCCACGTCCAAGGATCAGCAGCTGCGCAGGCGCAGGAGGGCCGAGAGGAGCTACTCCACATTCAAGGTCAGTAGGGGTGGCGGTGAGGAGATACCCCCTCATCCAAGCTAAGGAGCAGCAGCTGCGCTTTCCTGGAACAGCCGTGAAGAGATACCCCATGTCCAAGGTGAGAGAAACCCAAGTAAGATGGTAGATGTTGCGAGAGGGCATCAGATGACTCACATCTAGATGTGTATAAGAGACAGGGAGATACCCCTCATCCAAGCTAAGGAGCAGCAGCTGCGCTTTCCTGGAACAGCCGTGAAGAGATACCCCATGTCCAAGGTGAGAGAAACCCAAGTAAGATGGTAGATGTTGCGAGAGGGCATCAGATGACAGACACACTGAAACCATAATCACAGAAAACTAGTCAATATGATCACATGGACCAGAGCCTGGTCTAATTCAATGAAATTAAGCCATGCTGTGTGAGGCCACCCAAGACGGGCGGGTCATAGTGGAGAGGCCTGACAGAATGTGGTCCGCTGGAGAGGGGAATGGCAAAGCACTTCAGTATTCTTGCCTTGAGAACCCCATGAACAGTATGAAAAGGCAAAATGATAGGATACTGAAAGAGGAACTCCCCAGGTCAGTAGGTGCCCAATATGCTACTGGAGATCAGTGGAGAAATAACTCCAGAAAGAATGAAGGGATGGAGCCAAAGCAAAAATAATACCCAGTTGTGGATGTGACTGGTGATAGAAGCAAGTCCGATGCTGTAAAGAGCAATATTGCATAAGAACCTGGAATGTCAGGTCCATGAATCAAACCAAATTGGAAGTGGTCAAACAGGAGATGGCAAGAGTGAACATCAACATTCTAGGAATCAGCAAACTAAAATGGACTGAAATGAGTGAATTTAACTCAGATGATCATTATATCTACTACTGCGGGCAGGAATCCCTTAGAAGAAATGGAGTAGCCATCATGGTCAACAAAAGAGTCTGAAATACAGTACTTGGATGCAATCTCAAAAATGACAGGATGATCTCTGTTCGTTTCCAAGGCAAACCATTCAATATCACAGTAACCCAAGTCTATGCCCCAACCAGTAATGCTGCAGAAGCTGAAGTTGAATGGTTCTATGAAGACCTACAAGACCTTTTAGAACTAACACCCAAAAAAGATGTCCTTTTCATTATAGGGGACTGGAATGCAAAAGTAGGAAGTCAAGAAACACCTGGAGTAACAGGCAAATTTGGCCTTCGAATGAAGAATGAAGCAGGACAAAAACTAATAAAGTTTTACCAAGAAAATGCACTGGTCATAGCAAGCACCCTCTTCCAACAACACAAGAGAAGACTCTACACATGGACATCACCACATGGTCAACATCAAAATAAGATTGATTATATTCTTTGCAGCCAAAATGGAGAAGCTCTATACAGTCAACAAAAACAAGACCAGGAGCTGACTGTGGCTCAGATCATGAACTCCTTATTACCAATTTCAGATTTAAATTGAAGAAAGTAGGGAAAACCACTAGACCATTCAGGTATGACCTAAATCAAATCCCTTATGATTATAAAGTGGAAGTGAGGAATAGATTTAAGGGCCTAGATCTGATAGAGTGCCTGATGAACTATGGAATGAGGTTCGTGACATTGTACAGGAGACAGGGATCAAGACCATCCCCATGGAAAAGAAATGCAAAAAAGCAAAATGGCTGTCTGGGAAGGCCTTACAAATAACTGTGAAAAGAAGAGAAGTGAAAAGCAAAGGAGAAAAGGAAAGATATAAGCATCTGAATGCAGAGTTCCAAAGAACAGCAAGAAGAGATAAGAAAGCCTTCTTCAGCAATCAACGCAAAGAAATAGAGGAAAAGAACAGAATGGGAAAGACTAGAGATCTCTTCAAGAAAATTAGAGATACCAAGGGAACATTTCATGCAAAGATGGGCTCGATAAAGGACAGAAATGGT
>SJYT01048383.1:64869-85990 GCA_006410635.1 Cephalophus harveyi | reverse complement strand
CTTGCAGTCCAAGGGACTCTCAAGAGTCTTCTCCAACACCACACTTCAAAAGCATCAATTCTTCGGCGCTCAGCCTTCTTCACAGTCCAACTCTCACATCCATACATGACCACAGGAAAAACCATAGCCTTGACTAAACGGACCTTAGTCGGCAAAGTAATGTCTCTGCTTTTGAAAATGCTATCTAGGTTGGACATAACTTTTCTTCCAAGGAGTAAGCGTCTTCTAATTTCATGGCTGCAGTCACCATCAGCAGTGATTTTGGAGCCTAAAAAAATAAAGTCTGGCACTGTTTCCACTGTTTCCCCATCTATTTCCCATGAAGTGATGGGACCAGATGCCTTATGTTTATTATGTTGTATATTATCTCTAGTATGTATTTATAACTGGAAGTTTACAGCACCTTTTGATTGCCTTCATCCAGCCCTCCATCCAGTACTCAGGCGCTCCTCTAGTAACCACATACCTGACCTCTTTTCCTATGAGTTTATTTGTTTGTCTTTGTTTTGGGGAGCATGATCGATCTCTTATTATACAACATAGTGATTTTTTTCCCCTGTAGATTTCAAAATAATCATAAGTCTGCTGCTGCTAAGTCACTTCAGTCGTGTCCAACTCTGTGTGACCCCATAGATGGCAGCCCACCAGGCTCCCCCATCCCTGGGATTCTCCAGGCAAGAACACTGGAGTGGGTTGCCAATTCCTTCTCCAATGCATGAAAGTGAAAAGTGAAAGTGAAGTCGCTCAGTCGTGTCTGACTCTTCGTGACCCCATGGACTGCAGCCCACCAGGCTCCTCCGCCCATGGGATTTTCCAGGCAAGAGTACTGGAGTGGGGTGCCATTGCCTTCTAATTTTATCATACTACTTAGCTGAATATAGTCAACTACTTAGTTGCTGACTATATTCCTCACACTGCATATCTCATATCCATGGTTAATCTATTTTGAACCTGGAAAATAATCTTCCCTCACCTATTGCTTTCCTTCCCCCAAACCCCTCTCTCCTGCAGCCACCTATTTGTTCTCCGTATTCATAATTTTGTTTGTATTTCTTCATTTGTTTTGTTTTGTAGACTTTTCACATAAAAGGGAAATCCTACAGTGTTTGTCTTCTCTGATATTTCATTTAGCACGATAACCTCTAGGTCCTTCCATGTTGCCACAAATGGCAAGATTTCATTCATTCATGGATGAACAGTATGCTATCGTACCCATATACCAATCTTCTTTATCCATTTGTCTATCGATGTGCCATTTGGTTGCTTCTGTACCTTGGCTATTGTAAATAATGCTACAGTGACCATGGAGGTACATATATCCTTTCTAATTGCTTTGTTTTCTTCGGATAAATACCCAGGAGTGAAAATGTTGGATCATACGGTAGTTCTATTTTTAATATTTTGAGGAATTTCCATACTGTCTTTCATAGAGGCTACGTCAATTTACATTTCCACCAATAGTACATGAGGGTTCAGTTCCCTTTTCTTCACACCATCAGCACTTGCCATTTGTTGTCTTTTTGATGATAGCCATTATGACAGGTGTGAGGTAGTATGTTACTGTGGCTTTGGTTTGCACTTCCCTGGTTATTAGTGACACTGAGCATCTTTTCACATGTTGTTGGCCGTCTGTATGTCTTCTTTGGAAAAATATCTATCCAGATTCTCTGCCCGTTTTTCAATCAAGTTGTTTTATTTTTGTTTTTTGATGTTGAGTTGTGTGGATCTTTTGTATATTTAGACATTAACCACATCAGATACATTGTTTGCAAATATCTCCTATTCAGTAGGTGATTTTTGTTTTGTTGATAGCAGTTTGCTTTTTATAAAGCAAATTTATATGGATATTACTAAAAATCACAATAAATAAAAATTTCAGTTACGCTTCTAACATCTTTTAATCTTAGATATACTAAATAAAAGATCTTTATTAAAATGCTATTTTTTATTCAGTAACCTGCAAAAATAATGAAAAGACTAAAATTGCTAAGAGGGTTTGGAACATTAGGTTAGTTTAAGAAATCACTATTTAAAGTAAACCTCAGGAGTGTCTTACACACTAGAGGAGAATAATGAAGTTCTAGTAGAGATTGTTCGGAGAAGGCAATGGCACCCCACTTCAGTACTCTTGCCTGGAAAATCCATGGACCGAGGAGCCTGAAGGGTGCAGTCCACGGGGTTGCTAAGAGTCGGACACGACTGAGCAACTTCACTTTCACTTTTTACTTTCATGCATTGGAGAAGGAAATGGCAATGGATTGGGGGCAGGAGGAGAAGGGGACGACCGAGGATGAGATGGCTGGATGGCATCACTGCCTCGATGGATGTGAGTCTGAGTGAACTCCGAGAGATGGTGATGAACAGGGAGGCCTGGCGTGCTGCGATTCATGGGGTCGCAAAGAGTCGGACACGACTGAGCGACTGAACTGAACTGATTGTCAACAGCCTATCTTTGAATAGAACACTTCTATAAAGCTTGAGCCAGAATTCATCCTGGTGAAGTCTGAAAACCATAGCAGCACAGAAGAGGATGAATGTGGCAGAGAGGGCTCCTATCCCCAAATGACACACAGGAAATATGTCATTTGTAGATGACCAGGTCATCTGAGTTCAATTCACCCATTCCAGTCCATTTCAGTTCGCTGATTCCTAGAATGTTGACGTTCATTCTTGCCATCTCCTGTTTGACCATTTCCAATTTGCTTTGATTCATGGACCTGACATTCCAGGTTCCTATGCAATATTGGTCTTTACAGCATCAGGCCTTGCTTCTATCACCTGTAACATCCACAACTGGGTACTGTTTTTGATTTGGCTTCGTCCCTTCATTCTTTCCAGAGTTATTTCTCCACGGATCTCCAGTAACATATTGGGCACCTACCAACCCGGGGAGTTCCCCTTTCACTATCCTATCATTTTGCATTTTCATATTGTTTATGGGGTTCTCAAAGCAAGAAAACTGAAGTGGTTTGCCATTCTCTTCTCCAGTGGACCACATTCTGTCAGACCCCTCCATCAAGATCTGCCTGTCTTGGGTGGCCCCACATGGCATGGCTTAGTTTCATTGAGTTAGACAAGGCTGTGGTCCATGTGATCAGATTGGCTAGTTTTCTGTGATTACAGTTTCAGTGTGTCTGCCCTGTGATGCCCTCTCACAACACCTATCATCTTACTTGGGTTTCTCTTACCTTGAACGTGGGGTATCTCTTCATGGCTGCTCCAGCAAAGAGCAGCTGTTATTCCTTAGTCTGGACAAGGAGTATTTCCTCACAACCACCCCTCCTGACCTTGAACGTGGAGTAGTTCCTCTCAGCCTCAGCCCCTGAACTCAGGAGTGTGGTAGCTCCTCCCAGCCACTGCCCTGACCTTGGGGGTGTGATAGTTCATCTTGGCTTGGCCTTTGACCTACTACTGGGGGCAGGGATCCCTTAGAAGAAATGGATTAGCCATCAACAAAGGAGTCCGAAATGCAATACTTGGATGCAATCTCAAAAACGACAGAATGATCTCTGTTCGTTTCCAAGGCAAACCATTCAATATCACAGTAATCCAAGTCTATGCCCCAACCAGTAATGCTGAAGAAGCTGAAGTTGAATGGTTCTATGAAGACCTACAAGACCTTTTAGAACTAACACCCAAAAAAGATGTCCTTTTCATCATAGGGGACTGGAATACAAAAGTAGGGAGTCAAGAAACACCTGGAGTAACAGGCAAATTTGGCCTTGGAGTACGGAATGAAGCAAGGCAAAGACTAATAGAGTTTTGCCAAGAGAATGCACTGGTCATAGCAAACACCCTCTTCCAACAACACAAGAGAAGACTCTACACATGGACATCACCAGATGGTCAACACCGAAATCAGATTGATTATATTCTTTGAAGCCAAAGATGGAGAAGCTTTATACAGTCAGTAAAAACAAGACCAGGAGCTGACTGTGGCTCAGATCATGAACTCCTTATTGCCACATTCAGACTTAAATTGAAGAAAGTAGGGAAAACCACTAGATTATTCAGGTATGACCTAAATCAAATCCCTTATGATTATACAGTGGAGGTGAGAAATAGATTTAAGGGACTAGATATGATAGACAGAGTGCCTGATGAACTATGGATGGAGGTTCATGACATTGTACAGGAGACAGGGATCAAGACCATCCCCATGGAAAAGAAATGCAAAAAAAAAAGCAAAATGGCTGTCTGAGAAGGCCTTACAAATAGCTGTGAAAAGAAGAGAGGTGAAAAGCAAAGGAGAAAAGGAAAGATATAAGCATCTGAATGCAGAGTTCCAAAGAATAGCAAGGAGAGATAAGAAAGCCTTCCTCAGTGATCATTGCAAAGAAATAGAGGAAAACAATAGAATGGGGAAGACCAGAGAGCTCTTCAAGAAAATTAGAGATACCAAGGGCACATTTCATGCAAACATGGGCTCAATAAAGGACAGAAATGGTCTGGACCTAACAGAAGCAGAAGATATTAAGAAGAGGTGACAAGCATACACAGCAGAACTGTACACAAAAGATCTTCATGACCCAGATAATCACGGTTATTTGATCACTCACCTAGAGCCAGACATCCTAGAATGTGAAGGCAAGTGGGCCTTAGAAAGCATCACTAGGAACAAATGTAGTGGAGGTGATGGAATTCCAGTTGAGCTATTTCAAGTCCTGGAAGATGATGTTGTGAAAGTGCCGCACTTAATATGCCAGCAAATTTGGAAAACTCAGCAGTGGCCACAGGACTGGAAAAGGTCAGTTTTCACTCCAATCCCAAAGAAAGGCAATGCCAAAGAATGTTCAAACTACTGCACAGTTGCTTTCATCTCACACGCTAGTAAAGTAATGCTCAAAATTCTGCAAGCCACGCTTCAGCAGTACATGAACCATGAACTTCCAGATATTCAAGGTGATTTAGAAAAGGCAGAGGAACCAGAGATCAAATTGCCAACATCCTCTGGATCATGGAAGAAGCAAGAGAGTTTCGGGAAAATATCTATTTCTGCTTTATTGACTATGCCAAAGCCTTTGATTGTGTGGACCACAATAAACTGTGGAAAATTCTAAAAGAGATGGGAATACCAGACCACCTGAACTGCCTCCTGAGAAACCTATATGCAGGTCAGGAAGCAACAGTTAGAACTGGACATGGAACAACAGACTGGTTCCAAATAGGAAAAGGTGAAGGCTGTATATGATCATCCCGCTTATTTAACTTATATGCAGAGTACATCATGAGAAACGCTGGGCTGGAAGAAGTACAAGCTGGAATCAAGATTGCCGGGAGAAATATCAATAACCCCAGATATGCAGATGACACCACCCTTATGGCAGAAAGTGAAGAGGAACTAAAAAGCTTCCTGATGAAAGTGAAAGAGGAGAATGAATAAGTTGGCTTAAAGCTCAACATTAAAAAAACTAAGATCATGGCATCTGGTCCCATCACTTCATGGGAAATAGATGGGGAAACAGTGAAAATAGTGGCTGATTTTATTTTTATGGGCTCCAAAATCACTGCAGATGGTGATTATAGCCATGAAATTAAAAGACTCTTACTCCTTGAAAGGAAAATTATGACCAACCTAGATAGCATATTGAAAAGCAAAGATATTACTTTGCTGACAAAGGTCCATCTAGTCAAGGCTATGGTTTTTCCTGTGATCATGTATGGATGTGAGAGTTGGACTGTGAAGAAAGGTGAGTGCCGAAGAATTGATGCTTTTGAACTGTGGTGTTAGAGAAGACTCTTGAGAGTCCCTTGGACTGCAAGGAGATCCAACCAGTCCATCCTAAAGGAGACCAGTCCTGGGTGTGCATTGGAAGGATTGATGCTGAAGCTGAACCTCCAATAATTTGGCCACCTCACGTGAAGAATTGACTCACTGGAAAATACTTTTATGCTGGGAGGGTTTGGGAGCAGGAGGAAAAGGGGACGACAGAGGATGAGATGGCTGGATTGCATCATGGACTCAATGGACATGAGTTTGAGTGAACTCTGGGAGTTGGTGATGGGCCGCGAGGCCTGGCGTGCTGTTATTTTTGGGGTTGCAAAGAGTCGGACACAACTGAGCAACTGAACTGACTGAGATGGCCAGGACTGAGTACAGGAGAAAGGGAGGGACCAAAGATAGAGTAATTAATTGGATGGATATGGAAAGTTTGGGCCTAGGATTCCTTCAAAGCTTTCATCATGTCACTCTGTAGTCCCAAGTGTAACCTCATGAACCTCATAAATAAAGTGGTGATGCTCCTTTACATCTTCTTAATATGGATTGGCATGGGAGAAAAACAGGAAGAGGCTGCTTTGAACTTTATCAAAAATTACCTAGAAAACATACAAATGAAGAGAGAAAATTTTAAAATAAAATGTAGTATAGTTTACAAACCCAGATTAAATCTTTCTCATTTTTTTATTCTCATGGCTAATGGCTATTTTCTATAAGAGAGTTTCAGTTGGAGGCTCTGTTTAAATTCCCCTGCCCCTGCCCCTTACCCACATAGCCACAGCCAGGTTGTACACAAAATGGAGAAATAGGTGTGGAACAGACTTTCAAAACTGGATATAAATAACTTGCTTGCAATCAAAAAACAAGGTTTTATTTGTATTTATGTGACTAGTTAAAAATCATTAATCATTTGGAAAAAAAAGGGCAAACTAAAAAATCATGGGAATAAAATAATTGATCTGAAGAGAAGCAGAAATTACATAAAAAGAAAAAAAAACTTTATTTATTTCCTCAGGAGAGTCTACAAAGTGTTTGAGGTGGTGTTGAAATATCAAGTAAGATCAGTCATGAAAGAAAAATAGCATAATAGGAGAACAAGAAGCGTTCTTGAAAAATATGAACATAATTGATATATATGTGACGTGTGATAATTAAACTTGAATAAATGATTTTATCTAGCTTCTCATTTGGTGGGAATTGTAAATGTTAGCTATTCTCAATTATATAAGACAGAAATATTTAAATGCCATGTGAAAATTAAAATTAAGTTCTGAAAGAATACAAGTAGTGTGTAATTCCCTTATACTAGTAATATAAAATATGACATTTCAATCAGTTCTGAAGCAGAAAGGGAAAAGAAACAAAAGATCACAAGAGAGCTTAGCAAATAAAATGTATATAAAATATAACGTTGAGTAGAGGCCAAACGTAACCATACTTATCCAAATAGGAATAACCTATACTTTTTAAAGATAGAGACCTTCATATCATTAATTTTTAAGTTTGCATACTTTTCAGAAATATGTTTATAAAAATGATACAGGTTTTGTACATAGAATAATACAGGTTTTAAACAAGAATGCTAAATGAATAACAATATAAAAATAGCATACAATCTGTGGCCAAGTCAAATATTGAATAAAAAAGATTATATATTATTTATTCTGCCAGGTAAAAGAGCATATATTGTTTATACTGTAAACAATTCTTCATTACGGTTTATCTGTTTTAAAATAAATTGATTTAAACAGTATTATTGGCAGGAAGTTCTGACCCAGAAAGATATTCTGCATAAAAGCCTCTACATAGTAAGAGATGCAAAACTAAGAGTGTAAATGCCTGACATATTTGTTTGAAGGAATGTGACTAGCCTTCCACTGAGTAGTAATGCCAGGTGTGCAACATTGTGTAAGTTCAGTTCAGTTCAGTTCAGTCGCTCAGTCTTGTTCAACTCTTTGTGACCCCATGGATGCAGCATACCAGGCTTCCCTGTCCTTCACTATCTCTCAGAGTTTCCTCAAACTCATGTCCATTGAGTCAATGATGTCATCCTCTGTTGTCCCCTTCTCCTCCAAACTTCAATCTTTCCCAGCATCAGGGTCTTTTCTAATGAGTCAGCTCCTCGCATCAGGTGGCCAATGTATAGGAGCTTCAGCTTCAACATCAGTCCTTCCCATGAATGTTCAGGGTTGATTTTCTTCAGGATTGACTAGCTGGGTCTCCTTGCTGTCCAAAGGACTCTCAAGAGTTTTCTCCAGCATTACAGTTTGGAAGCCTCAATTATTTGGTGCTCAGCCTTCTTTATGGTCCAACTCTCACATCCACACATGACTACTATAAAAATTATAGCTTTGCCTAAATGGACCATTGTTGGCAAAGTGATGTCTCTGCTTTTGAGTATGCTGTCTAGGTTTGTCATAGCTTTTCATCCAAGGAGCAAGTGTCTTTTAATGGCTGCAGTCACCATCTGCAATGATTTTGGAGCCAAAGTAAATAAAGTCCGTCACTGTTTCCATTGTTTCCCCATCTAATTGCCATGCAGTGATGGGACCAAATGCCATAATCTTAGTTTTTTGAATGTTGAGTTTCAAACCAGAATTTTCAGTCTCCCTTTTCACTTTCATCAAGAAGTTCTTCCTTTTTGCTTTCTACCACTAGATATACTTCGTGCATATCTGAGGGTGTTTGATACTTCTCCCATGTCTTTATTCCAGCATGAGCTTCATTCAGCCTGGCAATTTGCATGATATACTCTGCATATAAGTTGAATAATCAGGGTGAAAATATACAGCCTTGACATATGCTCCTTTCCAAATTTTGAATCAGTCCATTCAGTGGGGACCCCAGGTTTATTTGCAAACATCACTTCTCCGAATATATACTGCTAAACTGTTGAAGAGAGGTGAGATATTTGAAACAAAACAAAACAAAACAAAAAACACTCTTGCAGTAAGGAACAAGAAATCCATTTCTTTCTGGCTTACTTCACTCTGTATAATAGGCTCCAGTTTCATCCACCTCATTAGAACTGATTCAAATGTATTCTTTTTAATGGCTGAGTAATATTCCATTGTGTGAAGTGAAGTCGCTCAGTCATGTCCAACTCTTTGTGACCCCCATGGACTGTAGCCTACCGGGCTCCTCCATCCATGGGATTTTCCAGGCAAGAGTACTGGAGTGGGTTGCCATTTCCTTCTCCAGAGGATCTTCCTGACCCAGGGCTCGAACCTGGGTCTCCCGCAGTGTAGGCAGACGCTTTACCGTCTGAGCCATACAGTATCAATTCAGTTCAGTTCAGTCGCTCAGTCGTGTCTGACTCTGCGACCCCATTAATCACAGCATGCCAGGCCTCCCTGTTCATCACCAGCTCCCGGAGTTCACTCAGACTCATGTCCATCGAGTCAGTGATGCCATCCAGCCATCTCATCCTTGGTCGTCTCCTTCTCCTCCTGCTCCCAATCCCTCGCAGCATCAGAGTCTTTTCCAATGAGTCAACTCTTCGCATGAGGTGGCCAAAGTACTGGAGTTTCAGCTTTAGCATCATTCCTTCCAAAGAAATCCCAGGGTTGATCTCCTTCAGAATGGACTGGTTGGATCTCCTTGCAGTGCAAGGGACTCTCAAGAGTCTTCTCCAACACCACAGTTCAAAAGCATCAATTCTTCGGCGCTCAGCCTTCTTCACAGTCCAACTCTCACATCCATACACAATCACAGGAAAAACCATAGCCTTGACTAGATGGACCTTAGTCGGCAAAGTAGTGTCTCTGCTTTTAAATATTCTATCTAGGTTGGTCATAACTTTTCTTCCAAGGAGTAAGCGTCTTTTAATTTCATGGCTGCAGTCACCATCTGCAGTGATTTTGGAGCCCAAAAAAATAAAGTCTGACACTGTTTACACTGTTTCCCCATCTATTTCCCATGAAGTGATGGGACCAGATGCCATGATCTTCGTTTTCTGAATGTTGAGCTTTAAGCCAACTTTTTCGCTTTCCTCTTTCACTTTCATCAAGAGACTTTTTAGTTCCTCTTCACTTTCTGCCATAAGGGTGGTCTCATCTGCACATCTGAGGTTATTGATATTTCTCCCGGCAATCTTGATTCCAGCTTGTGTTTCTTCCAACTCAGCATTTCTCATGATGTATTCTGCATATAAGTTAGATAAGCAGGGTGACAATATACAGCCTTGATGGACTCCTTTTCCTATTTAGAACCAGTCTGTTGTTCCATGTCCAGTTCTTAACTGTTGCTTCCTGATCAGCATACAGATTTCTCAAGAGGCAGGTCAGGTGGTCTGGTATTCCCATTTCTTTCAGAATTTTCCACAGTTTATTGTGATCCACACAGTCAAAGGCTTTGGCATAGTCAATAAAACAGAAATTGATGTTTTTCTGGAACTCTCTTGCTTTTTCCATGATTCAGTGGATGTTGGTAATTTGATGTCTGGTTCCTCTGCCTTTTCTAAAACCAGCTTGAACATCAGGGAGTTCAGGGTTCACGTATTGCTGAAGCCTGGCTTGGAGAATTTTGAGCATTACTTTACTAGCACATGAGATGAGCACAATTGTGCGGTAGTTTGAGCATTCTTTTGCATTGCCTTTCTTTGGAATTGGAATGATAACTGATCTTTTTCAGTTCTGTGGCCACTGCTGAGTTTTCCAAATTTGCTGGCATATTGAGTGCAGCACTTTCACAGCATCATCTTTCAGGATTTGAAATAGCTCCACTGGAATTTCATCACCTCCACTAGCTTTGTTCATAGTGATGCTTTCTAAGGCCCACTTGACTTCACATTCCAAGATGTCTGGCTCTAGATTAGTGAGCACATCATCATGATTATCTGGGTCATGAAGATCTTATGTATATATATGGAATTTAGAAAGATGGTAACGATAACCCTGTATGCGAGACAGCAAAAGAGACACAGATGTATAGAACAGTCTTTGGACTCTGTGGGAGAGGGTGAGGGTGAGATGATTTGGGAGAATGGCATTGAAACATGTATAATATCATATAAGAACTAATTGCCAGTCCAGGTTTGATGCAGGATACAGGATGCTTGGGGCTGGTGCACTGGGATGACCCAGAGGGATGGTATGGGGAGTGAGGCGGGAGGGGCGTTCAGGATGGGGAACACGTGTACACCCATGGTGGATTCATGTTGATGTATGGCAAAACCAATACAGTTACTTTACAATTGTAAAGTAATTAGCCTCCAATTAAAATAAATAAATTGAAATTAAAAAAAAAAGTAATCCATTTCTCTAGTAAGTGTGTATCCTTCACTCAAATTTGTGTCTTTATGACCATATTTTATACTCTTAAAATGTGAGCGACATTAGGCCTCATGTATTTTCATATACAGTTTTGATTCTCATGAAAACTTTTGAGATAGATGTTATTAGTATATTTTTTGAGATAAAAAGTCAGGTCTTGGGGATTAAGAAAATTGTCAAGCTCATACATTTAAAAGGTGGCAGAGCTTGAATTTGAGCATATTTCCGTCTGTTGTCAAATGCGTGTTCCTAACCACCTCATTTTATTGGTTTGCAAATTTTCCTGTGAAAGAAGATTTGAACTAAGCAAACTATTCTGCACTGTGCAGCCTTCCCTTTCAAGGACAAGGTCAACACATGCTTAGGTTATTCAAAGGGACAACAGATGACACAAAGTAAATCAGATGATATAACTGTGCCATTAACATTCTTCTGCTTTGACCTTCCTATTTTTTCCTTTTGCATTGACCAAGTGGTTTACTGGACAAATAAAACACAACAGCTTTTTGAAGAAAAAGCCTCCTGTTTGAGAGATCATCTGAGGAAAAGACAAATGATGAAAGATTAACGAATGTAAAGTTTTTGATTTTTTCATACTGTGTTTCCAATTTAAAAAATTTGAAGAAAGCTATTTTTACACACAGTAGTTCACAACCTACAGGTCTTAGGAAACAGACCCTCAATGTTTAAAATATTTATGTATCTACAAAACTAAAGTCCAGGGTAATATTTTATATAGTTTTTCATTGCAGCATTTTGATGTGACAGCATTAAGTAACAGACATTCTTTATATGAAGAGGCAGAAAGCTTGGTGTTTAGAAAATTTCTTCACCATTGTGAGGAATTTAGCATATGTATTTCTGTGAGGAGAAGATATATTAAGTTATTTCTAAATTAAGGTGGTATTTTATTTTTGTGAACTTATCTGTAATGAAATTCCTTTTGAATGAAATAAAATGGAATTTCATAAATGTTTAGAGAATGGCAAGAAACCAATTGCAATTCCTTGTGAATGGAAAATTGAACTTTCATGACACTGTCTTTGAAAATAAAACCATTAATAACTTTAGGTCCATAACAAAATTTCATACCTTTTACTGAATAGAATTAGGCTAACAAAATATTTTGGGAATGTTGATCCAGTTGGATTCAGTTCAGTTCAGTTCAGTTCAGCCGCTCAGTCGTGTCCGACTCTTTGCGACCCCATGAATCGCAGCACGCCAGGCCTCCCTGTTCATCACCAGCTCCCGGAGTTCACTCAGACTCACGTCCATCGAGTCCGTGATGCCATCCAGCCATCTCATCCTCGGTCGTCCCCTTCTCCTCCTGCCCCCAATCCCTCCCAGCATCAGAGTCTTTTCCAATGAGTCAACTCTTCTCATGAGGTGGCCAAAGTACTGGAGTTTCAGCTTTAGCATCATTCCTTCCAAAGAAATCCCAGGGCTGATCTCCTCCAGAATGGACTGGTTGGATCTCCTTGCAGTGCAAGGGACTCCCAAGAGTCTTCTCCAACACCACAGTTCAAAAGCATCAATTCTTCGGCGCTCAGCCTTCTTCACAGTCCAACTCTCACATCCATACATGACCACAGGAAAAACCATAGCCTTGACTAGATGGACCTTAGTCGGCAAAGTAGTGTCTCTGCTTTTGAATATACTATCTAGGTTGGTCATAACTTTTCTTCCAAGGAGTAAGCGTCTTTTAATTTCATGGCTGCAGTCACCATCTGCAGTATTTTGGAGCCCCCCAAAATAAAGTCTGACACTGTTTCCACTGTTTCCCCATCTATTTCCCATGAAGTGATGGGACCGGATGCCATGATCTTCGTTTTCTGAATGTTGAGCTTTAAGCCAACTTTTTCGCTTTCCTCTTTCACTTTCATCAAGAGGCTTTTTAGTTCCTCTTCACATTCTGCCATAAGGTGGTGTCATCTGCATATCTGAGGTTATTGATATTTCTCCCAGTTGGATTAAGAGATCGAAAATAAAAATTACCAGCAGATACTTTTCTTAGATAAGGACTGGCAGTAACCTTTACTGTTAATCATATAATTTTGTCTTGGAATAATTTTGGTAGTAATACCAATAAATCCAAGCATCTGTAGTTCTACCAATTACTAATTTTACAGTCTCTCCCTTTTATAGTCATATGACATAGGGGATGCACTGAATATGTACTAAGAATTCTTTTGTCATGTGAAGTAGGAATTCTTCCTATTTCCAAAAATAATATAAAATATGCCTTTTGTGAATGGTGATATCTAAACTGCATTTGGAAAATCTTTTGTTAATGCCTTCATTATTTTGGGGTCACATAAGGTATGTCATCACCCTCTAAACTTCTTAATTCCTTCTCTAAGTAGAATGGGGTAGGAAAGGTAAGGGGAGATTAAATTTGATTCCAGTAAATGGCATGATGATTTTTAAAATATTTATTTTATCCTTTCTAATTTGCCAGCATATCAATTTCTTTCTAAATTAAGAAATTGAAGTTCTAATAGTATATATATATATTCTGTGATATATAGCAGCAAACTAAAAGAAACATAAGTGTATGGTTTTAGTTATATAATACAAAAAAAATGACTCATTTTTTTCCTGAGGTGATTTTTATGACACTATTTTTAACATTTTTTAGCAAAGCAATGACTAAGTACTTTATAGGAAGATAAAAGCTATTTATCCATAAATTAAGGTTGAGAAAGTAACCTTTGGAGACTTGCAAGTAAAATCTTAAAAATACATACTAATAAATATTTTTACTGTTAATTGATGTAATTTCCAACATTTTAAGGGATTCTATATCATACTATGTGTCATTCTGTACTGTACTAATACCCACACAAACTGTACACATATACCCACACAAAGTATGATTTTAAACATGCTAATATGCATATTATACATATATATGTCCATTTTCTATGTCAAGATTATTCAAGGTTAAACTTATTATATTTAGATTAATGTGTATTAAAAATAAAAGTATAATTTTGGGAGAGGCTATGGATTTACTTATTTGTCTCTGGTTTGTTAAAATGGAAATGCAAAACAAGAGTAAACTTTCAGCAACAATGTTCTCTTTCTTTACGATCACTCTTAATACGGGTTAAAAATCCTTAGTATACACTGAAGTTAGAAAGTGTGGTGGAAATTATCAAATTTTACTGTAGAAACCTTGTCTTGGTTCTAAGTTAATCTTTAGATTCTTTTGTGAGAGTAGATGCATTGCTTAGCCATTTAAGCCTTAGTTTTTAAAATCAGAGCACCTGGGTTAGGTTCCTTACAGTATGTTTCTCATGTTTTCAAATTAGTTTAAAATAATAGAATAATATAGTAATAATTATAGTTGCTGCTGCTGCTAAGTCGCGTCAGTCGTGTCTGACTCTGTGCGACCCCATAGATGGCAGCCCAAATGTCTCCTCTGTCCTTGAGATTCTCCAGGCAGGAACACTGGAGTGGGTTACCGTTTCCTTCTCCAATGCATGAAACTGAAAAGTGAAAGTAAAGTTGCTCATCGTGTCCAGACTCTTAGCAACCACATGGACTGTAGCCTTCCAAGCTCCTCCTTCCATGGAATTCTCCAGGCAAGAGTACAGGAGTGGGTTGACACTTCCTTCTCCGAATAATTACAGTTTAGTGCACTAGTAGTTATAATCACTAGAGTATTAATTTTGTGTCAGGCACCATATAAGTACTTACATATATGACTTAATTTAAGGCTCAGATCAACTCTATGAGATGAATAATATTATTATCCCCATTTCACTGATCAGGAAACTAAGGAATAATGAGATCCAAAGTTATATCTATTACAGTTGATATCTACTGAACCAAAAAGCAGTGACTGATAAAAGCATAAACTTTTCAAAATTTCTTCAACTTTATCAATCTCTAAAATCGAAAATATTCTTGAATACACACAAATTTATTACAAATGTGCATTTTGTCATATAAACATATATACTGTCTAGAATCATTTTATACTGCCTGAATAAGCTTTTGCAAACTAACCGTATTTCAATTGAAATCTAAAGACAAAGCATTGTTTTCAAGAAAAACACCTTGAAAATTAAACTTAATATATCATGCATTATAAATGACATCCTTATTTCAGATATGGTAAAAAAGTGAAAAATATGACTTTAACAAATGATAATATAAAATAAAGCAGGAAGGGAAATGATAACACCTAATTCTGACAGAGTTGTATTCTAATGCACTCAGTTCAGTTCAGTCGCTCAGACGCGTCCGACTCTTTGCGACACCATGAATTGAAGCTTGCCAGGCCCTGTCTCTTATACACATCTAGATGTGTATAAGAGACAGGGACTTAATAGCAACAGATATTTTCAAAATATTAAAATATAAATTTAAATATGTAATGTAAAACAAAATAAAATTTAAAAATTGGATACTACATATCCTTAAATATTTTCTAACTGAAGAAATAACCTAAAAATTATTGACCATGAATAGTAAATAAAGGAACCACATTTTATTGTAATTGTCATCAATAATTTATGTGATTTAAGACATGTATGACCTTTGAATTAAGCTATGAAATGTGCATTTTTAAGATAATGAGTAAAGCTTTAGCTTTACCAGTGAGTTCTGTAGACTTAAAAAAAAATCCCATACGTGTTGAGAATTAAGTTTTATTTGAGCAAAATGAGAACTGCAGCCCAGGAAAAACACTTCATATAGTTCTGAGAAACTGCTCCAAAGAGACGGGGGGGACGGTCAGTATATATGATTTTGGTGAAGGGAGAGTACATGCAATAAAGCACATATTTTTCCAGGCGTTTCTGCTAATCTCTTGAGGAATAGTTGTCACCATGAAGGATTTTAGTGCCTTTATTAGATATGAGGAGATTCAAGAATTGGACTCATAAAATCAGGTCCTGAAAATATCTATTTTAAGACCTATCCTACCAATTTTCCCCCCAAGCACAGAGTGCTCTCATTCCTGAATTCCTTTTGTGCGTGTGTTCTCAGTCGTGTCTGACTCTGTGCAACTCCATGGACTGTATGTAGCCCACCAGGCTACTCTATCCATGTGATTTTCCAGGCAAGAATACTGAAGTGGATTACACCAATACCTCTCTTATTATCTATACCTACACTTGTTAATTATATCTCTTCATATTCCTATGCCTACTGAAAATCTTCAGCATCATACTCATTATTTCCATGGTTTCTGTATCCTCATAGTAGTACTTACATATCTGTTCAATGAATATGGAGGGGATTAGTTGATTCCTTGTCTCTACTAAATTTTTCCTATCTCAATCAAATTTTCAATCTTCCATAAAACTATCAAAAAGAACCCAAAGACTGTCTGGAATTAGGTTCTGTGTATTGGAAGTCTGTTTTACAATATAATTGTTACCTGATTTGTCATATAATGGATATAATGATTCATTGTTTTTTGGAGCAGGTCAGAAGGCTTATTTCCTTCTTGTAGAAATTTCATTTTTAAAAAGGGAGCTCTTTTAGTGCAAAGTTCTTTTCCATTTTTATTCCCTTCAGTTCCCTATGCTATAGTATTGCTGGAGTGATTTTGCTGTTTTAGGATGTAGAAGAGAGACTAGAGAATATGAAGTGTAACTCTTTTCTTTTCACTGCTCATTGCTCTCCTGTTCCTGTCTGTACCTTTATTCCTATTTTTTTTTAAACTGTAAATCCTGTAACTGTGACAGAGACATCTGTCCTAATGCATCACTGACAATGAGAAGATGGGAAGTCTGTCTCGCTCCCAGACTAAATTTTTGGAAACTTAATTGTTTCAAATATAAACTGAAACCTCTGAGGTCAGCGTGTTCTGCAACAAAGACAAACATCTCTACTAAGCCTTAGAACTTTATCTAATTTCTCAAGTAGTTCAGCACTTAATAAAATCAATGATAAGACTATGATAATTTTGACTTGAACACACGTGCCAGTCAATATTCTAAACATATTATATATATATAACATATTATGTATAATATAATTTATATAAATTGTATATGCAATTTATAAAATATTATATATATATATATATAATTTCAGGTGTATCATCCTTACCAGTTAGGTACTATTATTTTCTCTATGACTTCAAAACTAGTAATTGCCAAAGACTTGTTTCAAACCCAACAGCTTGGCTCCAAACTTCGCTACATCATTTATTGGACTCCTAAATCTCCTATCCTGAGATAATTTCAAAAACAAGAAACCCACAAATTTTTCACTTTGAACCAACTCATCTTTGATTTTATTTTCCATTTCAAGCTTAAGGGAAATAACTCAGTTCTAAAGTCAAGAAAACTGATTTAACTTTTGCTTTCTTTGTCAAAACTTTAACATGTGCTTTCTATTTTTTGTTGCAATTCTTATTTTCTTGACATAAATACAAGCTCTTTAATTTATGGATATATTTATGCATTTAAATAATTTCAATAAATATATTTTTTAATTTATACAATGATTGAATAGTGCCCAATATTAGTGTAGGAGATGTGTATAAGAGACAGATATTAGTAAGATGCTTATGTGTTGAATTAATTTCAAGAAATAAGAAACTTAGTATATAAATATGCTTAATAGTATCAATAAGTAAACCAAAGGTAATAGATTGAATTTAAAAGCACTTAAAAAGTACACCTAAAGTAAATGAATTTTAGAAAACGATTGCATACATATCATATGCATACTGGTGCACACTAACGAGGGAAATACAGCAAATATATACTTTATAAAAAACTTAAGCCTGGACAAAACAAAATCAAGAATAACAGAATAGAGAGGAATAAAAATTATAGATATCGTATAGCAGATATAGATGGATTTTATGGAAATGATATCCAGAGAAAAATTAATAGATAATTATTTACTGGCTAA
Source organism: Cephalophus harveyi (assembly GCA_006410635.1). Lineage (NCBI taxonomy): Eukaryota > Metazoa > Chordata > Mammalia > Artiodactyla > Bovidae > Cephalophus > Cephalophus harveyi. The sequence continues at coordinate 68,116 of SJYT01048383.1, read as the reverse complement.
CCACAATGCATAAAACTAATTTATAAAACAATAGTCATTTCTGCAGCACATGGATTATAGTATCATGGAAAAGGTAAATAAAAACTCTAGCTGAGAAAAATTAAATTAGTGGTCAATAATTTGCCTTTAGTCATGTCAATTTTAAAAATTCATTTCCATTAAGTCCATCAAATTTCCTTAATATCCAGAAGACATCCATTATTCATACATTGCTTTAATCTCTTCATATCCTGAAAAGGCAATGATTGTCACATTGTAATACTGATTTGAAAGGGTGCCAAATCCTAGCACCTTTTGCATGAAGGCACAGGAGCCTGCCCTCAAAATGCCACATAAGATAAAAACAAAATTCTCTCTGCCTTGCCAAATTATCACAGGCCAGCTTACAATTATTGTTCTTTATATTGGATATTTCATAATATCTAAATTTTACAATTTAGGTATTTTATATTATTTTATTTTATTTTTTTAATTTTATTTTTATTTTATTTTACTTTACGATACCATATTGGTTTTGCCATACATTGGGGATTCATGTCAATATGTTATTTTATATTGTGAATACAAGTTATAAAATTCAATATTTTCAGATTGGCAATATGCATATTTCCAAAAATAAGTGTGATACAGCAAGGGAGTCAACTTCAGATTCCAAAGTCCTGTATTATAAATTAATGTTATGTTACTATGGAACTGCAATGAACTTTCCAGAAATTTTATATGTGTGTGTGTCTATATATTACCCAACACTGCAAGTTTATGTTTAGGCTTCATTTCTAGTTTTATTATTTTTTCTCTACCTGTAGTTGTATAATCAGAAAAGAAAGTGAAAAGGAAAGTGTTAGTAGCTTGGTCTTGTCCAGCTTTTTACAATCCCACGAACTGTAGCTCTTCAGGCTCCTCTGTCCATAGAGTTCTGCAGGCAAGAATACTGGAGTGGGGAACCATTTCCTTCTCCAAGGGATCTTTCTGACCCAGGGATCCAACCCAGATCTCCCCCATTGCAGCAGATTCTTTACTGCCTGATCCACCAGGGAGAACACTCAATACAAGTATTGCAGAAAAGCATTTTTGGAATGGTGTTTGTAATATTCTAGTTAGAATTTATATTCCATAAAACACTCTTTTAAAGATAGAAAGCAGTTACAGTGAAATTTAAAAGGTACATACTTTTCCTATCCTTTGCCCGGCTGGATTTCATAACCTTTCACAAAGAGCTAATGAAAACCTTATATAGACAGTAAGATGAAAAAGAAAAAAAATCACCTTAATTTAAGTTAAAATTTATCTTCTAAGTAAACCTCTCCTAAAAGACAAAGTGCTTTGATCTTATTGAATTATACACATTTAAATGTAGACTCTGAATAGCAGCCAAGGCTGTGTGGGAAACCTTTCCACTAATAAACAGGAGACTGAAAGCTCAGTCAGCTACAGTAGTTTGCTTTTTTTCTCTAAGGTGAGGCTTTGATTTATTTCAGGATATCGACTTTCAGATAATAATATCTTTACTTCAGAGTGTTAACATGATGGAGTCAGAGGAAGACAGAGGTACAAATTTTAAAAAAATTGACAAAACCTCAGAGCTCCTATTTAATTTTGTTGGATTTTCTCCTCAAGCAACGTAAATTATTCTCCAAATGAGAATGTTCTCTTTCTTTTTTCTTCTTGTTTCATTACAGTTTATTTTAATCCAGCTGTTCATGTCTTCCTGTGGGACAAGCAATAACCTATAATTAAATACAGGTGCTTTGTGAAAAGAGTACCCCTGTTCTTCCTAATTACTTGAGGGAAATACAAAGAAAGGAGAAAAGAGTAAAACCTAAATATATTGCCTACTTAGTTAAATATGAGCTCTTTTTCCAGACATGAAAACAGGGGTCTGCTTTATATTAGGGATGTGATTCCCTTGGACAAGTAAAAGAGTTTTTAAAAGTATTATTATTAATTGGTTTTATAAGGATAAAATTAAACAACAGTGATGGGAAAGTATATGTATTCCGTTGAAAAGAGGAAAGAACAAGAAAAAAAGAAGAAAAGAGGAAGAGAGAAGGGGGAGAGAAAGTGGCAAGAAGAGAAAGAGGAAGGAGTCAGGCAAAGAAAGGAAAAAAGAAAGAAAGGAAGGATTGAAGGAAGGAAGAAAAAAAGAGGAAAAGAAAAAAATACAGTGGCTTCTATAAAAATGATTATGCAAAAATGTTTAACCTCTAAAATGCAAAATAGTTCTGTTTTCATACTAACTAACAACAAACAGAAGAGCTTCTTCTTACACAGTATTTTGTTGATTGAGAAGTTGAGAATATTGTATGCTGATTATTATCTATTATATTAAAAATATTTTCACTTTTTGTATTTTATTTTTATTCATCTATACACAAGCAGTAGATGAATTTGACATATGAATAGTTACATTGAACACACTTTTATAATTACCCAAGTAGATAACACATAGTCTTGAAACATCAATTTGAAGAAAATCAACCTGACACACATTTTAAATTTCTTCAAAATGTTATTTATTTCTTCAGAATAATCATCAAGTGAATTAATAATATCAACTTCACAAAACAAAATGCCATATATGAATTTGCTTCTGAGTGAAACAACCAAATGTAACACATATAAAGGCAGGAAAATATCACTATAAAATACCATGATCTTGCTTCCCAATTTAGTTTTTTTTTGTGTGTGTTAGTTGCTCAGTCATGTCTTACTCTTTGAGACCCCACAGACTGTACCACCAGGCTTCTCTGTCCGTGAAATTCTCCAGGCAAGAATACGGGAGTGGATTGCCATTCCCTTCTTTAGAGGATCTTCCCAACCAGGGATGGAAAGCTGGTCTCCTACATTGCAGGCAGATTCTTTACCATTTGAGCTACAGGGAAGTCCTCAATATAGCTTTGCTACTGCCTAAACCTAGAGTTAAGACAGAGTTAAATGGGATTTCCTAGCAATATATTCATTTAGAATCCATAGTCTGCTTGTATGTTAATTGATATACTGGATTACAGAGACCATTACTGATGGATACAGGTTTTGAATAGTTATTAAGATGGTGAATCCATTTGCTACTATCAGTTATGCAATAGAATTCAACTCAATATTCTATTCTATTAATTTCTTTGTCCATTTCATAACTGTAGAATATAGTTGATATTATTAGAATTTAAATATATGGTAGAGAAAGGTTCATATTATTGTCTATCTAAAAACTGTTTTGCATATGTATTATTTCTTCTTAATAATTTAA